>CM038220.1:24235526-24378919 GCA_021442155.1 Cymbidium sinense | reverse complement strand
TATAGAGCCCTTCCGTGAATATCACCTGCACCGTAGAGTAGAGGTCGGATCCATCCGCGGAAGACACGGAATAGAAGCCACGGGCCCGGCCCAAGGGCTTCGACTTCAGGTCGGGGCCTTCGGTGAGGAGATCGTCGATGACGTAGACGCTGCCAAAGGGGAGGCCAGTGACGGAGGCCCGGGGGCCCGTGGGGTCGGCGGCGACCTTGATGGCTGTAGCGTTGGGGTTGCTGATCTTATCGTGGATGTAGAATTGGAGGCGAGATCGCCGTTCGCGGCCGGTTGGGGAGGAAGTGGAGCTGGGGGTTGCGAGAAGGAAGATGAGGAAGAAGAAGGGGAGAGTGGGGAGAGGGTTTGCCATTTTACTTAATGGTAAGTTCTAGTGCTTGGAACTAGTTTAGCGCAGTCCATTTATAGTTTTCTAGCAAGAATTAAGTTACCTATGAATCCTGTGAATCGTAGAGATCGCTAGATGATCACGTGTCCAATGCATTTACAGAAAAAAGATATACCTTTGTGTATGATTTTTGCTGATGATATTCTTCTTGTTAATAAGATTATAGAGAGAGTCCAAAAAAAATTTGAATTATGAATGTCAACTTTAAAATCTAAAGATTTTTATTTAATTAAATCTAAAATTAAATATATGAAGTATAATTTTAATTATAGAAGTTCTAGTGACAGTATTGTGATATTATGTGAACAAGTCATTAATAAGAGTGAGCGATTCAGATATTTAGGCTCTATTATTCAAAATGATGGTGAAATAAATGGAGATATTATTAGTAGAATTCAACTTGGATGGTTGAATTGGAGGAATGTATCTGGCCTATTATGTGATAATTCCATTTAAACTTTAGAAAATTTTATAACATGATGATAAGACTTTCAATGACTTAAAATTTAAATACAGCAACGTTTTAGAAGAAAACGGCCATCTCCGGTGATAATTATGTGGGGGGATTAAAAGCTACGAGCATTAACCGAAATTGGGTAAGGAACCGAGAAAATTGGATGATGTTCATCTTAGGGCGTCTTCAATGCTAAACTCATTTTGGGGTAAGCATTTGAATTGGATATTAAATGGAAGGAAAAATAAAATAAAAACTTTATTCGAATCAAATTAAGAATTAAATCAGATGATTAATAAATATTAAAATTATTGTAACATATTTTAAATAATATAATATTATATAATAATAATAATATTTTATTAATTTAATACTTGATATTTTAAATTAAGATATTTCATACTTGAATAACTGAATATGATCTTAAATCAAAATTTTAAAGAAATAATACTTTAATTATTTTTTAATAATTAATCAAAATAAATTAAAAACGATCAACGTTACAACCAAGCGGTTCATCAAAAATAGATTGGTTCAATAGTTTCCTAATTAATCGTTGGTTCTGACTTAGTTTAGCTAATTCTATGCAAAAAATAGTTTTAGAACTCATCATTAATCGGAAATGTCGATTAATGAGTGAAATAATCAGATCAACTAGTTTGAACTAAACCCTAAACATGCTCTATAACATAGGGTTATGAGATCCCTAGCCTTTGAGCATTTTGTTTTAAAGAACTATTCATACATAACTATACCATATTTATTATGTTATTTTCTTTTGTCATCAAATTTGAGAAGGGTTGAATGATCCTCTTTCTTTGGCATTGTCTTCCATAAGCCACTCCACTTCCTTGAACTCCTAACCTTACGAAACGCTTTCATAAGGTGTAAAATTGTCATCTCAGATCTAACTTTTAACCGTGTAGTCTTATCAAAAATTTAATCTGATCGAGTTCTACCCTCTCCAACACAACCTTAAAACAATTAGGCTTCCTTTCCTCTTTGTCCTTAGTGCCCCATCCCCAACTTTCAAACTGCTTCCAAATGCTATGCATGTGTTCATCATTGCCATGGCTCAACCCAAAGCAAATTGTCATATCGGCAGCTCACCATATCAAGATCACAACAATTGATAAATTATTCAAGTTTATTTAAAAAGAAATTTTTACTTCAATATTCACAAATATATAGTCATTTTTATATCATCAAATACATAAAAATTTAAAATATTAATATCTTTTTATTCATCTCACTAAACTATACAACAATATATATATATATATATATATATGGTATTTCAATTTGGATCTGGTTGGGTGGACACCACTCAAATCTTAGGGGTTCTTATTAAAGTGATCGGGTATTACATTAAGGTAAGATGCACTATCTCGAAAGATAGAAATATCACCCTACAATAGACCTAATCATTAAATAAGGACTCCTAAGACATGTTGAGTCTTCGAATATACCAGAGATCTTTCCTCTACTTTACATGAAAAAGTAGAGTAGAGTTTAATTCGGGTTCTTTAGTTCCTATGTAAAAGTCTCCATAGTTAATTACATGAGAGATTTTCTAAGAACACTCTCGATTAAAGTAATCATTTATTGTCTCCAAAGATTTCAAAGTTGAGACTATCAAAGGATTGATTGTTTTGGAAAATCAAATGAGAAAGTTCAATTGTAAGACTTATTTTGGGATCCAAAGGAAGATAAGAAGGGAATGCTTATAATAAAGAGTAAGCATTCCAATCTATCATATGGGGAGATTTTATATATTTGAATGAGAGAGGATTTATTTTATTTGAGTTGAAATTTTATTAGAATGCTAGGACTTACAATCCATCAACATAAGATTGTGAAAGCCTAAGAGGTGAGGATTTATGCTTATAGCCTAAGGGAAACAAGCTACCTCGGATTCTAAATCTATGAAACTTTAACACAAGCTAGAGCACGACATAAATCTAAATGGAATGGGGACATAAGGGTTCATCTCCACAAGAGAGAGTAAAGTCGTTCGACTTTTGGACTTATAACTACCTGGAGTGGCCGTCAGTTAACACCTCCTACTATTTAAATCAATGTAGGCAAGTCTTATGAAGGTGCAAGATAGTTGGGTTGTTATTTAATTGGAAAGAAACTGAAGTCTTAAACTCACTTTCTAAGAGACTAGATCATGAGTGACATGAGCATATGACTTAATATAAAATACAAAATTTTATAACTTTTATTTCATTTTAACACATTTTTTGGACAAAGGCTTGAGATTTTTATTCCTAAATACATGATGAAATAGAATTATTGGCTAAATTAGTGAGAATGGGGTTCTCCACCACAATGGATACTCTCACAGGTCAAGTATTCCCTTATCTAGCAATGATGGAGATCCCCCATATTCAAGGAAGAAGGAATATGACATGCATGATGTGAGACATACATAGGGCTATCAAAACAGCTCGTATTTGGCTCAATAATAAGCTCGTGTTCAGCTCGTTCGTTAAACTAATGAACCGAATACGAACAAAAATTTTCTATTCAAATTCTAAACTAGCCGAACACGAACAGTGGACCTGTTTTCTTGTGTTCGACTCGATTAGACATGAATCGAGTCCTGTGTCGTGAGTGATTTGAATTTGAGCATTCTGACTTCCGCCATTCTACGTAACCAATGGGCATTGGGCGCGATTCACATTCCTAATTCTTATTTCCTAAAGCCCTAATCTTCTACAGTTCTATTCGCGGCGCCTATTCGGCTAATCGGTTCTCCTCATCTCCTGTTCGACTGTTCTGAGTTCTCACAGCTTCTCCTCTTTTTCGAGCATTGCTTGATCACTGCATCAGACCACAGTGATGTAGTCCCTTCCTCTTGCCTCTCGGATTCTTTTGGATCTTGTATGTCATCCTAATTCCACTATCTTCTTTTTTCCTCAATTCTTAACTGCTCGGTAATTCTGTGATTGTTTGGAGAGTGGCTTGACGATCCATTATTAGTTTCTCCAGTTAATCGTAAGTTTGCATTGCCCGATTTTTGGGATGTATTATGCTTTAGGTATATTATTTTATTTTGTTTGATCTTTAATTAACTGTTTTGAATTGAAGTATGGGTTGCTTATTTGTGATTTCTACATTTTCTAAAGCTCTAGTCTTCTATAGTTCTATTCGCCTATTTCGAGCCAATTTCGAGCATCTTCTTGAGCTGAAGTCGAGCTGATTCGAGCAAACAAATAAACGAGCATGATTCGAGCTGAACATGAACAAATTCGAGCTCAAACGAATACAATAACGAGCCAAACACGAACAAATTTGAGCTCAAACGAACAATAACGAACACAAACTCATCACGAGCTTAACTCGAACACGAGCTAAACACGAACACAAATAAATGTAAACAAGCCGAACATGAACAGAGTCCGAGCTCGTTCATGTTGTTCAGCTCGTTTAAACCCCTAGACATATAATATATAGCTAATGAGTTACTAAATCTTTTAGTTATTTGATTACAACCTAGGCTTTATGATGAAGTTGAAAGTCATTTTAAAATTTAATTATGAGTTATTAATTGGGGTAGAAAAATTAATTTTATCCTAAGAGCCTATCGCATCCAGCCACACATCATCAATCATTAAGAAACTATGAAAATATATCTGGTTTAATTGCACAATCTAAATATAACATCAATCAAACATGAATATATTCCAATAAGTATAAAAGGTCTTGCGGGTGCATGTACACGAAAAGAAAAAATTGGGTAACCTAACTCTACCCTTATACAACTCAAAATTACAAAATAATATTACAATTAGAAATAAATACATGTTATGGGGTCTTCGTTCTTCATTTCTTCCTTTTTCATTTGATTTGATTTGCTTCAAGGCATCATAAGCATCCCAGGACAAAGACTTCTAGTCACTGCTCATCCTAAAACCTATATCAATAATCCTAATCCCTATTACAAAATTACATTTTATGAAATAGTAAATCTATACTTATAAAATAAATGTTAGTTAAACATACATAGAAACCCGAGCAGTTAAATTTATAATTTGGACTCGGCAGCATACACATGGGTAACCAAGCCCACCTGCCCTAACTTGGATTATATTTAGGGACTTAAATAGCACATGCAAGCAAATAACATTTATTTTATATTTATTACAGCGGTCCCTTTTAAGCATAATCTCCTACAGAAAATAGTGTTAGCCTTAAAAAAGAATGCCCTAACATCTAGACTAGCGAGCAAACAATCATAGCCATCCAGTCTAAAACAGTACACTACAAAATAAGAAGATGCATCACATCACAATCAACACATCGACCTAACTTAACTCCAGGGTCGGTGATTTAGTATTCTAGTGTGCGAAAAGAAGGCTTGTGTGACAAGTCTATTCTAGACTTTATTTCATTTTAAGTTTGATTTGAATAGAATTAGTTTATTTTTACCATTGGATGGTTTCAATTTAAATAATTGATTTTTTTTATTTCGTTTCAATTTTAAATTCATTTTTATGTTTAAGTTGAATTTATATTTTAAAGAATGAAGAATAAGATAAATTCACTTAGAAGTCCATTTCATTCAACATCCTAATCCTAATAGAATGAAACTTTCATCCTAAGATGAAAAATTATTCTAAGGGTTGAACTAAGAACTTAAGTATCTTAACTAGCCCATTTGAATTTATGTAAATGATTCGACTAAATTGATTTGATTTGATTAATATTTGTTTGATTTGATTTAGATTTTAAAGTTTAAGTTTGCTTAACATCATGTATCCTGATAAATTAATTGTGGATTCATTAGATTTTAGTTTGATTTGGTTCATATTAATTAGTTGTTTAATTAATTAGATTTAATTAAGGGTAATCTAGTTTTAAATTATTAGATTAAGTAAAGATTTATTTAATTAATTAAAAGTTAATGACTTAATTATTCACATGTGACTGATTTGATTTAATAAATATTTATCATAGATTTAATTAAGTATTTCACTCAAATTTGATTGACTAAAATTATTATTATTATTATAAGATTAATTTGACTTTAATTTTAGTTTAGTTAAGTGATTGATTAGCTTAATTGAAGTTTTATCATTAAATGGATTAGGGGTTAGTCTTAGTTTAGAAGTTGATGAATTAGTTATGTTTAGATTATTTGAATAAGAATTAGCATTTAACTAATAACTAATTAAGCCTTTGACTTTAATAATAATAATAATTTGATTTGATAATTAACTAAATTCATTAGAGATAAGCATTAACTAAGTATTTCATTTGATAAAATAAAGCAAGATAAATTTGATAAAAGTTTAATTATGAAATTATTTGTGTGGTTTAATTAAGTTAATTTGATTTACAAGGTTTAAGTTTCATCATTGATTATTTCACTTTATTTAGATGGTCTTTGGGTTCAATTATAATTGTTTACTTTTATATAATTTTTTAGTTTAAGTTCATTATTGAATATTTAATTTAAAGATTTAGCCAATATAATTCATAGCTTACTATATTAAGTGATTAACTTTTAATTCATAATTGGATTAGCATTTAGTTTAACTTTATTTGATTAAGTTTAAGCTTGTTTGATTCAGAGTTTAGTTAATGGGAGCTTGAATATTAATCTACCATGATGATTTTGGTTTGACATTTATTGAGTTTTATCTTTGATTAATGGTTTGGAAATGGATTGATTCTTATAATTAATTTGATTATCTAATAGAAGCTTGATTAGTGATTAATTCATCTAGATGATTCATTGTAACTTAGGTTTCATTTGATTAAGGATTTGATTACTTTAGTTTATTTAGATTAAATTTTCTTAAATGAATTTTAATTTGATTGCATAAGAATGAATTATGATTTGATTTGATTTGATGATTATGTTTAATTTGTTTTATGTATTTAATTCATATGTTGATTATTTTAATTTGATATTTATTTAATTGATTTGATTAATTTAATTTATTTGGAGCTTAATTAAGGTTTAATCTTGGGTTGATTAGTCTTCTTATCAAGTTGAGTAGAGTTTGATTTGATTTAAGTTATTTATTTGTTGAAGCTTTTTAATTTCATGTTGATGTAGTTAATGATTTGATGATTTGGGTTTAATAGGTTAAGTTTAATTTAGGATTTAATTGATATTTAATTGTGATTTAATTAAGTTCAAATTTATGTTTGATTATGCTTAGGTTTAGTTTAGTTTCAATTTAAGGTTATGTGAGGTTAACTTGATTTAATTTAGAGTGTGGAATTTATGATTTTAGCTTGGTTATTTTAATTCATTATAGTTTAGCATTGATAAATTTAATTTATATTAATTTTGATGATTTATTAAACCTAATTTTAAATGATTTTTTTAAAGTTCAGAGGATTATATTATTTGCATAAGGTTATTTGATGTTAATTAGAGTGGTTTAAACCATTAGAATGATTTTTCTAATTTTCTAGATTTTTAAATTAATTATTTCTTGAAATTAGGCATTTAAACTTTGAAATCTAACATCTCTTAATTAATTTATCATTTTGATTTGAAAAATTTATGGTATGTGTATTTTAACCTCAATTTTAATCTCTAAAAGTTTCAGATCAATTTGATTAATATTTTTGTATTAATTAATAAAATTTAATTTTCACTAAAACTTAAATTAAGCTCAAAATACCTTAAGAACAATTAGGAATTTTGGGTTTATTAGATGTTTCTCTAAAGAAGAATCCAACGATATCTTGCAATTTTTTATCTAGTATTTTATTTTTTTATGATTTTTAAAATTTCGTAATTTTAAGTATTTTTTAAAATGAAAATTCTCATTTTCTTACTTAAACTAATATGCCATGCGGTTAACGGATCACTTATGCATGTCGATGATTCATTGGGCTAAATGACTCCATTGATTGGCGGGAAAGCATCAATTGACGTTCAAATATCACGATCTAGTGGAGATTCCTACTAATCTTAGCCATCCATCCCATTTAAAGAGGATCAGACGGCTACCGAGCCTTCTCCCTCCCAAGGCCACGGGATGAATCCGTCCCAAAATGGCTATTTTATGGATTCTTGCGGAAAACCTTGATTCGAGGGGTCAAAATAATAAAATTGTAAGGGATCTAATAGGAAAATTCCTAGAATCGACCCCCCTTCATCATAAAATGAGAATCCTAATGGTTGGCTACGGGTTGATGAAATTACCTCACTCGAACTGCTATTGAGTGATCGAATAGTTCGAAAATGTTCTCCGTGAGACGAAGTTCTAAGGTAAGTGTACTCCCTTGCCTCCTCTCTCGGTTGTCTAGGATGTCAACCACCGCTGCCTCTCACGAGAGTTCAATGTATTTTGGTCGATTTGGGGTCTAGGAAGGTGGGGAAAGGCTTTCTCTCCTTAAATGATGGTGAGGGAATGTTCAAAAATGAAATAGGCTAAAGATCAGATTCTCTAGATGGCCAACTCCCTCCCCATTAATGGAGCTTGGTGGTGGTTAGCCATAGGGAATTTAAGCTTGCAAGTTGCTATGGGAGGTGGTTAATTTAGTGTAGATTGTCCTAAAATCAAGCAAAAGGCATGGTGGAGGGAGGGATGAGAGATTGAAGAGTTTTGAAGCATGTTAGATTTTCTCCACTTTGCATTTAATCTCTCATTGCGCTTGGTTTCATCCAACCACAAAAGTTGAAGTTCAACTCTTGCATTAGGGACCTTAGCTAGTTTTAGGTTGCCAAAATCCAATTTGGACTTAGATTTTGAGTTGGGTCAACTCATGTTGACCCAAATAAGTTGGATTGGGTTTAAGTAACCCAAATTGACTTATGGGATTTGGGTGTAAGGTTCAATTATAACCATTTGATCATTTCACTCATATGAGTTCAATTAATTTAATTTGATTACCAACTTTGACCAAAATTGGTTAAGTTGATTAATGTGATTCAATTATTATTTTAGGTTTAGATTATGTTTCAATCATTTTATGAATTATTTGGAATGCTTTGGTCAATTATTTGGTTTAATTTGGATTTGATTTGGATTTGACCCATTTGAGTTCATATGGGTCAAATAGGTCAAGCTGACCAATTTGGCCAAATTGGCTAAATTGGCTTGGGTTAGGCATTGGCTCATGTTTGATTGATCAATTGAAGATGATTGTAGGCTTTGATTTCAATCAATTTGAATTTAATAATGATTTAGACCAATTTGACCCTTGAAGTCAATTTGGGCTAAATAGGTCAATTGGGTTAAATTGATCAAATTTGGTTCAATTAAGGGATTGATCATGTTCAATAATAAATTTGAAATGAATTTGAGCCATTAGTTGCAATCAATTTGGATTAGGTTTTGATTTGACCCGATTTGGCCTTTTAGGTCAAATTTGGTCACCTTGGGTCAAGATGGCCAATTGGGTTTGGTTTGGCTCAATTGATGGTCGAGTCATGTTCAAAGATTGATTTTAGATTAGCATGAATCATTGATTTGACTTAGGGTAAGATTTGGTTCATTTGGCTCATGTAGGTTAATTGGGTTAATTTGGTCAAATGATCAAATTGACTTGGTTTAACAATTGATTTCAATTGATCAATCAAGGATGATCAACAATCATCATAGAATGGTTTGGATAGGTTGGTTTACTCTAATTTGGGTTGGATTGAAGGTTGACTCAAATAAGGCTTTTAGGTCACTTTGGGTCAAGTGAACCTAATGGGTCAAATGAATTAGTTTTGGGTTGAATTGAGTTTAGTTGAGTTTAGATATTGAGATGAATTAAGATTCAATTGCTATTGGGTACATTGATTTGAGGTTGGATTTTGGCTAAAGAGGTAGGCATGAGCTTAAATATATGATGATGGGAGTCACCTTAGTCCCAAGGGCTTAATCCATGGCAAACTCTCCTAAAGTCTCTAGGTTTTGGGTTAGCTGCTCACTACCAGTGTCCCACATGAATAGGAGCTCTTGGTGTCTAGAAGACTCCTAGACATATGATGAGAAGATTGAATCCTCACTCCAAAAGTGAGGTCAACTCTCTCTCTCTCTCTCTCTCTCTCTCTCTCTCTCTATATATATATATATATATATATATATATATATATATATATCACAAACATAATTAAGGTAAGCATCTCAATCATAATTAGCAATTTCTATTCAATTTGAGTCTTATCTTTCTTAAAATAACACATGTAAATAAAATAAGGATGAATAATGATAGCTCAATAAACTATCTAGAAATTTACTATAATCTTTAGTACATAAAATAGAAAAAAAATAGACTCAAGATAATATCACATGAATAGTTAAATTAATTTTTAATAGACTAATATGTATCAAGTGTATAGACTCAGGTATTATTACACTTTTATTTATAACATCATATTAATAGGTATTACACTTGTAGTTATTATGATACAATGTATATTCTTATCAAGTGTAATACCTATTAAGTGCAATATCAATACAAGAACTTCTAATAATAATAGGTATATACATTAGAAGCAATAATACAAAGATTTCTTCAACATTATGTTAGAAATAAAATAAGTCTTATGTATTTACATATCTAACACTTAAACTTCAATTTTTATATATATAACACCCCAATCTTCAAAATCATATCAAAAATACTATAATCACTCACTTTTTAAAAGTGAAATAATTCTTTTTAATCATCTAAAAGTATTAGATTAGTAAATATCTAATTTTAAGTGTTAGATATATAAATACATAAGACTTGTGTGATATGTATGTAAATCTTCCAATAAAATAATATAAATTAACAATTCATTTTTTTTATTTTGAAATATTTTATAGTTTTCCTTTTATTACTTATACTCAACTTTCACTTATATATCTACTTATTCATATTTTTTTTCTTACTTATTACACCTCAATTTTTACTTACGTATTAACTTGTCCACATTTGTTTAGTGTATCATATGCTTATATTAATTCTCTTATTTTTTATAGAACTTTTAATATTATAAAAAATAGGCAATAAATAATATTTTATGCTTAAAACACAATAGTAAAAAATGATTTATAAAATCGGTATCACATGATCGTATAAAACTTATCGTTACAAGAATATTCTTATGTTTAAGGATAAATCTAATAAAAAATCTCTTATTTTCATATCTCAAAATAGATAAAAATATAATTTTAAATACTCTACAATATAATGAAGATGGTATGGAAATCACATACATGGTTTATAATACAAAAAAAAAAAAAAAAGAATTATCCAATGATGATATATTACTACTGAGCATCAACATTGAGGCAAAGAGACTTAAGAAATTGAGTGATTAATTTTTAGATAGAGGATGCCTTCTAACTCCACTTATATATATATATATATATATATATATATATATATATATATATATATATATATATATATATATATATATATATATATATATATATATATATATATATATATATATATATTTAAATCCATAATATTTAGTCTCAGCATAATGATGGCATGTTAATGAGTTTGTGTCTTATTCATGTAACTCTAAGATGTCTAGTGGGAGATGAGAAGTTGTTCCAATGTATAACATATTATGTTTTCTCATGTCTATATGTTCATATTATAAGTAAGGTGACTTCTTGGAACATATGGTAGAAGATGACAAAGAGAATTTAGAGTTAGTTGTATGATTGTAGAGTGGATAAGAAACTGATGGCACATAAAGAGATAATGTATGTATATTAGTCCATGTAAACTAATAATATTGTGTTGTTTGGTTGACAGAAAAAGAATGCATTGCATTATTTTTCTATGAAATAAAATATTTGTATTTGTTGGCTAAAAAAAGAATGAAATGTAAAATTCTAATGCATCCCATTTTCAACCATTAGTTCAAATTCGATGAAAAAGAATGTCACCTATTTGAGGCAATTTTATTTTACATCAATCGA
This sequence comes from Cymbidium sinense, assembly GCA_021442155.1. Taxonomy (NCBI): domain Eukaryota; kingdom Viridiplantae; phylum Streptophyta; class Magnoliopsida; order Asparagales; family Orchidaceae; genus Cymbidium; species Cymbidium sinense. Next base: position 24,367,173 of record CM038220.1, on the reverse strand, counting down.
TATAAAGTGTCAATAAGTTATCATCCATCTTGCTATCGCTTCTCTGTCACGACCGACTTCGACCTCCTCCAAGCGCACTAGTCGCGTTGTTGTTGTTTGCCATTCACCACGATGCTTTGGCGTAACTATCAATGCTAGTGGATACTCTTCAAGATCATCATAACTCGCCATCCAACATGATGCTTTCATTTTTACCACTTTTGAGATTTATATTAATATTATTTTTGTTGACTAAATAGATACAAAATTCATCATGATCTAGATTGATACAATCAAGAAGTTTATAATCCTAAAAAATAAACTAAACATGCCATAATTTCTTCAATATACATTAATATCTTTTGAAATAAACCAAATTTAATCTTAATGTTTTCTAAAATCATAAACCATTGGCTTTTGTGAACGCAAATTATAATCATTTCAAAGTGACTTGAACCTAATCGAGCTAGATCAACTTAAAATTAATGAACTATGACACCTCTAATATTAAAAGCCTAGAAATCAGATAGTTATTAATCCAAAGAACAAAGAGGTAGACTAACATGAGATAAAGAAAAAAAGCATCACTAAGAAATTATAGCTTTTAAGTGATTTTATATAAAGACTAGAGTTCATAGTTAATAACAAACTTCCTAAATTAATATGAATCCAATTACATGCTGATACTTCATTAAAATTTTGAGAAATTACATTAAACATGAAATTTCCGTAATTTATAGAAAAATGGTTATCAGCTCATTGCAAACAAATAAAGTACAAGCGTGGGTTCTGGATGAAGGTAATATTAGGGACTTATTCATTTTCCATTTCAGATTTAGAGAGAGGCGATGTGAGGTGGAGAGCATATTAAGTTAACATCACAATCTAAATTTATTGGATTTGATAACAAAAATGATAAAAAAAATAAAAGCATTATAGATAATAAATTACCATACCATATGAGAGTAGATTATATAATTAAGCTGACTATTGAGCTCGATTTCATCTGTAGATATCAAAATTTTCTAAATATTCACCATTAGCATTATTAAAATTAAGATTAATTAAGCTGACTATTAAGCAATTTCCGCACAAGTCTAAACAAATTCGTTTGGTTCATGCAAGGCAAGAGAAATCAACTTCTTCTTCTTCTTTTTTTTAAAAGAGACTTATTATATAAATAAACTAATATTGTAAAAATATAAAATTCAGATAATTCAAGTTATAATATCCACTGTAAAAATTTACTTTAATTTAAATTTAATATATCTATATGAAATTTACAATTAAATTATTTAACAAGATAAATATATGCTTTAAATTAACTAAAGCATCAACAATTTTTTAAAAAAACTATGAAAACTAGATTAACTTTTCTGTTCACATGAAATATTATAAAAAGAAAATTCGATATTTTCATGAACATTACTACAACAACAACAACAACAACTAATCCCATGGGTGAAATAATCATTATCAGAAATTGTATTTTTTTTAGTATCTTAAGATCGTTTTTCATCTTACAAGTCTTTCTACATATGAACATTATATAAATAATTTATAAATAACCATTTGAATAAAAAAAAGCTTAATTTCTTACTCTTAAATCACGTGAACAAGCAGGCAATTAAGCCTGCTTTTTGTGAAATTTTGAAATTTATTAACTTAAACTACTATTTTTAAAAGCTCAATAATTTGGGCATATTTATTTAATCTAATATAAGATGAGTCCAGTATTATAATAGGATGGGGAAAGGGGATATAAAAAAAGTGTCCAAATAAAATAAAAAAAAGTTCAGGATGGTCAAATTGGCAATTAAAAGCCGACATAAAGAGCAATTCAGCTCATGGTGAATGTGCACAACCAATGAGTTTCAAATTTTTGTTCCAATCACTTTATTTACAATACAAAATAGATATCTAAAATTCACTCTATGATCGTTGGTTTGGACCAACAAAGCGCCAACGGAGTCGTCCAATGTAGCAGCATAAAAGATAAGTGGCTTGCCCGGATAGAGGCTGCTAGAACTGGCTTCACCAAACACTAGGTGATGTCTTCAAAAACATACTAGCACTTATCATCCCTTAACGTCCTTTTGATAAGTGCTAAAAATGACTTGCATCTCCCTAATAGATCCGAGATAAAGTAAAATCAGTTGTTTCTGTACTCTTGCGACATGAGCTAGTTTTGAATTAAGTTTTATTTTCAACTTCAAATTTTGCTTGAATTCTAGAAACGTTGAAATTCATTAGAATAATATTTTTTCATTGCAGTTGAAGGCATTTGTTCAATACAAGAAATCATTTTGTATAAGCTGCAGGATAAAAAAATAATCTTAAAATTGTATCGTATTTATATTATGTCAAATATTGTCTGAATGAGCTTAAAATTGTTTAATGTGATTTGCTTCTAACTCTAGATCCCACTTGATATCATAGAGATATGTTTTACAGCCACAGACACCATTACTCCCCCAAGAACACAATAATAGACAGCTTCTGCAATTTATTTTATAAGCCTTTCTTGCACTTGAAGCTAACAGCAGAGGGAATGCAAAAGGAGGTTTATGAGTCTCTATTAATGCAAGTAATGATCGCACTGGATCGCAAGTGGTGTAGTTAGAGGTAGTGAAGTAAGAGATTAGAACTACTTACTTCAGGTAGTACAACAGTGATCCAGACAGATGGAGACGGACAAGGCCGAACAACAATGGAGGGGAGACCGAGCTCACGACAAGAATGGATTTCATGGGGATAGAGTACGGAGTTGGTGGAGGAAGACCAGATTGATTTTCCTGGAGAGGAGCACTGTCAGAATGTTTGGGTGAGAGGAGTTAATAGTGTGAAGGGTTATAGAGTTAAGTCGCTAGAACGAACGGAGAGTGGCATAAATGATTTATTATAAATTTTAAGGTGTTTAAAATGTAAATATAATGTTTGAGGTGTTAGATATATAAAATGAGAAGTTTTGAGCGGTTAAATCACTCAAATCAGAGGAAATTTTTTTCACTAGATTTGAACTAAAGAGTGAAAAAGAATTTTATTAAAACTTTACATTACATTTCTTTTTAAGCCGTACAAACACTAATATTTCATTTTTCACTGAAAAAGGAATGCATTTATTCCATTTTCATCCAACCAAACAACCCCTTAATGAAAGGGAAGATCAATGCTATACACAATCTCACAGGAAGAAGACAAACACACTCTTAGACAAATAAAACATATGAGCAAAAAAAAAAAAGATCAACTTGATAGAACCATCAAGAAGCAATTGATGTATCCGCATTGCCTAAAAATAGCACATTTGGTCCGCATCACGGTTGAGCCAATAGGCCCTCATCATTTGGTTCTTCTAATTAAAACTAATAAGTACATAAATATACATGATTTGAAAAAAGGAAAAAATAATAACAAAATATTTCAAAGAAGTGGATGCTTCAAATCAAGAAGAATTTTGCATGCTGTAGATGGTGATTTTATTTGTGGCTCAGATAAGATGGGTAATAGTAAAGTATCATCACTGAGAAAGATCTCAGAGTGGTGCATGACTATATGCTTCATCACTGCCACTAGAAATTTAAAAAGATCAAAACGCAAGAAAAGAACACAAAGGACATAGAAAAAAAATCATCAAAATTTGGAACGGAGCACATCAGAGAGCCTCAACAAGTGATTAATAAATTGAAGGTTTCATAAAATTGGTGATGAATAAAATATTTTAGCAATATTTTAGTATACATTAATGATTAGTCACAAATTTATTCCAAAAGAAAAAAGAAAAAAAAATAAAGCTTTTTTAGCTCATATTGAGGTCAGAGTTGAAATGAATTAACAAGTGTCTTAGATACACAGGTGCTTTGAGGGTGGTGTTGCTCACAGAAGTGGGTTACACTACAAAAGAACCATTATGAAGCAATTGCTATATACACATTACCTATATAAATGGTACATTCAATCCGCATCATGATTTGGTCATTGGTCCTCATCATTTGGATCTTTCAAATAATTTAAAATAATAAACACTAAAATTCTTATAATTCAAATGAGAAAAAAAAATGTGGTTCAAACAAATATATATTTAGAGTCAAGAAAATTTTTTTTATGTATATTGATGATTTGATTTGAGGCTCAGAAACATGAGTGATAGTAGAATTACATCACTAAGAAAGATATCAGAGTGGTGCATGACTATTTACTTCATCACTACCTCTAGTAATTTTTGAAAACTAAAAACACACAAAAAGTGTAAAAAAAACTTAAGAAATAAAAAAAGTAATCATAATAAGGGGAAGAGGGAACACAATGAAGACCCTCAGCAGGTTAAAAACTAGAAGTCAAGGAAAATAATTATTTATCCAAAACATGAAAAAGAGTTAGATTACATGAGGATAGGATAGAGAAATCGCTAGAAGGATATAGCCTTGAGAGACTTCATATAAAGAGGAGAGTTCCCAACAAGATAAACAACCCTAACCCTAACTTTTGACCTATTAACTCCAAATATTACCCCTAAAGTCTAAATGAGTTAAACTACATCGTAAACAAAACAAAACCCATTATAATCACAAATAAAAGAATATTCCAAAGTTTTTGTATGCTCACTATTGCATAATGTATAAGATCTATATAACTTTGATCATAATCAATTTCTAGTCAAGTAGTATCATAAGAACTTTGTAAAGCTTATGTCCTTTATATTGAGCTGATATTCGTTACTGTTCATTCTAATCAAAAATATTTGGTCATGAATTTTCATCTCATATGATTCCTCTTTCCCGTGCATAATACTAAAATAGAGAATTCTGTAATCAAATTTTCACTACTCTCAATCTCATCATGAACTAACAAGAGCTAGTATTTTCAAAAGAAATTTCTAGTTCACACAATAAGTTTTTCCATAGCACCATTTTGTATCTTATAACCCTAAAACATTTAAAGATGCTATTATTTTCAAATATACACTAATGATTAATAACAAACTTAATCCAAAGATCTAAGATCTCCCAAAAAAAATACATGTACCTAAGCATATACTCTCCATTGTGTTTATTATTATGTGGAGAGAGAGCAATGCTTCTCACAACCATAAAAATAATATCAATTAAACATTAAAACTTTTTAGAATCTCAAATAAATAAAATTAAGATCCTATGATAAAACATCCAAAATCATAGATAAACATTTAAAGTTTTGTTGATTCATGCTAGAGTCAACATAAGAATTGCACTGATTATTGAAGGGAAAACTAAAAAATTCCAACCACAAAACATGCCATTCATCTAAGTGGGTGACTGCAACAATGGGACATGCATAAGAGGTGTATTTTGCATGACTGTAATGAAAGGAGAAGCATATCACAGCACATATGTCTCCACAGGAAGGATGGGTGTTTGACTTGGTAGAGGAAGGAGGTAAGAACGTGAGATTGCACAATCAAGGAGTGAAGCAATGTGAGTAGCTCAAGGGCAAATCACGAAGTTAGAGTGGGCGTTTAAGCATGTGTAGATTGATTGATGCCTAGAGGAAGTGATCACAAGTTATAATAAAAGAAAACCATCAGGAAGCAATTGATGTCTCCGCACTGCCTAAAAAAATACAGCATTGTCCGCATCATGGTTGAGCCATTGGCCCTCATCATTTGGTTTATTTTCCAATTAAAACTTATAAATACAATAATTTGAATGATTCAAATAAAAAGAAAAAAAAAACTATATAGTTCAAAGAATGGGGTGCTTCAAATAAAAAAGAATTTATGTATGCAAAACCATAGATGATGATTTGCTGAGGCTCAGATAGATGGGTAATAGTATAGTATCATCACTGAGAAAGATCTCAGAGTGGTGCATGACTATATGCTTCATCACTGCCCTTTGATGAAAAAATAAAAAACAAAAAAGCAATTAAACAATTAACATAATAACTATAAATAATTAATCACCACAATATGGAAGAAAGAAGCACAATGATGAACCTTGCCAAATTAAACTACTAGAACTGATGGTTATTAAATATTAAAGAACATAAAAAAGAGAAAATTATAAGTATAGTGTATAATTAAATATCCTCCAAGTCAAAGTCGAGCATGCTTAAAAAGACCTAGGTCAAAGTTAACATTTTAAAGGTGACAAACCTAGCCAATTCGTCATTTGTCCATACAAATATCTAGAATTCATCAATCTAGGATCTTGATTGACAACCTAGATTAATAGAGACTCCAACCAACATTTAAATAAGTTATTTTTCTATTATTATCACTAGCAAATATGTAAATAAGTGAACAACATTTGTTGAACCCACTATATAAATAGATGGTCTAATATTGCATAAATGAGGAATGAGGATACTTCCTTAACTCTTAAACATTGCACTTAGTCTTACACAGAGCATTTATAAGAAAATAATCAAAACTCTTTTCTCTAAATCCCTAGTGGGTAAGTGTTCACAAACTTTTTGGTTAATTCATATAAATAGAGGATGGATAGACAACTCTAATCCTAATTATTTTGTCACCCTCAAATCTACATGGGTCGATCTACGCCATCAAAAAACAACCAATTAGCTATAATTAGTTTTAGTTTAACTAGTCACTAGATAATTTGTAATTTAATTTTTACAAACAAGTCAAGATATGAATTATGATATTATATTAAAATGTAATGATTTTAAAATAAAAGGTTTTATTGCTTTGAATTTCTTAGGAAATATATCTTCAGAAAATATTATTACAGTTTATACTACTTAAAAAATAAATTGAGGCAGCCATAATTTTCAGATATACATTAAATGATTAGGCACAAATTTAACCCAAAGATTTAAAATCTCCCTAAAAAAATCATATACATTTCCTACTTAGCTTAGATTGAAATCGATTAGCAAGTTTTATGGATCTAACCAAACTAGCTCGGGTTTAGATCCACATATTAGTCTGCTAAACGATGGGGAAAAGAAGCACAATGCTTCTCACAACCATAAAATTAATGCATTTTAACCTAAAACGTTGTAAAGCATCTCAAACATAAAAAAGTAAGATCTTGTAGATCCATACCGGAGTCAACACAAGAAATACGCTGAATATTTGAAAACTGACAAAAATTCAACCACCGAAAATACCATTCACACAGAAACAGGCTATTGTAACTATGAGAAATGCACCGTAGGTGTCTTGTGTGTGGCTGCTATGAAGGTAGAAGGGTATAGGGGTGGAGTTGGTGCGCATGCCTCTTCCTTTGGGAGAATGAGATTGCGGCGGCAGGAAGGCGTGGAGCAGTGCGAGCGGTGCTAAGGCAGATCGTGCAGTTAGCGCGAGCAGCTTAGCGTGCGAAGGCAAATGTGGCGCCCCTGGAGGCCGGTCACTAATGCAAGGAGAAAGCGCGGAGGGGTGGAGGCTGCACCAGGATAATCTCTCTCTAGGGTTCTGGAGAGGTATTTATAGAAATAAAAAAAAAGAGTGTCGACTTGCCACAAATCTATAATCCCTTAAAATGATCTTAGTGATAAGAGGGAGTGCTCAAGTCCGATTGAGCAATGTCTGGCTAGTTGTTGAGCCGAACAATTTGGTCAGGTTAAAAAAATAGAAAATCTGTCTAAATTATTATTCAATTAGAGTATTATTATATTAACTTAATATTAATAAAGAGGTTTAATTAATTTGATTTTTTTGCAAAATATTATCATTCATTATAAATAAATGGAGATGGTATGCTCTCTTTAAAACATAGGAAGCTTAGAATTATAGAAGATAAAATCTTGAACTCTGAAGGTTCCATATTAAGGTCTTTGGAGGAGGCTTTAAAAGAACTTATAAATGAGATACTCTAATTATTTTTGTAGATTAAAAAGATCGATGTTTTGCATCCATTCACTGTCACTGCCATGTCAAGCAGAGACAATTGACTGCCATTGGACAATGATTGACGTTTCCATAAGATCTACATCACATGTCAAAGGATCTGAGGTTCATGAGAAGAGCGTGGACATCCACAACCTCTGACTATCCATGAGTTGGAGATGACTTATGTTCCAACTAAAGATCATCCAACCTCTCGGAGAATTAAAAGCAGTTTAGAATCTGATTGTAGCAGATTTTACTATTTTTTTAATTATAGATATTTCAAAATTTCTTGTCATCCAAGATCGAAATGACATGATAAAAAAAATTTAATAAGCGTTTTATTTCTAGTTTAAATAATAAATGTCAAATTTTATAATATGTGATTTTAGTAGTTATCAATATAAAAATATGAGAGTATATATTATTGACTTTTAATAAATTATTTATGAAAATATTAGTATTACTATTAGAGGTTATTGAGTATCAACTTAGACATATTATTGTATTCATTAGGATCATTGATATTTGACTTAATTTTAATCAAGCTTAAGTTACTTGGATTTCCTTTTTTAAGAAAAATCTTCAAATACTAAATATGTAAATAAAATTTGGGACAACTTAATATTTTATCTTTTAGAAAACTATCATGGTTATATTTAACTATCAACTTAATTTAGAAAATTTGTGGTGAAAATTTTTTTTGAGAATCATAACTATTATTTGTTAAAAGCTATTATTTGAATTTTTTAAAAAAGAAAAATATTTAACACTCACAATAATTTTGATCAACTCGGTTGCCATAAACAAACCTTTAATATAGTCACCCATCCTCAAACTCATTGGACAAAATTATTTTAGAGTTTACATCGCAACTATAAGATTAACTCTAGTGCAAGAAGGAAGGAGAAAGCATCAATTGTATTATGTTAGTCACATTTAGTAGTAAAATCAAGGGTGTCGTGATTGTGGCCTAGATTTTACTATTTTTTTAATATTATATTATACATTAAAAATTTTATCATCTTAAATTTAAATTTAAATTTATTTTGATAACTTAATATTTATTATATTTTAAAATTTAATTATCACATTATAAGAGTTCCAAATATCTTCTTCAAAATTAAAAAAAATTATAGAATATATTAGAGTTATTGATTGTTAGTTTAGTATTGAATCCTCAAGATTGATAATGATCATTCAAAATTGATGATATATATATATACTTCTAATTAAATTTTATTGTGAATATTTGCCAGATATAGAAACATCTACATTAAAAATTAGTTGGGTATTTTAAAATTAATTTTTTTTAAATCTCTCTATAATTTTTTATTTATGTCAAATATTAGATAAGAGAAAGAAATTGATCATATATCTTTTTATTAATCAATTAATTAAATTGGTCATAACATTGCCAATTTTGACTATAAGAACTGAACATGCATTTTTTTAATGAAGATTATTATGACAATGTTAATTCAAAAAATGAAATATGATTTTTTTTGTCAGCTCATTAATAACATAAATTGAGAAGGATATTACAATATATTTCAATTAGAATCAATAGTTGATAATTTTGATGCAAAATGAAGTGTCAAACACAATTTAAAATGTCTAAACATAAATGCTATATTAAAATGACATTTTCTTGATTTATAAGTTCTTCTTAGCTTTTTTTTTCATTTAATTTTTTTATTTCTTATTTTGATTTAAAAATTTTAAATTTAATATTTTGTTTATTTTTTATGTTGTCACACCTCTCTTTAAGTCCTGATTTCACCATTGATCACATCTCCACTAGAATGGAATGATTTTATTCCTTAATGAACAAGCTAGCACAAGTATTGATCATTTAAGGGTCCGTTTGGCGTGGCCTATAGCATATACTGTTTGGTTACCTTTTTTGCAAGCAAAATTCAGAATTTTAGGTGTAGGCGATGTGAAGTTGCAACTGATTGAACCCCGCCACGGTGCTAAAATCTATTTTTACCCATCGCATTTTATCGAACTCTAGTGTATGTTCTCCCCATTCCTTGAAACAATCGGATGAGGGTTTTTCCGGTGATCTTGGATCTTTCTGGCGATCTTATTGTCGATCTTAGCTATTATATCGTTTCCAATCTTACCACTTTCGATCTTGTTGCTGCTTAGCTTGCCGTTGCCGATCTTGTTGATGCGGATTTTGCCTATGCTTATCTTTTGATCTAGCCGATTTCTGAGAAGCAGAATTGTAGCTATACTAATCATTATGGTGCTAAGCTAAACGCTAGGATGTGTTGGTATCGTGAAGCTTCTCTACTTTTTCATAAGTTATTTTCATTATTTGAGCCTTCTTTTATGCAATCAGTTGCCTCATCTCCTTCTTGAAATACAATTGTGGCCTTAAGAAGATTAGTATTACACAAAAATAGGTAATAGTGTTGTTTGTTATCTCTTTTGTGTGTTTAAAAGTTTTGCCGGCAATGATGTTGTGGTAATTTTAGATTTAAGCAATTGTATGTGCACAACTTCAATGAAATATCTCTATGTTTCTATGCTATGACATGTTCAGATGGCATGAATCTTCTCTAAAAATGATGTTTGTCATTACATTGGGAATTAAAATGTATCTTGTTGCTTTTCTACGCATGGGTTCATTCTCAGTAATATATGCCTTTTATTCTTTTTTTACTTTCTTCTTTTTTTTCCTTTGAATGTGATCCTCTTGGCGAATTGGAGAAAGAAAAGTGTTGTTATTTTCAGATTTTATTTTTGTGGTGATGATTCTGAGTTTGGCTTGTGATCCTCTTATGTCAATGTTTCTCATGTGGTGATGTTTTGGCATCAAAACAAAGCTTCAAATGTTAATGACAATAACTCCATGGCATAAGAGAATAGTAGATTTTATTCTACTCATATCTCTTACAAAAATATAAAGTTATTGTCAACGTTGTCTTGGTAATTATCTTATATGTTTAGCCCAATAATCTATATATGTTATATGGTTGTTTAATCTTGAAATTTATTTATGTACTAGTACAAGATAGACTTAAGCTTTGTTTTCCACGTTGTCTTGGTAATTATCTTATGAATCATAAGACTTGATTTTAGTTTAAATTATCTCCTTTTGTGGCGGGTTTAATTACTTTGATTATGTCAACAAAAAATTTATGTCAAGGATCCTCTGAAGTTAACCTGTGGACCATATGAGGTTTTACATTTGTTTGATAATAATAAGAGCTCATAATGGGAAACCCAAGGGATGGTGGAGTAGGTGCTACATGAGAGAGAGGTGAAAATAATCTTTGTGACCTTTGTCTCAAGGAGAATCTTAAGTAATAGGCACAACTTTTTTTAATTAAGAAGATTGAGAAAAATTAACAAAAAAAACTTTAAGGTGAGAACTAGAATGGAGTATAATAGGACATAACTTAAAAAATGGGATCAAATGAAGAAGATTGAAAATTATGGAAGGAGTTGAAACGATTAACCATCGATGATTTGTGGAAAAAATAAATTTTCTTTTCAAACTTGTACGTAATTACTCCACAAAGATTTTGTGTCACCATTATGTTAAATTGCAGATATTATCAAATGCAAAGAAATTTAGATATTGCGGCATTGATCCTAAGATGGAAGAGAAATTAGATCTCATGTTCAGTGGCGTGGTTGCTACAGGTGCCCAATCTTGAACACCAAGTCAAGAAGTTGATGTGAATGTGCAGAACACACTCGAGTAAAGGTTTGGTTCAAATGATTCAAAATTATTACATGCCATAGTTCCCGAATTTAGTTATGCTAAGTGTCCACCAGCTTTAAGATCTAGAGATCAGAAAAAAAAAAGAAGGGAGGTGCAGGATTCTTTTGAAATCAAATATCACAGTTAGTTTCTGCATGCACTTCTAGAGTGAATAAAGAAAATGCATCACCGTCACTGTCTGAGGCGATCATCATTTTAGATAAAATCACATAAGTTTTTGTAGATATTTCGCTTTATCTGCATTCAATGAGGTTGCTTGAAGATTCAAACAAGCTAGAGATCTTCGTTACTATGACACCTGAACAGAGAGTTCATTTTTTTCGTTACTATTTTGAAAAAAGTGATGTTTAGCTAGCTTGCCCTTCGTACCTATGATGCTTTAGTATCTATCATTTCTTAAACTTCGTTATGTTCTTGTAGTGTCTAGTTTACCCTTTGTATGTGATGTATTCTCTATCTTTTATATCCTTAACTCCCTTAGAAACTAACAATACATTACTTGCTTTTGAGATATGGTATGTTACTATGCAGATTTTTTCATTAGTTGCAGTTATGGAAAGTGATGATGACGATCAACCCATGATTGATATTGTTACTGTAGTATGCTTACTAAATGAGTACTATGAGTCATATGTTTGTAAGACTCCATGTATGAATTCCAAATTTATTGGTGAAAAATGGATCACTGAGTTACTAGCAGGGCACCCGAGAGATTTCATAACATATTTTGTATGTCACAAATAATTTTCACGACTGTTGTAAGAGTTAGAACATTACATGAACTTTGTGTATCTTCTAGAACCACAACTACAGAAGTATTGGCCATAACACTATATATATTATCGCATAATGAATCTATTAGGGCGACTAATGAGTGATTTCAACACTCATTTGAAACCATAAATATATATTTCTCTTGGCCTTGGCTTGTTTATCAATTAAAGTAATAAAGTTAGTAGATTCAAATTTTTTGAGTATACTAGATGAGATATTACGGATTATCGGTATATACCATATTTAAGGTAAGCTTTACTCTTAAGTTCATATGCTAAAATCATTTGTGATTCCATATAAAGAAGTAACAAACTCTAATGTAGGACATCATTGGAGCAATTGGCGGACACATGTTGATGCTCATGTTCCTTAGGAGATAAAGTAGCTTATATTGGTCAATGTGCCTCTACCAATATTATGATAGTATGTGATTTCAATATGCTTCACTTTGTAATGGTTTGGATGGAAGGAAGTACATGGCATCACATATTTAAGAATGTCATACATAGAAAATAACTTTTCCGCCTCCTCAGTATTAGTGTATTGAATCATTTATTCATCATAAAGAAATCATTATTTAGGCATACAATTATAAATTCAAACAGCAAATATTACCTTGTGGATGTTGGTTATCCGATGCAATGAGGCTTCTTGAAGCCTTTCCTGGATACAAAGTATCATATCCCTAATTTTAAGAGGAGAAGCCAAGTCATTTGGGGAAGAAAATATTTATTTAATAAACGACACTCATCGTTGCGTGGTGTTACTGAGCGAGCTTTTGGAGTGTGGAAGAAGAAATGAGTTATTCTGCGAGATATGTCTGCATACTCCTTCAAAGCATGTTAAAATATTTACGACTTGGTTCTACATAATTATGTATCGTCACCCATCGGACAATGACATTGAGTTCAACATTGTAGACAATGATCAATCATTTGTTCCGCCTAAAGCATTTGAATATCGACTTGGCCACACAATAGTAGAATGTCAATATATAGAATGTGAGACACAAAAGGTGAAGGAAGCGAAGAGATGAAAGATTTACGAGGCATATTACAAATGCATTATATTGTGATTAGATTTGATGATACTGGTGGTGTGTTTGGACTCACCCTATTTTATTTGGGAGGTTTGATTCATTCTTTGCAAACTAATTTTCTAAGAGATTACTTAAGAACAAACATATGTTTATCCCTCACATGTGTATCTTGGTATTATTTATTCCTGAAGAAAACTTTCTAGAAATGTAATATAACAAGACTTTGAACACTCCTTTTCTTTTCTATGTTCAAATGATAATTCATAACATAATTTGCCATCAAGTAGAAGCTATTGTTTTGCTATGGTTATTTTCAATATGCATTTGCCATGCAACAAACACATACATTAGGTGAAGATGTTTAAGTTACCTAATGCATTTGCCATGTTGAATAAGGATGTGTCGGCTATTTCATCCTATTGGCTGACTTTTATTTTTCTAGTTAGATAATCCATAGCTTGGTCTATTTTGCTCTTGATTCCATTTGTTTTGGATTGGTGAATATGGGCCATTTAATTTTTTTACTTTTCACGGGTTATGGGTATGTTGGGCTCATTTTAGAATGAGCTCTCAACCCCTTCAACTTAAACATGGGACTCCTCTTAGACTTTAAGAGTCCCTTAGTCTTAAGACACTTCTAGATTAGGTGAACACTTAGCTAACCCTAGAGACTTAGAAGAGTTAGCCATAGGAGTAGGCCATGCCTTAAGGGTGTTAGAAAATTTGCCTACCCTATAGCTTAAACCACATCCCTTACTTCCTTCTTTCAAGTCAAATTCCAAATCAAATCAACATCAAACCTAAATCAATTTCAGCTTAATTGATTTCTCCCAAACTCAAATCAATGCCACATGATTAAAACCCATGATTGAAACTTATGATTGAAGCCCATAATTGAAAATTCCAAATCTTGCCTAAGTCCTTTAATCTCATCTTAAGGACTTAGCCTAAATCATGTTCAAATCAATTCAAACTCATGAAATTTTCTCATAGCTCATTTATATTCTCATTTATATTCACATATATATAAATGAAATATAAATTCAAATCAATCAAACTAAATCCAAAATTCAATTCCAAGTTTAAAATATTTCCTAAGTCCTTAATTTCCTCTTAAGGACCTAGCCTAAATCAAATTCAAACCACCTTAAATTCATGAAATTTTCTCACAACCCATTTATATTCTCATATATAAATGCAATATAAATTCAAATCAATCAAACTAAACCAAAATTCAAATCTAAATTCAAAATCTTTCCTAAGTCACTTTGATTTTCTCTTAAGGACTTAGCTTAGATCATGTTGAAATCACTTCAAATCTTTGAAATTTTCTCATAACCCATTTGTATTCTCACTTATATTCACATAGATAAATGAAATATAAATTTAAAAAACCAAAACTAACTCCAAAAATCAAACTCAAATTTAATCAAAATTCAACCTAAGCCTTCCAAGTCAAAATCTTGAACTTACCAAAATCAATTTCAAATCAAGCCAAACTCTTGATTTTTCTTCATGATTCAATCAATCATTCAATCATGAATCCAAATATAAACATAAACTTCAATCACCAAATCAAAACTCAATTCAAAAATCAAACCTAAGTCAAACCCATGTTGACCCATTTGAACTTGAAATTGTCAAATGAATCAAAACCCATTTGAGTTCAAACCACTTGCAAATGGATTTATATTTCAATCATAAGTCCATATGTGAGTTCAATCAAACTCAAATCAAGCTTTGACCAATCCATTTGAACTTAGGCTCACAAAGTGACCCTAAAGTACCCTATGAGCCAAATTCTAATCCTAACCAAATTGGATTGAACTAAGCCCACCTAAGCCTCTCATTATGATCAACAATCATCATGGGATGATCAATCAATCAAATTGCGTCAAACCAAGTCAAACCTAAGGGTTGACCAAGTCAACACTTAGCCCAAAATGAAACCTAACTTAGCCAAAATCTACCATAGGCCAAATTGATTAAAACTAATGATCTAAGTTTATTCATGAGGTATGTTTGAACTTGACCAAGTCAACATTTTAGCCTAACCTAGCCCAATTGGCCACTTGACCCAAGTTGACCCAACTTGACCTAAAAATTCAAAATGTGTCAAAACTTGATATAAGCCAAATTGATTGAAACCAATGGGTCAAGTTCATTCCAAATCACTTGTTGAACTTGACCAAAGCCTCAATTGGCCAACTAGACCTAACCTAGCCAAATTGACCTTGAACCCAACTTGACCTAAAGGGGTCATGTTGAAAAAAATTCAAACATAACAAAAATTGATTGGAAACAAAGATACCAATCCACTCCATATGACTAACCAAATCTAAACCTACCCATGACCTAGCCTAAATAGGTCAAATGGATCAAATTGGCTAACTTGACCCATTTGACCTAAATGAAGTCATATGAGCCAAATTCATAACTAAACCAAACTGAATCAAACCAAAGCCACCAAAAGATTTCAAATGGTCATATGAACTTGACCCAACCCTTGGTTTGATATAATTTGACCAATTGATCAACTTGACCCAAGTTGATTTTTAAATGGGTCAACATGAGCTAAACCATATCAAATGAACTCCAAATCTAATGAAACTTGGCCAAACCTATTTTCTCCACACACCAAATATATTCAAATTCAAAAATTGACCAAATGACCATTCTAACCCTAGGTC
Source organism: Cymbidium sinense (assembly GCA_021442155.1). Classification (NCBI taxonomy): domain Eukaryota; kingdom Viridiplantae; phylum Streptophyta; class Magnoliopsida; order Asparagales; family Orchidaceae; genus Cymbidium; species Cymbidium sinense. The sequence goes on along the minus strand of CM038220.1, from coordinate 24,351,118 downwards.
AAGAAAATAAATTATGGACTAATCCATGGGTAATTTGGTCAAACCCTCTTCATATCAACTTGATACCTTCCTAATTGGTCAAGAGAACCCAATGGAGAGTGGTGCACCCAACCCAATGGGTTTGGGTCAGCCCAAATGGACCCAAGGCCAAACCCGACCCCTAGCTCAAATTGACTAATTCAAAATCCTCCCTCCACTTGATTTTAAGCACATGGAAGGTTACTAATCCACTCAAGACCTCAAACCGACCATGTGCCAACTCCAAGCGGATCAAACAACCTCTTCAATATGGTCAATTAGATCAAAATGACAACCCAATGTTCGACCGTCCGATTGCCATAGGGGGAGATATACTCTCCCTAATTCCACTTGAATTGAATCACTCTCATTGTCGATTGAACCCTAGTGAGTATTAGGAGCCATTAGAGAGCAATCCTAAGCTTTCTAAGAAGGATTTGAGATAGCCATTTCTCAATTTTCTTCTCTTGAAAATAAGAGAGCTCAACTCAATTCTCAACTTCTTCCATACTCAAATCTACAATTGCCTTTGCACACTCCCTCAAGGGATCAAGTCGAGTGCACCCAAGCTCTCATTCAAGTTCCCAAAGTAAGGAGAGGTTGAATTGGATCACAGCCATAAGCAAGGAGAAGTGGTGTTGGTCCATAGAGAGATCTACTCAACCCCAAGGCTTGAATCTTTCAACAAGGATTCATCTCCACTAGACGAAGCCACCTCATTGAGCTCGAACGCCGGTGATCACCTTTGGTGAGGCATGAAATTTTATGACCACTTAGCTTAGGAGGTGTTAGTCCTTTGTGAAAGAAATATTCATGGAATGAGAAATACACCATTGAATAGGCTTGTCATTAGCATGAGATGGTGTGGGTATCATTCAATCCAGCTCAATCGATCTTCCAGATCATGGATCTCCATTGATCCTCGGAAGAACTAGGGTGATCTTGGCTATCCATCTGCGCATTTTGGATGGGCCCAGATTAAAACACATTTTAAATTGATTTATCCCAAAATCACGAGATGATCCCCGATCTTGATCTGATCGATAGGGATCAAAATCGCCACCACGCCTTTGTGATTCGACATTTAAGTGGATGCTCACGACGCGATGCGTGTAAAGCGTGCTGATTGCCGCCACTGCGTGTCGCGTTGTGAGCTAAAGGGATTAGTTAGAGATTTAATTAATTTTAATTAATCTCCTAGCTTCTAAAAATTCATATCTCCCTCAATAAAAATCAAAAAAATATGAGGTAAATTTTTATGGCAAGATAATTCAACCTAGAATATTTTAAAAATAATTTCAATGGATTTTGAATTATACTTTTCTCTGATTTTTGGGTTTTATGGAAATATTATTTTGCTAATTATCCTTAATTAATCCTCAATTAATCCCAAACTTGGGTATGTTTTGGGGATGACTTACCTCCCAAATTTCTTGGGATTTATTGAAGGCTTAATTGGGGAAATTATAAATATATTTTCTAATTGCTTCCCAATAATTAAGATAATTAAGTTAGATTAGTGTTTTAATCCATTATTAAGGTTGATTAAGATTAGATCCAATGAATAGGAGGTTAGTGAATAACTTTTGGGTATTTCCCCTAAGCTATTCTCTAAACCCCCTTTTCTTTCATTAATCCTCTCTTAATTAATGGTTAATTCATTAATTATTCCTTTAATTAATTTCTAAAATTTTTTAAAACTTCCAGAACTTAATTAATCTAATTTGGGTAGATGCTTGGGTGTTGAATAGCCTAAGTTTAATTAAAAAATCAAAACCCAATTCATATGTGTGAGTGTTTTGAAATTACTTAAGTTAAACCCCTTAGCTTAATTAACCATTGATTATGAGCTAAATTGCATTAGGCCCTTTTCTTACTAAGTGTATTGCAAGTTTAAATTCCTTGTGAGATTTTATGTCATCTCATTGGCTCATAATTATTTGGTTAATTATGCTAATAATTATAGTAAGGGTTAATTAACTTGCTTAATTCATACCTTAACCTAATTAAAACTAAAATGAATCTAATCATCTAAAAATTAAACAAAAATATCAAACACATGAGAATGGGTTAGGAACAACAAACTCAACTCTCATTTTCAAAATCAAATCAAATTATAAATCAAACCAAAATCATATTAAATGAACTTTGATTTATTTTAAACTTTCTTATCTGATAAGATTTCCTTTAGGATTTAATTAAAGTGAATGTGTTTACATGCTTTCATTGCTTCAATTCTTTCCCCAACATATTAAATGTGTATGTCAAATGGTTTCATGCATCCCTAATTTTAAAAATCAAATTCAAAATGAAATTGTTTACTTTATGTCAAAATTGCATGTGTTGGCAAAAGTAATAATATGATTGACTATTATCACTACTAAATTCAAATTATTTTCATAACATATAAACCAAATATCTAAAACTAAAAGTGTGTTACTTATATTTTAATTATAAGCTTGCATGTGAGAGAATATATGGATGTGCTTAGTATAGGTTTTCCTTCTCTCCTCTTTTAGCATAGTTTTGAATATGATTCGGTAAGATGTGTGGTTCATTTGAAAAGAACCTAACACTTGCCTAAATCCATATCCTATTTATTCCTATCATATCACTTAAGAAGGATATCTATGCTTGCACATATAAATTGCATAAAAAAATGAATCAACTAATACAAATTTTTTGCATTCTTTTTTTTTCCATTCATTTCTTTTGTACACATGTTTGCATTTAAGGAAAGTGGTATGTTAGTTTGGACAATCCCGAGGTTGCGAGACTTTAAGTAGCCCTAAGTAGGTCTTGTACCTTACACCTTTGGTTAATTAACAATTTGTACTCACTTATGTCTTTCTTACTTTCATGTGTGCATGTGAAAATTGGTACTTAATGAAAATCATGCATCTTAAACTTCCAAATTTTCTTAAATGAACTTCATGCATCATAAAGTGTATTAAATATTCTCATTTGTGTATATATAGATATGCTTAGGATTCATTCATATGCATGTTATACATGTTGGGAAAGAAATGAAGTGTATGTTTTGTAAATTTGGTTCATTTTATTTAATCTTAAAATGCCTTTCTTTTGAATGGGTTTGTTTAGAGTTCATCTAAACTTAGATTAATTAAACACTTAATCAAAACATTCACTAAACAAAACTAAAATTGTGAATCTACTTTAGAAATTACTTAGGTTAGGGAAGGAAAGAGAAGTCTTCTTCTCTCTCCATCTCTTCATAACTTAGTAATTAATTGTAGGATTCACTTGAATATAGTCAAAACATGAAATAAAATCAACCCAAAATAATTAAACAACTTAAATGAAACCCCTCTAAGTTGAACATGCTTCACTTAGAAAATTCTTAAAGCCATAACTAAGCATACCACACAAACCTTCAAATCACACACATTAACCTAAGTCACCACTTCTAGCTTTAGGTTAGGGCGGTGCATGGATTGGTGTTTATTTTATTTTGTGATATATGTTTTAGACTAGATGTTAGGATGTATGCTCGTAGAATGAATGATAGGGCGATCTTAGTCTAACTATTATTTTCTGCAGGGGATTGTGCTTAAGGGGCACTGTAATAAATAAAAATATAAATGCTTTTGCATGCAGGTGCTTATACTCCTAAACATAATCCAATAGGCCAGGTGTACTTAGTCACCCATATGTGGGGTGATAAGTCCAATATACATGCTTGAGATTTGTGTGATTTATTTTAGCTAATCTCTATTTTGCAGGTGTTAGTTATATTTCTATTCTTTTTATTTTCATGTAAATTTTACAATTAGGATTTTGGAATGATTATGGGGATTAGGATGAGCATTGGTCATAAGATCCTATCTTATGTACCATGTGAAGCCTTGGAGCATCTACATTCCAACCATCCAAAAGAAGGGACAAAAAAAGGAAAAGAAGAAGAAGAAAGAAGAAAGAAGAATGAAGTTTGAAGACTCACATAACAATGAATTCCTTGCTTAATTGTAATTTGATTCGTTTGTAATCTGGGTTGTATAAGGGTAGAGCTTGGCTACCCAATTTATTTTTCAGGTTTGTGCGGTGGTGCCCGACCACAATGGCTTTTATTCTTTTTGCGATTAGCTTTATAAATTGATTGATGATTTGTTTAGTTTTTGTATTAAATGGTATCTTTTTCCTAGTTTCTTTCTTGATTTATGTATGGCCTGGATGTGGATTAGGCTCTTAGGAAAGAAAAACTTTATCAAATCTCAACTCAAAATTAAAATAAAGAACTCATAACCTCACTAAAGCTTAGGTTTAAAATTAAGATAAAATTAGTAACCCCTTAATTGGATGAGTATTTCTTTTACAATATCATGCACAAATGCATGCTTCACTCTTGATTGGAGGGCTTCCACCTTTTGAAACTTGGCTTGACCTTTAAAGCATGGTGGAAATACACCTCCTCCCTTCTCCTGATTTTGGCCAATGACTTTATTTCTCATGCATTAGGAATAATCTTGAGTCAAAATAATTGTCCAAAAATAAAAATAAAATGAAATTTGAATTACATTAGATTTAGGTCATTTGAAGCATGTCCTTACATGATTTAGTCTCTTTAGGGAGTGAGTTTAAGGACTTAGTCTCTTTCAAAATAAATAATAGCCTAACTATCTTGCATAAGTATAAGACTTGCCTACATATATTTAAAATCATAGGAGCAGTTAGTTGGCTGCCACCCCTGACGGTTGTAAGTCCAAGCAGTCGGGTGGGTTGTCCTCTCTTGTGGAGGCAAACCAAATACCCATTTATTGCCTTAGATTTAGGTTGTGATTTTGGCCCTTGCCAAAGCTCCCTAGACTTAGGTTTTGAGGTTGCTTCTCCCCTTTGTGGGCCATAAGCATAATTCCTCATCTCTTAGGTATTTCCATAATCTTGTGTTATAGAATCAAAAGTCCTAAATTTCTACTGAAAAATATAACTCAAACATATTAAATCAATTTCAAAATATAAAGCTCCATAAGATAGTTTGAGATGCTCAGTTTCTAGCATCGGAATCTCTACTTATCTTTCTTTTTTCTTCAATAATAACTCCTTCTCGATCATTTGATCTAAAATAATAATCAATTGATAGTCCTTTCTTATTAAAATATTTGAAGACAATCATTTACCTTAATCGAGTATTTCTAAGGATCGTCCTTAGGATGTAATTAACTATGGTTGCTTACCCTTGTAGGAAACTTAACAAACCTGGTTTAAAATAAATCATGCTTTACTTTTCAATGTAAAGTAGGGGAAGAATCTCTGGTATATATGCAAACCCATCATCCTTAGGAGTCCTTATTGAGGTGATTAGGTCCATTAAAGGGTAGTGACTTCTATCTTTCGAGATAGTACACTATTCCTTGATGACGTATCTGATCACCTAAATAAGCACATCTATGGATCTGCATGGAATCCTAAAAAGGCAAATTTCTATATTCTTGCCTTTTTTTACCCAAAAATTGAAAGGTGAGTCTATAGAGATTTTTCGAACCAACAGATTTTTCTATCGACTCCATTAGGGATGGTTCCTCTCTCCATCTTTGATAAATAATCATTATCTTTGGGTATCGATAGTGGGTTTGTACTTTGGTATAAATCCGAGACTATTTTTCTTTCCGTTGGCAATTAGCTTATTTCATTCTTAAGTTGAGTTAGCCAACATCCTTAGATTTTAGGACCTCACTCCGTGTTGGTCTTAAAACTCCCGTTGGGTTCCCCAATGGGTAAAAATAAAAATATCTAAATAAAAAGAAAATATTTAAAGACTTCTTCCTTATCATTTTTATGATAAGGAAATGTTCATTCTAAAATAATAAAGAAAAAAAATAAATTTTCCATAAAAACTTTGCTTTTCAAGAAGCACTCTTTCAAAAATGCACTTAATAAAATATTTTCCACAAAAATTTTATCTCCCTCATTTAACAATTCTCATAATTGTTACATGTAGGAATTTTCAAAAATAAAACTAACAATCTTTTCCAAAAGCACAAATGAACATCTTCCTTCAATTCATTTTGATGAAGATTTCATTTTCAAAATAAAATGAACAATCACCTTTCCAAATGTCAAAAATCAAAATAAATAATAAAGTTTTCAAAAGCACATATGAACCTTTCCATTCGATACACACATATTGAATGGTAGTTTCATTTTCAAATAAAATTAAATCTTTTGAAAGCACAAATGAACATCTTCTTTCAATTCACTTTGATGAAATTTTATTTTCACAAAATAAAATGAACAATCATCTTTTTAAAAAAAAAAAATCAAAATCAAAATAAAGTTTTCAAAAAAACACATGAACCTTTCCATTCAATATACTCACACTATTGAATGAAAGTTTTATTTTCAAATAAAATTAATTTTTCAAAAGCACATATGAACATCTTCATTTAATACTCAAATTTATTGAATGAAGATTTCATTCAAATAAAATAATATCATTTGGAAATCCAACTTAAACATATCTCAGATATGATTAAGTTGGAATTCCTTCTTTCAAAAAGAAAGAATCATACACAAAACATTTTATTTTACATTTTATAAAATAAGATTGATTTCCATTCCTACATACTCAAATTTGTGGAATGTAAGTCTCCTTTTCAAAATTGAAACAACAATCATATTTTCAAAATTCAAACACATTTTGGAACTTCATTTACATACTCAAATTTGCTAAGTGAAGTCTCCAAATCCAAAATCAAAATTTTTCAAACACATTTTGAAACTTCATTTAGCATACTCAAATTTGCTAAGTGAAGTCTCCAAATCAAAATCAAAATTTTAAACACATTTTAGAACCTCATCTAGCATAACCAAATTTGCTAAGTGAAGTCTCCAAATCAAAATCCAAAATTTTTCAAACACATTTTGGAACTCATTTTTGTATACTCAAATTTGCTAAAGTTTCCAATCCAAAATAAAAAATTTTCAAATGCATATTTGTAACTTCATTTAACATACCCAAATTTGTTAAGTGAAGTCTCCAAATCTAAAATCAAAAATTTCAAAACACATTAGAACTTCATTTAGCATACTCAAATTTGCTAAGTGAAGTCTCCAAATACAAAACATCAAAAATTTTTAAACATATTTGGAACTTCATTTAGCATATTCAAATTTGCTAAGTGAAGTCTCCAAATTCAAAATTCAAAATTTTCAAACATATTTGGAACTTCATTTAGCATACTCAAATTTTCTAAAGTCTCCAAATCCAAAATCAAAATTTTCAAACACATTTTGGAACTTTATTTTAGCATATTGAAATTTCCATAGAGTCTCAAATTTATGGTGAGAAAAGAAAGACAAGATTATAAAATTCATCTTTTTTTGGGATGCATATAGATCCACATATGTTCTTATTAAATGATTGGGAATGACATTGAGGGAAGGTGTACTATCTTGAAAGATAGAACACCACCTATGGACCTAATCACCTAATAAGGACTCTAAAGACTATGGGTCTTAATGTACAGATTATTTCCCATGGAAAAAGCAGTTTATTTTAAACGATTCATTAAGTTCTACGACAAGCCCCATAGTTAATTATATAAGGAAGGGATTCCTTAGGAATACTCTCGATTAAGATAAATGATCGTTATCTCCAAAGATTTCAATAGGTAGGACTATCAATCGATTAGTTTATTTTTTTGGTAGATCAAGTGGGATTGATCAAGAGGGGAGTTCTTATCAAGATAAATGGTAGGTGTTTAGGATATGAAACTAGTACATCCAACTATCCTATGGTTGACCTTTTGCATTTTGAAATTGAATTACTTATTTGAGTTGAATTTTTTATGAAGTTTAGCTTATAATTCTATAATACAAGGTTATGAAAATGCCTGAGATGAGGATTTATGCTTATGACCCATAGAAGGAGAAGCAATCTAAACCAAAATCTAGGGAGCTTTGGCGAGGGCATAAACCGACCTAAATCTAAGGAAAAATGGGTATATGGTTTAACTCTATAAGAGGGATCATGGACTTACAACGCTGGGGTCGCCCAACTCATCCTATGATTTTAAATTCATGTAGGCAAGTCTTATGTTTTATGTAAGATAGCTAAGCTGTTATTTATTTAGAAAGAGACAAAGTCCTTAAAATCACTCCCTAAAGAGACTAGATCATGTAAGGGCATGCTTCAAATGACCTAAATCTAATACAAATCATATTACATGTTATTTTCATTTTTGGACAATCATTTGACTCAGGTTATAGGATTCTTTATGTATAATGCATGAGAAATTAGATTATGGGCCAAAATCAGCAAGATGGGAGGTGTGTTTCCACCATGGCTCTCAAAGTTTAAGCCAAGTTCTCTGGCACGAGTGGAAGCCCTCCAAATCAAGAGTTAATCAATATGCTATTGTGCATGATGTTGTAAAAGAAATACTCATTTAGCTAAGGGGTTGTTAATTCTTTTATCTTGATTTTAACTTAGGCTTTAAATGAGGTTATGAGTTATTTATTTTAATTTTGAATTGATCAATTTGGTAGAAGATTTATTTTTTCCTAAGAGCCTAATCGTCATCTAGGACATACATCAAAGCAAGGAAGAAACTAGGAAAACATGCCATTTCTAATGCACAAGCTAAACAAAATATCAAACATTTTTATAAAGCTAACGCAAAAGAATAAAAGGCCAAGTGTTGGCGGACATCATTGCACAAACCCGAAAAGATAAATATGGGTAGCCGAGCTCTACCTTTATACAACCCGGATTACAAATGAATTAATTACAATTAAGCAAGGAATTCATGTTATGAGGGTCTTCATTCTTCATTTCTTCTTTCTTCTTCCTTCTTCCTTCTTTTGGTTCCTTCTTTTGAATGGTTGGAATGTGGATGCTCCAAAGGCTTCACATGGTTCATAAGACATAGTTTTATAACCAATATTCATCCTAATCCCCATAACAATCATTCCAAAATCCTAATTGCAAAATTACATGAAAAGACAAAAAGTAAATCTAATTAAAACATGTAAAACAGAGATTTGCTAAACAAACCACACATTCCCAAGCATGTATATCAATAAATTGAACTTAGCACCCCGCACATGGGTAACCAAGTCCACCTATTTTGGATTATGCTTAGGGTATAAGCAACCCTGATAAAAAAGTTATATTTTTATTACAGTGCCCCTTAAGCACAATCCCTTACATAAGATAATGATTAGACTAAATTGTCCTACCATTCATTCTATGCACATACACTCTATCATCAAGACTAAAACATCACATCTTAAAATAAAATAAACATCAAATCATGCACCACCCTAATATAGGACTAGAAGTGGTGACTTAGCCTAATGTGTGTGCTATGTAAGGTTTGTGTGGTATGCTTAGCTAGGCTTTGAGGTTAGGATTTTCCAAGTGTGAAAATGTTTAATTTAGAAGGGTAGTTTCATTTAAGTTTTTTAGTTGATATGGGTTAATTTTATTTGATGATTTAATTTGGTTTGAATAAACCTACTTAATTAAAGGTTATAAAGAGAGAGAAGAGAACTTCTCTTACCTCCCTATAATTTCTAAGATAGATTCATTAACAATTTTTATTTTATGTGTTTTAATTAATTCTAATTTTATATTTTCTCTAAACAAACCTATTCAAAAAGAAAGGTATTTTAAGATTAAGTAAAATAAATTACTATCACGTTATCAACCATGGTTCTATTTCATGTGTATCATGCACATGAATGAATCATAATTTTATTAAGTAGAAAATGATTCTTTTATCCATCTTTCATATACACATTTACAAATATAAAAGACATAAGTGAAATGACGCATTAAAGGGTGTAAGGTACAAGACCTACTTAGGGCTACTTAAAACTCGCAGGGTTGTCTACACTTTTCTTAAATACATGTGCATGCACAAAAACAAAATACATGGAAAGAGAATGCTAAGTGAGCTACTTAAGAAAATTTGAATGCTTTATGATGCATGATTTTCATTAAGTAGAAAAGAGGTTTTCTTATCCATTTTTCACATGACACATGTATGTATGAAAATATGGAGTGTAAGGTACAAGACCTAGCTTAAAATCTCAACCAGGTTGTCTAATATACCACTTTCCTAGCATATGTGCAAAATGAATGGAAAGAAAGATGCAAAGTACTTATGTTTGAACTTGGTTATAAATTTATATGTGTAAGTGTAAGATCTTTCTTAAGTCATAATATGGAAGAGGATAAGAATAGATTTAAGCAAGTGTTATGTTCTTTTAAAAGAACTATACACTTTTGCAAATCTTATTCAAATCCATATTAAGAGGAAAGAAAGGAAACACATAAGACATATATTCACATGCAAGCTTATAAATAAATTTTTAAGTAGCACACTTTCAGTTTTAGGTATTTGATTTGTAGATTTTGAAAATAATTTTGAATTTAATAGTGATAATAGCCATTCATATTTTTATTTTAGCCAAAACATGCAATTTGACATAAAGAAAACATTTCATTTTGAATTTGATTTTAGAAAAGCATGAATGTATGATTTTCATATGACATACACATTTAGAATGCTAGAATGAAATAAAGTGATGTAAGCGTAATTTCATTCACTTTAATTAATTCTTAAAGATAATCTTATGAAGTAAGATCATTTAAAGAGAATCAAAAGTTGCTTAAAGAGACTTTCATTTTATTTTGAGTTTGATTTGAATTTGGAAAGTGTGAGAAGGTTTGCTGGTCCTTACCCTTTCCCAATTGTGTGTATAATTTTAGTTTAATTTTTAGGTGATTAGATTAATTTTATGCTTTGGTTAGGTTAAGGTATATATTAAGTTTATTAATTACCCCTTACCTATACCACTTTAACATATCTAATCAAATAATTATTAGCCAATATATGAGATAAAACCACAAGAAATTTAAATCAACAATGCTTCCTAGAAAGAAAGGTACCTAATGCAATTGGCTCATAATTAATGATTAATTAAGCAAAAGGGTTTAATTTAAGTACTTTGATAACCTTTCCCACACATATGGGTTAGGTATGATTTCCGTAAGTTTACTTAGGTTATTGAACACCTAAGTATCTACCCAAGAAGGATTGATTAAGTTTGTGGATTAATTTTAGTTTTGAGAATTTGATTTGATTAATTAAGTAGATCATTAGTGGATTAACCCTTAATTAGATTTGGATTTAAGGAAGATAGGGGTTTAAGGGAATAGCTTAAGAAAAAATATCCCAAAATCATTCCATAAACCTCCTAATCACTTAAACAAAGTTTAATTATCTTAATCAAGGAATTAAACTACTATTCACATGCTTAATTAACCTTAATTACATTAAGAGAGTGATTAGGGATTTATTAATTAATTTTCCTGATTAACTCATTAATAAATTCCAAGAAAATTAGGTGAGGCAACAGTCATTCCACTAAACATGCATGAGAAGTTTGGAATTAATTAATGAAGTCATTAGGGAGTAATTAAGATTATTATATTTTACATAAACCCTAATTAAAGAAAATATACTATTTAAATTTAGTTAAAAATAATTTTGTTAGATTTGCCTCTAAATTATCTTTAAAATGGACCTTTATTCATATTTTTTCTGATTTTTCTATATTTAGTTATGTATTTTTTTAAGTTTTGATTGATTTAAGTGATTTTTAAGAATTTTGCTAATTCATTTTATTAAAATAAACCATTTGACACTCAAAATTCAATATCATTTAATATAGAGGTCATTTTGACTTGAAATGTTTATAGTAATTGTATTTTAACATCAATTTTAATCTCTGAAAATTTCAGCTTAATCTCACATGCAATTTTGGCTTAATTAAAGATATTTGATTTTTATTAAAACTTAAATTAAGCTCAAATATTTAGTAAAATTTGAGGATTTTCAGTTTATTGGATTCCTCTCGAAAAGATGAATCCAACGAGCCCTTATTTGCAATCTATGGTTAAGTATTTTATTTTGTATTAATTTTTGAAGTTTTAGGTAATTCTAATTAATTTTTTAAATCGAAAAATTCACGCGATGTTGATGTGTCGCCACATGGCACCATGTGATTGGATGCACGGTGCCGCATGACACGTGTGTGCCATGCGACGCTGTGTGATTCACGCACGATGCCACGTCATCGGATGGCTAGAAAAGCAAAGCGGGCGACCGAGCTCGGACGTCGATTCCGTCTTGATCATCGGTGATGATTGAAAACAATCTATGTGTGATCATCGATCATGTGGATCACACCATCAGATGATCCATATCACATCAGATCGAAGGCTGATGGATGTCTACGGATCGACGATATGTCGCCGTCGATGGTGAATAATAAAATCTAGTTTTTTAAAAGAAAAAATAGAGTTTTCTAAGTAAAAAATTGTCCAAATGGACTCATTTTCACATTTATTTGCATCTGAAAAATTCTATTTTCTAATTGGGATGGTTTAAAATAAAAAAATGCAGGATTATATAGGGTAGATTTTTAAAAATTGCAAAAAATCCATCACAAAATGAAAGATCTAAGGCCCATTTTTTTGAAGGTTACCTCTGGGATGATTTAGCGGTGGTGACTTTGTGAAGTGAGGGAAGAAGCCTTGGACTGAGCTTAGATCCTCGCCTTCATGTTGAGACAAAGTTTCTTTTGGTGATCATCGTTTCCTCACTGAAATCTATTAAGTTTTGGAGTATTTCCTCCAAAATGAAGTTAATGATTGCTAATGACTTTTGGGAGCTCTAAGAGGAGGAGAATGAGAGGAATGAGGGTTTCCTTTGACCCCAAAAGCTTTTGAATAAAAGTGAAATGAAATGAACATTTTCCACTTTTGTTTAAAATTTTGGCTCCAAACTCATGTCACTTGGCTTGGGGTGGTTGGGAATGGAAGAGAATCATCTTGGCTCCCATGGTTGGCTAAGGCATGAAAAGTGGGCGCCATGAAGGACAAGGGTGTCCTAGAGAGTGTCCTTCATGCCAGATGATGGAGAGGTGAGGTGATTTCACATCCCCATGAGTCATGGCTGTTCTAACCATTCCTTGGGTTAGAAAATTAGTGTCTTTGGTGCCTATGCGGACCAATGGATGAGTGCCAAGTTTCCAAGGAAGAGAAATGACCACTTGGGAAAGTGCCTTTTCTCATGGGATGCCCTTGACCCAAGGGCAAAGTGGTCATTTGGCTTTAGATTTGATTTGGGTAGATTTGAAATGAGTCAAAAGTAAGTTGAGATAAATTTTATGTCATTTGAAGTTTATCTGGTTTAATTTGGGTTAATTTGACCCATTTGGGTCAAATCAGTCAAATAAATAGGTTATTATTGATCAAATTGGGTCAAGAGTTGGGTCAAGTTCAAATGACTATTTGAGTATATTAGTTTATTGGTTTTAATTTAGTTTAATTTATATTTAATTTAGATTTTGGCCAATTTGATCCTTTTAGGTCAATTTGGGCTAAATTGACTAATTTGACCCAATTGACCTAATTGGCTTTAATTATGGCTTGATTTGGGTTTAATTGATCATTTTAAATGGATTAGTTTCTTTGTTTTCAATCTATTTGATTTATATTTGATTTTTTCTTGATTTAACCTTTTAGGTCAAGTTGGGTTCATGGTAAATTGGGCTAGGTTAGGTCTAGTTTGCCAATGGTCAAATTGGGTTTAATTTAGGCTTTGGTCAAGTTCAATAATCAATTTAGAGTGAACTTGAGCCATTGGTTGCACTCAATTTGGTTTAGGTTACAATTTGGCCAGTTTGGGTTCATATGGGTTAAATGGTTGACTTGATTTGACCTAATTCATGACAATTGATTAACCTATGATGATCAACAAACATGTCATGAAATTTGGATTGGCTTAATTCACTTTGATTTGGATTTTGATTCATGTAGGTCAAATTGGCCACTTTGGGTCAAAATAATTATGGGTTTAGTTGGTTGATCAAGGCTTGATTCAAGTTTGGTTGAATATGAATTTATGATTGAAGTATAAATCCATTTGCAAGAGTATTGAAGTCAAATGGGGTTTGATTCATTTGACAATTTGAAGTCAAAGGGTGAACATGAGTTTGACTTGGGTATGATTTTTGAATTTAGTTTTGGTTTGGTGATTAAACTTTATGTTTATATTTGGATTCATGATTATATGATTGATTGAGTCATGAAGAAAATCAATTCGACTTGATTTGAGTTTGATTTGGCTAAGTTCAAGATTTTGTCTTGAAGGATTAGGTTGGATTTTTGATTGAATTTGGATTTGATTTTTGAATTGATTCTTGGATATTTGAATTTATAATTCATTTATATTTGTGAATATAAATGAGAATACAAATGGGTTATGAGAAAATTTCTTGAATTTGAATTTTGGATTTGATTTGAGCTAAGTCCAGGAATCAAAGGGCTTAGGAAAGATTTTAGAATTTAAAATTTTCATGAGCTTCAATCATTTGGAGTTGACCATGGATTTCAAATATTTGGAATTGATTTGAGTTTAGGAAAATCAATTTTGGTTTTTTGATTTGGAGTTGAAGTTGATATGAGTTTGGAGCTGATTTGAATTTGACTTATATAAAGGAAGTGAGGAGTTGGTTCAAGCTATTGGGTAGGAAAATTTTTCTAACACCCCTAAGGCATAACCTATTCATATGGCTAACTCTTATAAGTCTTTAAGGCTGGGTTAGTGTCCATCACTAATCAAATGTCTTAAGACTAAGGAATTCTTAAAGTCAAAGAATCTAAGATGGAGGGATTGAGCTCATTCAATGAGGTCAACCTTTGGAACTTCTTTCCTTAACATACCAAATTTGCTAAATAGAAATTTTCACTTTCAAAACCAAACTAAATCAAAAATTTTGAACACATCTTGTGGAAATTCATTTAGCATACTCAAATCTGCTAAGTGATATTTCCATTTCACAAAACTATGTGGGACTTCATCACTAGCATACCATATTTGCTAAAGTAAAATCTCCACTTTCAATCAAATCAAAACACAAATGACATAGGGATTTCCTTAGCATACTTAAATTTTCTAAGGATCCTACTCTTTCAAAAAAAAAAAATCAAAACATCCAAAAATAAATGAAACACTTAAGAATTTCTTAGCATACTTAAATTTGCTAAAAATCCTATTTTCAAAAATCAAACAAAACACACTTGGGTTCTTCACTTAGCAAACCTAAATTTGCTAAGTGGAAATTCCAAATTTCCAAAAATCAAAATAATAATTCACAAAAAGAAACAATCATTTTCAAACACTTCACTTAGCATACCCAAATTTTCTAAGTAAAATTCCAAAATCACCAAACAAAAACAAAATCAATTTGACCCTTACTTTAACATACTCAAATTTATTAAAGGAAAGGGTCCTCAAATCAAAATTCTAAATTCAAACAAATATGAACTTATGGAAGCATCCTTCTCAAAATATTTGAATCCATCTTTCAACATACCTAAATTTGTTGATATTATTCATATTCAAAATTCTCTTTCAATCAAAATTCTCAAATCTATTTGAACCCTTCCAAGTTGTTGGATGTGGGATTCAATCAAATTCAAAATTTACAAGGTAATTTGATACAAGCTCATTTCTATTGATTCTTACAATGATTTACAATACAATAATTCAATTTTCAATCTTTTTGTTGATGAATGGTAGTTCACAGAAGTTTTTCACTTTTCCTCATGGTATGGTGGCTTTGGATAAGCCAACTTCCCCGGGATCAACACATCTTATCCTTGGTAGGATTGAGGGCGATTACCCTTCATGATATTCAGTAGGACCACGGTGATCGGGAGGTCATCGATTGATCTGATTTTAACATCTCTTTTCCTTTGAGAGAGCGGTGGTAGTCCCACAGGCCTTAGTTGTGATTGTACGGTACTAGTTTAGCCCTTATTCCCATGGTTTCTCGTTGCCCCAGGCTAGGACCCTCATGTGTGCCCTAAGGGTAAGGATCCCCTAATTTCAGGGATTGCCTCTCTTACTTTTGAGTATGGGTCTAGCTCTCACTCCTCCTATCCTACCAAGACACATCATAGTAATAAGAATTGCATGATCTAGTGATACCACACTAGGATTGCAAGGATGGAAGATAGCCGTTTGATGAGTTCCTTGTTACTTCACCAGATAGCAAACTAGTTCCATCTCTCTGGATCAACAGAGAGAGAGGATGTTGATTCACTCATCACCTCACGGTGGTGTAGCATCACATTACTAGGAGGCGGGTCGTATCCCTCTTCTTGTGCTAGGTAGGTGGAGCTTACAGATGTTCAGAGTTCGGAGCTCAGTTTGATCTCATATCCATCATCCCCCATAGTGTGGGGAAGCATATTCATCAGAAGAGGGCTAAAGAGGCCCATACATCTTATTACCGGTAGGAGAGGTTGAGTCACCACTTTCACACTTATTTTTC
This sequence comes from Cymbidium sinense, assembly GCA_021442155.1. NCBI lineage: Eukaryota > Viridiplantae > Streptophyta > Magnoliopsida > Asparagales > Orchidaceae > Cymbidium > Cymbidium sinense. The sequence continues at coordinate 24,334,726 of CM038220.1, read as the reverse complement.
TAACTTCGTGCTACCCATCGACCATCTTGACAACATCATACTTGGGATAAGTCATCACAAAAGGTAGCTCACATGCATGATAGTGGTGTGTCTCCACCCCCCCTTTTCCCCTCATCTGCCATCACGGTTTGGTCACATCTCAGTTCCATCAAAGGCCATGAAGGCCATATCAGGAGAATGCACCATTGGTGATCTAGCTATGGGAGGATCCTACTCCATCTACACCACCTATAATGGTAAGGCCATGCTCTCTATTTGACCTTATGCCCCAATAGTGTGAAATGGCGACCTCAAGCATAGTGAGTCCCTTCACTCTGCAGTACAATAGGATGTGGAGATGGTGACAATCATTTCAGAGGTGGCAGATGATAGTCCAGCTGCACCAAGTATAGTGGAAACTCCTAGGGATGCCACCCCTCGTATAACTAGTGGCATTCAGGAGTGTCACTCATATAGCGAGTACAATCCACATAGGATTGAATCTCCAGTGGTAGGTGAGGTCCGGTGCCACTCAGTACATGATAGTGATCACACTGGTCAGCCTAGATTATTTGTACATGCTCAGATTGATCATTCTTTAGATGAGATAGTGGCATATTATTTCATGAAAGAAGGAGATTTTTGATCGATGAGATGAAGAAAGTCAACTTTAGCGATCCCAAAGATGACTTGTTGGGAGACTTCAGTGCGCATGGTTGATACCGAGGATCTCTTCTCGAGAACAACAAGCCATGGAAGGTGATGAGGTTGATGAAGATACCCGCATCGATCAACACATCGACATCGTTAAGAAGGATGAGAGATATAGGATGACATTTAGAGGACTTATTAGTTGCGGTTTAGTGCTTGAAATAAGCCCCATTAGTTCATTTCACTACTGATATCGGTCATCACGAGTTAGTGCATGTCTTGGGACCAAGACTTTACCTTCCATTGAGCAAGGTAGCACTAGCATGTATAGGAAGGTAGTGGAAAGTACCTCCATACAAGAAAAAGATATAAAATCTATGGTTGAGCAACAAGTGAAGGAAGCATTGGCTCAAGCCGGGGAGGATCATCGGTTCCAAAGGGTAGACCCTACCTGGAGGAATTTGATGCTATCCAATATCCCAAGGGTTTTGTGCCACCTTCCTTCAAAGCTTTGATGGCGGTGAACAAAAGGCACACCCCGCAGTTATTGCAACACAGGTTGCAGTGACACTTTACTTTACCGCCTCTTTGTTAGTAGCCTAGCGGGCATTGCTTTCGATTGGTATGATGAACTGCTCAATGGTTCAGTAAAGATATTTCCTGAGTTAGAGCAACTATTTATCAAGAGGTTTGCCGAAGCTCAGCAAAATGTTATTGTAGGTGATATCGTTGTAGCACAACAACACCCAGGTGAGTCTCTTGTTGATTATATTCTCCGATGGCGTAACCTGAGTATGAAGCGTGAGCCACAACTATTTGAGCAGCATGCCATTGAGAATATTTTGAAGAATATCCATGGTCTGGTCACATTCATGCTTTAGGGCTTTACTATCAAGAAATTTGAGAAGCTAATTAACAAGGTGAATCTAGGAGGCCAAGCAGGTTACCTTTTCAAGATCAAAGAAAAAGCCATAAAAGGTCTGAGAAGAAGAGAGTGGGTAGATAAGGAAACAACCGCTAGAGGTCAGAGACCATGATCTCGTAGCCTCCACCTCCTTTGTCACCGGGTAGCCTCTGGCTCCATAGCGACTCCATCACCCTTTGCATCATACCATACCGAGTAGTGCGGCACACACATGCGGTGGTATGATCCACCTACTCTTTTAGATAAGTTAAACAAACCTTATTCTTTTAAGAGGGAGGTAATTAGGAAGGTCTTTAAGAATCTCTTAAAGAAGCGATTTTTACCAGCCTAGGAGACTGAGGAAGTAGGAAAAGTCATGATCCAAACTTTTGCTCTTACCTTATGCTATGCCATGTTTTGGAGGATTCACATTTAAGAACTGGCTTGAACACAATTTCAAGACCTGTGCTGTAGTTATCCCAAAGGAATACCTTGTGGAACAAACATTCAGTTCCATTAGGGTAATCCTTGGGGATACATGTGATCCTACCAAAACCCAAGAAGGTTGGGATATTTCTTTATCCAAAACCTCTAAGAATATCATTAAGAAGATCAAGAAGCTTTCCTTACAAGTGCTTGAGTCAGCTCAAACCTCCAACATCAAGGAAGATTTGCAAGTTACTAGTGCCAACTCTAGGAAAGGGGAGCTCATCAGCAGCAGCAGCATGTGATGGCCCAGGATAGCCCATTAGCATAGCCACTGAATGAGTCCATCCTCCATCCTACAGTTGCAGCTTCCACACCGGCGACTTCTTCCATTTTAGCTAGCTCTAGTTCTTCTACTTGTAGAACTCTTGTATCCATAGATATGATCATCAAATCCCTTACCCCACTCACTTTACTTGAAGAATAAAGGTAGTTTGAATTACATATGTGTCACTTATGATGGGTTATCTTCTTCTATTCCTAATGATAACTCTTCAAGTCAAAATAACTATGACAATTATGATCTTCTTCTTTCTGATCCAGAGTTGTACTTTCCCACTCTAAATATTATGAGTTCATCTCTTGAGATTGACTTGGAATCATCTGATTTTGAGGGTCATATAGGAGAAGCTATTGGTGAGCATGATATGCAGGTACATCCTTCCATTACCCTGCCATAAGAGATCACCGAAGTCAACCTAGTGACTAGGTTCTACCTCCTAGGGTAGCACCTCAAGATAGAGGGAAACAAGTCATTGGTATAGAAGATCAAGAAGCCCCTCCATAGGATGCTCCACCCTTGGATATGCTTGTGAAGGACCAGTCCAATATGGACTACAATGTCCTTTCTCATTTAAGAAAGTTGCCATCTAAGCTAAGCATATATGATTCCCTTGTCTTATCCAAAGAGATGAGGGAATCACTAATCAAGGCTCTCCTTGATCACGAAATATGCTTAGCAGCTCATAGGTGAGGGCACATTATACAAAAGAAGCTCAAGGGATCACCTTCACTGATGACTTCTTCAGGGGACTTGGAGCACAACCCCTCATCATAGTTGACATGGATAGGTTTGAGAATTTGTTCTTATAGATTCACGTGCATCAGTGAATATTATGAGTTTAAAGACCCTTGCCTATTTGGGGATCGATATCTCCACACTTCGAGAAGATCAGATGACATTGAGAGGATTCAATGACCAAGGTGAGCGGGCTTTAGGTTCTATAGTGTTACCTTTGGAGATAGGTGACTGGAAGACTAAGCCAAGTTTTATATCATTGATTCAAATACTTCATTCACTGCTTTGCTTGGTAGGCCTTGGATACATCGAACAAGATCATTCCATCCTCACTTCATTAGTGCATCAAGTTTAGAAAAGATGGGATTGGCCGTGTCAATGGAGATGAAAAGCCATTTTTGATTAGAGAGGTTGAGATTTATGAGGATGTGACTTACTATCTTCCTCAAAACACCCTTTCTCATGAACTTGGATAAAATTCAAACTCAAAATTAGAAGAAAGAGAAAATGCAGAAAAAGAAAAACCAAAAGAAAATGAAAAGAGAAATAAAAATCCAAGTGAACTAGAAAGAAGGGAAAGAAATAGATACATATATTCCACCACTTCATTCCATCATATGAACTTGTGGGTAGGCTCAACCTCCACTAGGCGGGGTTCCGAGGTGGGAGACCTAGTTGGCCTTGAACAGAGGTCATGTTGTTCATAGGAGTACTATTCACATAGACTTGGAATCTAACTCGGAGGATGAGTCTAATGTGATTAGTATACCTCAAATGGTTCCATTGGAGGTAACTTTCGATCTAAAGATAAAGACCGGGCCTCCAAGCAAAGCAAAGTATTCAAATATGGTTTATATGAAACTATTAGGAAACAGTTGGGAACCTTAGCTCTTACCTCACTTACATCTCAAAAAGTTGAAGGATTGATAGCTAAGGAAGTCCCTAAGTTTTCCAATGACATGAAGCAAAAGAGGTTCTTTTTGAGATCATGATCCTCAAGTCCTGAAGTTGATGTAGAACTTGAGGAGGATTCATTTAAAGAATTAATGGAATTACCATTTGACTTTTACTCGCCTTGTGTTCATAATCTTATACGTTTAGTTCATCATACATGGTCCAAGCATGGGTACTTTGAAGCTATAGAATAATGAGGAAGCATAATCAAGAGCAAGACTAGGATTGGTATAGTGGGTCCAATGATGATGAAGATTCTTAGTTGTTACCAATCATTTGGAGTCTGATAGGTTATTCTCACACAACCCTAACTATGAGAATGTATGTTTAGAAACTTCAAATGATTTAGATAATTTCCAAATCAAAGAGGCACTGCCCGAATTTGAAGATGAGATTCATTCAACAATAGACAAGCTTAAAGAGATCAACCTCGGGATAGAAGAAAATCCACACCTGACGTACATCAGTTTGTTGTTGAATGAAGAAGAAACCAATGACTTAGTTAGGCTATTGATTGAGTTTAAAGACTACTTCGCATGGAGTTATTAAGAAATGCCCAGATTATCTCCTATCGTAGCAGTCCATAAGCTAGCAATAGACCCTAATGCTACCCCTATTAAGCATACTCCTAGGATGCGCGTTATAAATTGAACAACATGTCATTTTGAAGTTAAGAAATTGATCTTTGGTTTCATTAGGAAGAAAAATATCTACACGGTTAGCTATTGTCATTGTTAAGAAGAAGAATGACCAAATTCACATATACACCATTTTTAGGGACTTAAACAAGGCATGTCCTAAGAATGAGTTTCCTCTTCCTATACCAAAATTAATGGTGGACATTGCCTCATCTCATGTAGTGTTCTCTTTCATGGATGGGTCATCTGGCTATAACCAAATCAAGATGTCTCCTAAAGATGAAAGAAACACAGCTTTCAGAACCTCAATCAAAATCTTCTACTATAGGGTCATGCCTTTCGACCTTAAAAATGTTGGCGCTACATACCAATGGGCCATGACTCAGATCTTCAATGAACTCATCCATCATCGGTTGAGTGTCTATGTTGATGATCTAGTATTCAAAGCGAGAAAAGACCCTCTTTGACTTGAGAGTAGTTTTCAATGGTTAAGATATAACCTCAAAATGAATCCTAAAGTGTGCATTCAGTAGCTTGAAATTCCTTGGGTTTGTTGTCCGACATTAGGGAATAGAAATATATCCTGAAAAGATTAAAGCCATCTTTGAAATGCCACCTCCTAAGTGTTTAACTCAACTCAGATCCTTCCAAGGATGGCTAACATATCTAAGATGCTTTATCTCCAACCTATCAGGGAGATGCAAGCCATGTTTAGCACTTGTGAAAAAGAATGCCAAGTTCAAGTGGGATGATAAGTGTTAGCATGCCTTCAAAGACATCAAATAGTATTTGGTGAAGCTGCCAATTCTAGCAGCCCCTATCCCAGGCAGGCCACACATCCTCTACACCGTTGCATTGGATGACTCTCTCAGTGCTCCGTTAGCCCAAGCCAATGACAAAGGAAAGGAAAGCACTCTCTAGTATCTCAGTCGTCATCTGATTCCTATTAAAGCGAACTATCCACCTATTGAGAAATATTGCCTAACTTTGATCTTTGCTTTCCAAAAGCTACGTCATTATATGCTTTCTTATAAGATGAACTTGATCTCCAGAACAAATCCACTGTAGTACCTCATGACACGGCCAATGCTATCCGGATGATTTACCATGCAGTACCTCATGACACGACCAACGCTATCGATCATACTAGGTTCTCAAATGCAAGCTTACGATGTCTGATATCTTGTATGTTATTAAATTTGAAGTCACGATCTACAAGGTTCCTCGGAGAATGCGATGATGCCTTGGACAAACTTGCCAAAGGGTTGGCATGTCTGGAAGATGAGTCCATTTCAATAAGGGTCCAAAATAGACAAGTCCTATCTCTTATTGATGTTGAACTCATCGAGAGACTTTCTCTTGAAGGGGAGGTTACCATTGTAAAAATGGATAAGGAGTTGGATTGGAGGCAACCATTCATAGATTACTTGAACACTGATAAACTACCTTAAGAAAAGTCACAAGCCCATCAGGTGAAATAGAGGGCTCTCTCCTATGCTCTTTTTGATGGCACCCTGTACCGCTGATCCTTTGACCAAATATGGTTATGTTATTTAGAAAAACACGAAGCCCATGGCATTGTAATCGAGGTACATTCAGGTATATGCGAGCACATCAATCTAGTCAAGATGAATGAAGGAAGATCAAGCAACTTGGATACTCGATCTTGATGATTATCGCATGGATATGGAGATATGAGATTGCCATGCATGGTGTGGTCCTCCATCAACCACCCAACATTCTACACCTTACGTTGGCCTCATGGCCATTTGAGTGTTGGTGTACTGACATTATATGTTCGATCGATCCTCCTTCTTCCAAAGGACATTGATTCATCTTAGCTACTACCGACTACTTTTCCAAGTGGGCAGAATCCATCCCACTCAGAGAGGTCACAACTCAGCATGTGCTTCAATTTTTTAGGAACCATATCATATATAGGATTAGGGTGCCTCGACAAATTATATCCAGATAATAGCATTCAAAAGCATGAAGATCAATAGCTTTTCGAGAAAGGCATATAGATTGGAGATACTCCACCATCTACTACCCCAGAGCAAATGTCTCATCAGAAGCATTTGACAAAACTCTCATCCAAATACTGAAGAAGACTCTTGATGAAAATTAACAATAAGGGAATGAGCAGTTGGTTGAAGCCTTGTGGGCCTACTGCACCACATACCAAACTCCAACTCAATCTACCCCATTTTCCTTAGTGTATTAGTCTGAAGCTATTCTACCTTTAGAAGTTCAACTCCCATCACTAAGGACAGCATTAGGTAACAAGATTACTACAGAGCAGAATGCAAAGTTGCGGTTAGTAGAGCTCAAAGATTTAGAGGAGCATCGCTTATGGGCTGCCAGAACTTCTAGCTGTATAAAGCCAAAATAATTAAAGCTCACAACAAGCTGGTTTGCCCTAGGTATTTTAGAGTAGGAGAACTTGTGTTAGTCCTAAGGAGACCAATTGTTGCCCATCAAAAGATGGGATACAAGTTTGAACCCACTTGGGAAGGCCCCTATGTTAGGGAGAAGGCCTACCAAGGAGGATCTTATTAGCTTATTGATTGTAAAGGGGAACACCCGATGCTTCCAATTAATGGGCTCTATCTAAAAAAATATTACCCATGAAACAAATCATGTTTGAAAATAATCATTAATAAAAAGAACAAAAAATCTGATTCCATTCATCAAATCTTCTCTTCTTTCGAAGCGTTGTTAGCTTGTCTTGTGAATCCACCGTGTCATGTCTAGGGTAGGTATATGAGTCCCCAAGTGGCATCCTATCCCTCTTTCACAAGACAAACACAATCTCTTGATGCTATTAAGATAGGTGTGAGAGAACCCAATCAACATCCTTTCTTAGTGGGAATCCTTTTTTCCATCCATGGCACCATTTCATCGAATCCCCTAGCGTGTTTAAGGTAGGTATAAGAGTCTCCTAGAGGCATCCTATTCCTTTTAACACATGCATAAACACAAGCACAAATACAAATCTTTTATCTCAAGCTATTTTGATGTGGGATCAAGCCCCCTATGACACTCACTCATTAGCTGCTCTAGGTCGGGTCTACATGCTACCTCACTAGTATGTCACCCCAGTGATAATTTGTTGGAAGATGTGAGTCCTCGCACTTTCTTCCCAACTTGATCATTGCAAACCAATGAGTGCCTTATTAGTATGGTAGGCTTCACTACCCAGCTAGTAAGCTACCTTATGTTGCCTTTGTTTAAGAAGATGTGAGTCCCCATGCTTTCTTCTTAAACTAGCCATTGTGCATTAACTAGGTCGAGTTTATTCAAGGCTTAGGATAAGTCCCCTAGAGGCTTCTTTTCTCTTGACTACTTTTGAGTTGATATAAGTCCCCTAGTGGCATTCACTTAATACTCGCCCTAAGTTGGATAGCACTTGTAAAGCAGAAAATAGACTATCCCAACAAGCAGTTCCACTATATGAGGATGTGAGTCCCTGAGCTTTCTTCCTAGGCTGATTATTACAAAGTGATGGGCACCTTAGGTTGGTTGATGTTCATTATGCTGATAGTGACTCACCTGGCAAATATACCACTCTTGGCAGATATGAGTCCCCGTGCTTTCTCATTAAGTTGGACACTGATTACCTATTGGATATATGACTAGCCATGTCATCTTCTCTAGGGTTTTGGATTAAGCTCGTAGCAGCCCCATCCCCTGTGGGCACTATATTTGGATCACATCCTTTGCAACCCATTTAGACACTACTCAGATTACTTTTGGATTGGACAGTTCCCCTTTCCTAGTAGCCACCCCTGTGGTTGGAAAATTTATTCAACGGATACACAGATTCTCCCTTGGTTCAGTAAATCTGAGATAGATCTAGGCTGATATAAGTTTCTTCTCAATTTTATTAGCCTATAGATTAAGAATTAAAGCCCCAAATTTTAAACTAATAGGGTCCACGTTAAAATAAACTAAACTAAATAAACAAATTAATTCGCTTATAGATTAAGAATTAAAGCCCCCAAAGGGCACCTTTTTTCAAGCTGGCATCCTATCTTTAGGGTAGTGTCGAGAAACTCCCTATAGAATTGCCTACACGAGTTGAGATAAGTCCCAGTGCGTACTCACCATAGTTGCCCTTAGGTCAGGTTCAATCTACTTTGCCATAAGCAAGTTACCCCAATAGTCATTCTGCTTTGAAAGATATAAGGCTATGACACATTCTTTCTAGTATGATTATCACAAATCGACGGGCATCCCTAAGTCATGTTTGATTTATTTCCCAAAGCAACCGATCGCCCTAATGGTCCTCTGTAGTGGAAGATGTGAATCTTTGAGTTTTCTCCCTTTAATTGATCATTGCAAACCAAAAGACACCCCTCTAGTTGGATAGTTCTCCCATTGGTCAGGAAGCTACTCCCTTTGGTTCAGTAAATCTGAGATAGGTCTAGGTTGACATAAGTTCCTTCTCAGTTTGATCCATTGCAAACTAGTGGAATCCATAAAAAAACAAATCTAAAAAATGAAATTAATCTTGAATATCTTTGAGTTGATCTAAGTCCCCCAGCAACATTCCCTCATTAGTCAGCCCTAGGTTGGGTTCAATCTGTTGCCTTGCCAATAGATTATCCTAGCATCTGGTCTCTACTTTGGAGGATGTAAGTCTACTATGCTTTCTTCCTAGTACAGCTGCTGCATATCGAAAGGCATCCCTTTGGTTGGTTAGTCCTACTATGTGTTTAGTAGACTACCCCTTTAGATTGGTAAATTTGAGTTAGGTCTTGGCCTTTATGGCCCCTAGTTAGTGTAGTCCATTGTAAACCAATAGGGTTCATCTCAAAAATTCAAACCTAACAAAAATTAAAATAAATTCAACCCTCTTCTCTAGTGAAAATTTTTCCTCAGTGAGACTCTCATCAAATCAAATCTCTCATCCCCTGGTGGATGACTTGAACCTGCTTCCCTAGTGGAAGGTTCACACTCTATCCCTTAGTGAATTATCTTCCCTCTCTTATGTCCTTGACATAAGTAGAGCAACATTGCACTAAGCTTTGGATTCTTTCTACACCTTAGGTTAGGGATAGACTATTTCTATTAGTGCTTGTGATCTTTCGATGTTGTTGATAATTTTAGTCAACACCAATACGTGTGTCCTCACACCACACCACACCTATTCTTTGTTGATCATTTTTAGAGCTCTCAACCTCTTCATCTTAGACATAGGACTTCTCTTAGACTTTAAGAGTTCTTAGTCTTAAGACACATCCAAGTGATTAGGTGGACACTTAACCCAGCCTAGACTTAGAAGAGTTAGCCATAGGAATAGGTCATGCCTGAGGAAAATTTGCCTACCCTTAGATTGAACCATCCCTCACTTTCCTTCCTTCAAGCCAAACCCCAAATCAATCTTATTTGATTTTCTCCAAACTTAAAATCAACTCCATGTGATTGAAATCCATGATTGAAATTCATGATTAAAACCCATGAATGAAAATTCCTAAGTCCAAATCTTTCCTAAGTCCTTAATATTCTCTTAAGGACTTAGCCAAATTCATGATCTAAACTAGTTGAAAATCATGAAATTTTCTCATAATTCATTTATATTCTCATTTATATTCACATACATAAATGAAATATAAATTCAAACCAACCAAAATAAACCCAAAATTCAAAATCAACTCATAATTTCTAAGTCCTTTAAATTTTCCTTCAAAGGACTTATCCTCAATCAAATCAATTCAAATTCATGAGATTTTCTCATAACTCATGTATATTCTCATTTATATTCTCATATATAAATTAAATATAAATACAAATCAATCAAATCAAATCCAAAATTTTCTAAGTCCTTTAAATTTCCTTTTAATGGACTTAGCCAAAATCATATTCAAATCAATTCAAATTCATGGGATTTTCTCATAACTCATTTATATTCTCATTTATATTCACATATATAAATGAAATATAAATATAAATCAATCAAACCAAATTCAAAAATTCAAGCTTCAAACTCCAAAATTTCTAAGTCCTTTAAATTCTTTTAATGGACTTAGCTAAATCATGATCAAAATCACTTCAAATCCTTGAAATTTTCTCATGATGCATTTATATTCTCATTTATATGCACAAATATAAATGAAATATAAATACAAACAATCAAAACTAATTCCAAAAATAAAACTCAAATCCACTCAAAATCCAACCTAAGCCTTTCAAGTCAAAATCTTGAACTTAGCCAAATCAACTTCAAATCAAGCCAAACTCTTGATTTTCCTTCATGATTCAATCAACCATACAATCATGAATCCAAATATAAATACAAACTTCAATCACCAAATCAAAAATTAATTCAAAAATCAAACCCCAAATCCATTCATATTCTTCCTTTGAATATGAAATTGTCAAATGAATCAAAACCCATTTGACTTCAAACCACTTACAAATGGATTTATATTTCAATCATAAGTCCATATACAAGTTCAATCAAACTCAAATCAAGCTTTGACCAAGCCATTTGACCCACTTAGGCTCACTTGACCCAAAGTGACCTAAAGTACCCTTATGAGCCAAATTCTAATCCTAACCAAATTGGATTGAATCAAACTCACCTATGCCTCTCATCATGATCAACAATCATCATGGGATGATCAATCAATCAAATTGGGTCAAACCAAGTCAAACCTAAGGGTTGACCAAGTCAACACTTAGCCAAAATGAAAACATAGCCAAAATCCACCATAGGCCAAATTGATTGAAACCATTGATCTAAGTTCATTCATGACTATGTTTGAACTTGACCAAGTCAACATTTGAGCCTAACTAGCCCAATTGGCCACTTGACCAAGTTGACCCAACTTGACCTAAAAGTCAAAATGTCAAAACTTGATCTAAGCCAAATTGATTGAAACCAATGGGTCAAGTTCATTTCCAAATCACTTGTTGAACTTGACCAAAGCCTCAATTGGCCAACTAGACCTAACTAGCCCAATTGACCTTGAACCAACTTGACTAAAGGGGTCATGTTGAGCCAAATTCAAACTTAACCAAAATTGATTGGAAACAAAGATACCAATCCACTTCATATGACTAACCAAACCTAAACCTACCCATGACCTAGGTCAAATGGGTCAAATTGGTCAACTTGACCCATTTGACCTAAATGAAGTCATATGAGCCAAATTCAAAACTAAACCAAATTGAATCAAACCAAAGCCACCAAAACATTTTAAATGGTCATATGAACTTGACCCAACCCTTGGTTTGACCCAATTTGACCAATTGTCAACAACCCAAGTTGACCCATTTTGACCTAAATGGGTCAACATGAGCCAAACCATATCAAATGAACTCCAAATCAATGAAACTTGGCCAAACCTATTTTCTCACATACCCAACATATTCAAATTCAAAAAGCCAAATGACCATTCTACCCTAGGCCATAGAAGAAATTTTGGTCAAATCCATGGGAATTTGGTCAAGCCCTCTTCATATCAACTTGATACCTTCCTAATAGGTCAAGTAACCCAATGGAGAGTGGTGCACCCAACCCAATGGGTTTGGGTCAGCCAAAATGGACCCAAGGCCAGACCCTGGCTCAAATTGGCCATTCAAAACCTCCCTCACTTGATTTGAAGCACATGGGAGTTTACAATCCACTCAAGACCTCAAACCATGTGCAACTCTAATGGATCAAACAACCCTTTCCATTGTCAATTGGATCAAAATGGCAAGGTTTCATGATTTTCCATGGGGGATATACTCCCCATAATTTTTGAACACTCTTGATCGATTGAACCTAGTGAGGTGTTAGAGCCATCATAGAGCATCCAGCTTTTAAGAGGATTTGAATCTTTCTCAATTTTCTTCATGAAAATAGGGGATCCTCAACTCTTCTCTTCCACTCAAATCTACTCCTTTTACACTCTCCCAGGATCAAGTCAGTGCACCCAAGCTCATTCAAGTTCAAAAGGAGAGGTTGAATTGGATCAAAGCGCAAGGAAGGAGGAAGTGGTGTTGGTCCATAGAGCTACTCAACAACTTGAAACTTCAATAGCTTCATCTCGATGAAGCTACCTCCTCGATCGGCGGTGATCACCTCCTGGAGGTATGGAATTTTGACCACTAGCTTGAGGTGTTGGTCCTTTGTGAAAGAAATTCATGGCATGAAATCCATGGATGGATACTTGTCATTAGCATAGATGGTGTGTGAAAGTTTCAATCGAGCTCAAACGAGCTCGGATCTTCCCTTAGATCATGGATGACCTTCATTGATCCTCAAGGAAGAATTAGGCTGATCTTGGTTCGTCCACATGTTTTGGATGGATGACCAAGATTAATCGCACATTTTATAATTGATTTATCCCTTTTAAAACCACATGATGATCCCTGGACGTTCAATCCTTGATCGAACGACATGGATCAAACTGCATCCTGCAACCATGACGCCTTTGTGATGTGACATTTAAGTGGATGGCTCACATGTGCATGTAAAGCATCGAGCCAACGTCTTGTCATGCTATGGCTAAAGGATTAGTTAGGATTTAATTAATTTTAATTAATCTTCTAACCTTTAAAAATTCAAATCTCCCTCAATAAAAAAAAATATGAGGTAAATTTCTATGGAAAGATAATTTAACCTAAATTATTTTAAAAATAATTTCAATGCATTTTGAATTATACTTTTCTATGATTTTGGGTTTTAATAGAAATCTTATTTTGTTAATTATCCCATAATTAATTCTCTGATTAATCCCAAACTTCTTGGGTATGTTTTGGGGATGACTTACCTCCCTAATTTTCTTGGGATTTATTTTGAAATGGGGAATTGTAAAATTTTTATTTACTCCCTTAATTAAGGATAATTAAGGTTGATTAGTTTTAATCCATTATTAAGGTTGATTGAGGTTAGATCCAATGAATATTTTGGGGTATTTCCCCTAAGCTATTCCCTAAACCCCCTTTTCTTTCCTTAATCCTCTCTTAATTAAGGGTTAATTCATTAATTACCTCTTAATTAATTTCTAAAATTCTAAAACTTTTACTTAATTAATCTACTTTGGGTAGATGCTTGGGTGTTAATAGCCTAAGTTCAATTAAAGAAATCAAACCCAATTCATATGTGTGAGGTGTTTTGAAATTACTTAAGTTAAACCCTTAGCAATTAACATTAATTATGAGCCAAATTGCATTCCCTTTTCTTCTGCATTGCAAATTTAAATTCCTTGTGAGGTTTTATGTCATCTCATTGGCTCATAATTATTTGGTTAATTATGCTAAGGTGGTATTGGTAAATGTTAATTAACTTATTTAATTCATATCTTAACCTAATTAAAAGCTAAAATGAATATAATAATCTAAAAATTAAACAAAAATACCAAACACAAGTGGGAATGGGTTAAGAACAAAAAACTCAACTCTCATTTTCAAAATCAAATTAAATTCTAAATCAAACCAAAATCATATTAAATGAACTTTGATTTATTTTAAACTTTCTTATTCCATAAGATTGTCTTTAGGATTTAATTAAAGTGAATGTGTTTACATGCTTTCATTGCTTTAGTTCTTTCCCAACATGTTAAATGTGTATGTCATGGTTTCATGCATCCATATTTTCAAAATAAAATTTAAAATGAAATTGTTTACTTTTATGTCAAATTTGCATGTGTTGGCTAAAGTAATAATATGAGTGGCTATTATCATTATTAAATTCAAATTATTTTCAAAAGCATATAAATCAATTATCAAAACTGAAAGTGTGCTACTTATATTTTAATTATAAGCTTGCATGTGAGAGAATATAAGGATGTGCTTAGTATAGGTTTTCCTTCTCTCTTCTTTTAGTATAGTTTTGAATAGGATTTGGTAAGATGTATGGTTCATTTGAAAAGAACCTAACACTTGCCTAATTCCATATCTATTCATTCTATACTATCACTTAAGAAGGAATACTATGCTTGCACATAAATTATAAACAAAATGAATCAACTAATAAATTTTTGCATTCTTTCTTTTCCATTCATTTCTTTGTACACATGTTTGTATTTAAGGAAAGTGGTATATTAGTCAGACAACCCGGTTGCGAGGCTTTAAGTAGCCCTAAGTAGGTCTTGTACCTTACACCTTTGGTTAACAATGGCATTGTACTCACTTATGCCTTTCTTACTTTCATGTGTGCATGTGAAAATTAGGTAAGAAATCCCTTTTCTACTTAACAAAAAGCATGCATCTTAAACTTCCAAATTTTCTTAAATGAATTACTTAGCATGTATCATAAAGTGTGTTAAATATTCTCATTTGTGTGTATAGATATGCTTAGGATTCATTCATATGCATGATATACATGTCGGGAAAGAAATGAAATGAAGTATATTTTATGAATTTGGTTCATTTCATTTAATCTTAGAATGACTTTCTTTTTGAATGGGTTTGTTTAGAGTTCATCTAAACTTAGGATTAATTAAAACACTTAATCAAAACATTCACTAAACAAAACTAAAAATGTGAATCTACTTTAGAAATTACTTAGGTTAGGGAAGGAAAGAGAAGTTCTCTTGTCTCTCCATGTCTTCATAACTTTGTAATTAATTGTAGGATTCACTTGAACATAATCAAAACATGAAATAAAATCAACCCAAAATAATTAAATAACTTAAATGAAACTCATCTCTAAGTTGAACATGCTTCACACTTAGAAAATTCTATTAAAACCATAGCTAAGCATACCACACAAACCTTCAAAGCACACATTAGCTAAGTCACCACTTCTAGCTTTAGGTTAGGGGTGCATGGTTTGATGTTTATTTTTTTTTTGATATATGTTTTAGACTGGATGTTAGGATGTATGCTATGTAGAATGAATAATGGATAATCTTAGTCTAACCATTATTTTTTCTTGGGATTGTGCTTAAAAAGTAATAAATAAAAATATAAATGCTTTTGCTTGCAGTGCTTATACCCCTAAGCATAATCCAATAGGCGACTTAGTCACCCATGTGTGGGTGATAAGTCCAATATACATGCTTATTTGTGTTTTGTTTTAGCTAATCTCTATTTTGCAGGTGTTAGTTAGATTTCCATTCTTTTTCTTTTCATGTAAATTTTGCAATTAGGATTTTGGAATGATTGTTATGGGGATTAGGATGAACATTGGTCATAAGATCCTATCTTATGCACCATGTAAAGCCTTGGAGCATCCACCTTCCAACCATCTAAAAGAAGGAACCAAAGAAGAAAGAAGAAAAGAAGAATGAAGAATGAAGCTTGAAGACTCCCATAACAATGAATTCCTTGCATAATTATAATTTAATTCATTTATAATCTTGGTTGTATAAGGGAAGACCTCGGCTACCCAACTTATTTTTTGGGTTTGTCCGGTGGTTGCCGACCATAATGACCTTTTATTCTTTTTGCGATTAGCTTTATAAATTGATTGATGATTTGCTTAACTTTTGCATTAAGTGGCTTCTTTTTTCTAGTTTCTTCCTTGCTTTATGTATGGCTTGGATGTGGATTAGGCTCTTAGAGAAAAATAAATCTTTTATCAAATCTAACAACTCAAAACTAAAAATAAAGAACTCATAACTTCGCATAAAGCTTAGGTTTAAAATCAAGATAAAAGAATTAGCAACCCTTGGCGGATAGTATTTATAATATTATGGACAAATGCATCTTGCTTCACTCTTGATTTGAGGGCTTCCACCTTTGCTAGAGAAACCTGGCTTGACCTTTGAAGCCATGGTGGAAACACATCTCTTCCCTTCTTACTGATTTTGGCCAATAACTTTATTTCTAATGCAGTAGGCATATGGATCCTATTAGCCTAAGTCAAAATAATTATCTAAAAATAAAAATAAAATGAAATTTGAATTGCATTAGATTTAGGTCATTTGAAGCATGTCCCCATGATCTAGTCTCTTTAGGGAGTGAGTTTAAGGACTTAGTCTCTTTCTAAATAAATAATAGCCTAACTATCTTGCATAAGCATAAGACTTGCCTACATGTATTTAAAATCATAGGAGGAGTTAGTTGGCGGCCACCCCCAGACAGTTGTAAGTCCAAGCAATTGGGTGGTTTGTCCTCTCTTATGGAGGTAAACCAAATACCCATTTTTGCCTTAGATTTAGGTTGTGCTTTTCTCCTTCAAAGCTCTAGATTTAGGTTAGAGGTTGCTTCTCCCTTTGTATGGCCATAAGCATCCTCACCTCTTTTTCATAATCTTGTGTTGAATCATAAGTCTAAATTTCTAATGAAAAATGCAACTCAAACAATTAAATCAATTTCAAAATATAAAGCCCAACCATAGGATAGTTTGAGATGCTCCTTGGGTTTCCTAGCATCATGGGCATCTCTACTTATCTTCTTTTTTGATAATAACTCCCTCTCTTTGATTAATCCCATTTGATCTTCAAAAATGAACCAATTGATTGATAGTCCTTTCTATTGAAATCTTTGAAGACAATGATCATTTACCTTAATCGAGTATTCTAAGGATCATCCCTTAGGATGTAATTATGGGCTTGCCTAGAGAACAATGAACTTCGATTTAAAATAAACCCACTTTACTTTTCATGTAAAGTAGGGAAGAATCTTTAGTACATATCTGGACCCATCATCCTTAGGAGTCCTTATTGAGGTGATTAGGTCCATTAAAGGGTAGTGACTTCTATCTTTTTGAGATATTACACTATTCCTTGATATCGATCACGAATAAGCACATCTGTGGATTGCGTGGCATCAAAAGATGAATTTTTATATTCTTGCCATTTTTTTACCCATAGATTGAAAGGTGAATATAAAATTTTTCTAACCAACATGATTTTCCATATTGCCTTTTAGAATATCTCAAGCCAAGTTTTTTATCATTGATTCAAATGCTCGTTTGATTTTCGAGATGATACAGAGAACATGATAATTCATTCTATCAATGCTAAGTTAAAGATGAGATTGAATATTTTGTAAAGATGAAAAGCCATTTTGATTAGAGGTTGAGATATATGAGGATGTGATACTATCTTCCTCAAAATATTTCTGTGAACTTTGACACAACTCAAATTTAAAAGAAAAATAAAAAAAGAAGAAAGGCAAAGAAAAAAGAAAAGGAAAATATCAAAGTGAACAAGAAGGAAATTGAAGAAGAAATAAATCCTATCACATTCCACCCACATTCATTCCTTCATAAGAAAAATGTGGGTGATGACTCAACCTTCAACTTAACAAAAGAGCAATTGAGATGGAAGACTAGTTGTCAACCACAAGTTATATTCATTCATGTATACTATTCACTAGACTTAATCTTTGGAGGATAATCTCTCAGTATTAAGCCTAATAATCTCATTTCATTGGAGGTGACAACTCATCAGACCTCAGACAAAGAAATTTTTTGAATTAGATGCATGTAAAACTATAAATTGAGAACCTAGCTCAACTCATCTCAAGAAGTTGAAGGTTTAGTAGTTAAAAGCCCTAATCTTCTAGTGATATGAGCTAAAGAGATTCTTTTTTGGCATTCTAAGTACTAAAGTTGATGTAGAACTTAAGGATTCATTTAAAATTAATGGAATTACCATTTATTTTACTATTTTGTGTTTATAATCTACAAAAGGTTTTGTCCTCCTACATGGTGCATAAAGATTGAGAACATGGACAATAACATACACAATCAAGTAGGACTAGGATTCAATGGGTCATAAGATGATCCTTTATTTTGATTTTGGAGTCTATTGTCTACACCAACTCTGAGTTTAGAAATCTGATGATCCAGATGATCTCCAAATCAAAATTCACCATGATGAAATCCATTCAATGACAAGCAAAAAATCAACCTCATAAAATCCTAGCTACATCATTTGTAATGAAGAAGACAATGACTTGGTTTTCGAGTTTGACTTCTTTGCATGGAGTTACAAGAAGCTTATCTCATGTAGTAGTCCACAAATAACAATAGATCACACTTATCAAAATAGTGCATGCATTAGAATTTGACAAGTCATTTAAGCGTGATCTTTGGTTTGGGAAGAAAATATCTTACTTGTTGCTTGGTGTCATCCTTAAGAAAAAATGGCCAAATTCACATTTTGCATCAATTTCAAACTTAAAATGTAAGATGAGTTTTCTTCTATAAAGAACTAATGGTGAAGATTCTGTAATTTTCTTTCATGGATGAATTAAATGGTTATAACCATTAAGATATCTTTTGAAGATTGAAACACTACTTCCAAACTCAGATCAAATCTTTTGTTGTAGAGTGCCTTTGAAAATGATGCTAAATATCTCAAGATCTTCAGAACTCATCCATTTGATTTGAGGATGATCTGTATCAAGCGAGAAAAAGAAGATATCACTTTGACTTGAGTGGTTTTAATGTTAGATAATATAACCTCAAAATGAGTTCAAGTGTGCATTGATACTTAAATTCCTTAGGTTTATTATCAAACCTTTGAATAAAATAAATTTAAAAAAATTAAATTATCTTAGAAATGCCATCTTAAAGTTTAACTCTTTGAGATCTTTCCAAAAGTATTATCTAAGATGCTTTATTTCTAACTATAAGATACAAACCATTTCTATCAAAAAGCCAGTTAAGTGGATGACAAATTATGTTGAGACATCTAAATTTGGTGAATGATTGATATCTCGGCGAGCCATCCTTTGATTGTATTGGGCGACTCTCTGTTATGGGCCAAACAATGAAGGAAAGAATGCTCTATTTGGATTTATGAAGCAAACTATTACTTTGAAACATAGCGATCTTTGCATCTGGTTCACAATATCTGCTGAATTAATCTCAACCAATCCAATGTATCACATCTTCTAATGTTTGGCATGATGAATTGTGATCTCTCCTAGTTGATATCATTTAATTTTCAAATATGAATACTGAATTTCTTAGCACCCATTTCTTGATTCTTTGATAATCTAATGAACAAATCATGAACTTATTGACACCAAGATGATGTCGATGGTGCAACTCTTTTCAGGGGAAGCACCATCCTCTTAAGAAAGGCCAAATAGTTCTCTAACTTTATGATAGTGAGATTCATTCTTTAGTACACCAACAACGAAGTATGACTTTGATTATGTATGGAGTTAGTTTCACAATGTGTGAAGAGCATTACATCTTTATTCTCTTGGTTCAAATTTGATTCCTTGTTGACATTTTTGAGCTCAACCTTACAAACTCTTAGACTTTAAGAGTTGGTATTAAGACACATCTAGTGATTAGGTGGACACTAGCTAGCCCTTGAGACTTAGAAGAGTTAGCCATAGAATGGTCATGCCTTGGGTGTTAGGAAAATTTCACCCATAGCTTGAACCACATCTTACTTCCTCCTTCAAGTCAAATTCCTCAAATCAACATCAACTAAATCAATTCAGCTTATGATTTCTCAAACTCAAATCAATCCACGATTGAAACCCATGATTGAAACTTACGATTGAAGCCCATAATTGAAATTCAGATCTTCTAAGTCCTTTAATCCCCTCTTTGGACTTAGCTAAATCATATCAATTCAAATTCATGAAATTTTCTCTTCATTTATATTCTCATTTATATTCACACACACACACACACAATGATATATATATAAATCAATTTAAAATCAATCAAACTAAATCCAAAATTCAATTCCAAGTTCAAAATCCACAAGTCTTTTTTAATTAGCTAAATCATGTTCAAATCACTTCAAATCTTTGAAATTTTCTCATTCATTTATATTCTCATTATATTCATAATAAATAAATATATTAAACAACCAAAACCAACCAAAATTAAACTCAAATTCAATCAAATCCCTAAGCCTTTCAAGCAAAAATCTTGAACTTAGCCAACTTAAATTCAAATCAAGCCAAACCCTTGATTTTTATTCATGATTCAATCAATACTTTGAACATAAATCCGA
This sequence comes from Cymbidium sinense, assembly GCA_021442155.1. Classification (NCBI taxonomy): domain Eukaryota; kingdom Viridiplantae; phylum Streptophyta; class Magnoliopsida; order Asparagales; family Orchidaceae; genus Cymbidium; species Cymbidium sinense. The sequence continues at coordinate 24,314,221 of CM038220.1, read as the reverse complement.
ATATAAACACAAAATTCAATCACCAAATCAAAACTCAATTCAAAAATCAAACCCAAGTAAACTAATTTGACCAAGTCAAATTGCAAATAAAACCCAACATCAAAATCAATGCAAATTGATTTGAAACCAATGATCTAATTCATTCATGATTAATGATTCTTGAAAAAAATCAAATTTGATCAGCCAAATTGGTCTTAAACCAATTGACCCAACTTGACCTAAAAAAAAAATGTATAAAACTCTAAGCTAAATTGATTGAAAACAATCAAATTCATTTAAAATTAATTGTTCACAACATATTTATTCATTAATTAACATTCAATGATAATCAAATTCAACTTAACTAAAATTGGAAACAAAGTACCAATCTATTTCATATGACAACACAAAATGACCTAACCCAAATAGTAAAATGAGCCAAATTGGTTTCATTGACTAAAACAATAATAACAATAATCCCCAATCAAACATTTGAAAATCTCCATTTATTGTCATGTGTCAAATTCTCCTAAATCAAGTATACTGATCATTTTTTATACATCTCCAAATCTTTTAGGTCACTAGCTTTTGCCAAAAATCTAATGATCACTCTTGTAATATCTTTAATTGAAACCATGCAATCTCCTAATCTTAACCCTTGAGTACCAACTTTTTCTTGAATGCCCTTTGATTCTATCTCTAAAATAAAAACCACTCATTTAAACCATTGTTGAACAACTTGATCATGCTTCTTTTTGGCCAACATTCACCAGTCATTGCAAACCACCATCTTATGATTTCCCTTAGTTTAATGGAACTCAATAGTGTGAATTCCTCCACTTAAAATCCATTGAATTAAACTAAATTGAACCAAATTCAAACTAAACCAAATTGAATCAAACCACAAACTATTTTAAATGGTCATATGAACTTTTACCCAACCCTTGGGTTGAATTGATCAATTGGTCAACTTGACATTTTGACCTAAATGGGTCAACATGAGCCAAATCATATCAAATTCAAATTCAATGAAACTTGGCCTTTTTTTCAAATATATAAACTCAAATCAAGATTTTACCCTAGGCCATAGGTAAAAAATCAAAACCTCTTGGAATTTGGTCATTCCTTTCATAAAACTTGGCATCCTCTTAGTGGACCATGGACCTAGTGCACATGACTGGGTTTGGGTCAAAAACCAAACAAGCAGCACCTCCTTGAAATTGGCACATGGAATCCTCCTTCATGAGCACATGGCTCATCCACTCCTCTCCATGCGATTCTGCACCTCTAACCTAACAACCCATTGCATGAGCTCAATTGGATCAAAATGGCTTCATGGTTATCGATCCTTAAGGGAGATATACTCCCCTAATTCATCTTCACTTCTCCACTGATTGAGTAAAGAAGCCGGAGGAGCCACGATCCAAGCTTCTAGAGTGAAATCAATTTCCCATTCTTGATTTTCATAGCGAAAATAGGGAGCTCCAAAATCTCACTCCATATGACCCCAATTCTCCTTGCTCAGGGACCAAGTCAAGTTGCCCAAGCTCTTTAAGCTCAAGGCAAGGGAGGATCTAATTATCAGAGAGCTCAAGTGAAGGAGTTGGCCATAGAAGCATCACCAATTTCAACACCTCAAACTCAAACCAAAGCTTTATCTCCACTAGACAAAACTTCTCCAAGGGAATGAGCATGGTGATCACCTCAGGTATGCCATTAAGCATAATTTTTAATTTTCTTGGAGCTTTGTGAAGAATCTTCACCCCATGATATTTTGGATGTGATCTCCTTTTGCATGTTGATGGTGTGGGTTGAGTTTCAATTCAGAGCTCAATCGAGCTTGGATCTTCTCTAGAAAATGGGCCGGTCTCCATTCTCACAAGAAGAAAATGAAGGATCAAGGTCCATCCATTGCATTTTGGATGACCATGTTTAAAACATAGCACTATATTTTAACCCTTTGATGTGGCTTTAACCGACCATCCCGATCCGTCGGGTGAGAAAAATGCTTCATGTGATCATTTATGATGTGATAAGTTAAATATCAAATCCATCACCATGAAAATTATGCGTCATAGCCACATGATAATTTATTTAAATTAATTAAACCATGAAAACTTCAAAATTCATATCTAAGCCAAAATCAAAATATAAAAATAAATTGCATTGGATAGATAATGAATATAGAATATTCTAAAATTTTGAATGGATTTTAAATAGTATTTTCTAAATTTGGGTTTTATTAGAAATTTTATTTTATAATTACTCTAATTACTACTGATTAATCCAAACTTTTGTGCTAATTAATGGGATGACTACCTCCCTAATTTTCTTGGGATTTATTGGTTTAATTGGGGAATTGCTAATTCATTCCTAATCCCTTAATAATTAATTAAAAATTAATTGGTTTAACACTGATTGTCAATTAAGTTTTGATTAAGTGAATATGAGGTTTAGGAATAATTTTGGGATAATTTCCTTTATTCCTTAAACCCCTTTTCTTAATCTAACCTTAATTAAGGGTTAATTCACTAATTACCCTCTTAATTAATTTCATAAAATTCTAAAACTTTCTAGAACTCATTTAATCTATTTTGGGTAGATGCTTAGTCGTTCAATAACCTAAGTATATTAAGAAAATCAGAACCCAACTCACATGTGTGAGAGGGGTTATGAAACTTAAGTTAAACCCTTAATTAATCATTAATCATAGCCAAATTGCATTACCCTTTCTTCCTAGGTGCATTGCTGATTTAAATTCCTTGTGTGGTTTTATGTCATCTCATTGGCTTATAATTATTTGATTAAGTATGCTAAGGTGGTATGTAAGGATAATTAACACTTAATCATACCTTAACCTAACCAAAAACATAAAATTGATCTAATCACCTAAAAATTAAACTAAAATAACAAATATATGTGGGAATGGGTTAGGACAAACAAATCATCACATTTTCAAATTAAATCAAACTCAAAAGAAAATCATTTCCTTAAAAATAATTTGATTTACTTTAAACTTTCTTATTTCATAAGATTATCTTTAAATTAATTAGGGTGAATGTGTTTACATGCTTTCATCACTTTAGTTCTTTCCTAACATGCTAAATGTGTATGTCATATGAGTTTCAATTCATGCTTTTCAAAAATCAAATTAAAATGAAATGTTTCTTTATGTCAAATTGCATGTTTTGGCTAAAGTAAAAATATGAATGGCTATTATCACTATTAAATTCAAACTATTTTTTAAAATCTATAAATCAAATATCAAAATTGAAAGTGTGCTACTTATAATTTTTTATAAGCTTGCATGTGGATATAAATATGAATATACATAGTGTATTTTCCTTTCTTTCTTAGTATGGTTTTGAATAGGATTTGGAAGTGTATAGTTCATTTGAAAAGAACATAACACTTGCCTAATTCCCCTTCCTATTCAATACTATAACTAAGAAGGACATCTACATTTACATATAAATTGCATAAAAAATAAACAAACAAACTTTTTTGCATCTTTCTTTTCCATTCATTTCTTTTGTACATGTGTATTTAAGAAAGTGGTATATTAGTCAGACAACCTCAGGTTGTTGGCTTTAAGTATCCCTAAAGGTCTTGTACCTTACACCTGTGCTAATAATGGCGTACTCACTTATGCCTTTCATACATATGTGCATGTGAAGATGGATAAAAACCTCTTTTTTAATGAAAATCATGCATCATAAAGTATTCAAATTTTCCTAAGTAACTCACTTATCATCCATCATAAAGCATGCTAAACATTTCCATTTGTGTTTATAGATATGCTAAGGACTCATTCATATGCATATTATATATGTTGGGAAAGAAAATGAAGTGATGCATGTTTTGTGATCTTAATTCACTTTATTTAATCTTAAAATGCCTTTCTTTTGAATGGGTTGGTTTGGGAAAAAATCTAAACTTAGGATTAATTAAAATACATAATAAAAAATTCACTAAATAAAATGAAATATGAATCCACTTTAGAAATTACTTAAGGTAGGGTAGGAGAGAGAAGTCCTCTTCTCTTTTCCCTCTCTTTAAAACTTAGTAATTAATTGTAGGATTCACTTAAACCAAAATAAAATACAAAATAAAATCAACCCAAATCAACTAAACAACTTAAAAAAACCATCTAAGTTGAACATCTTCACACTTAGAAAATCCAAACCTTAAAAGCTAAGCATACCACAAACCTTTTAAAACACACATTATTAGTTAAGTCACCACTTCTAGCTTTAGGTTAGGGTGGTTTTGACTTGATGTTTGCTTTATTTTGTGATATTACTAGTATGGATGTTAGGGGTTAATGTGTGTAGAATGAATGGTAGGATGATTAGTCTAATCATTATGGATTGTGCTTAAGGGATGTGTAAAAAATAGCACTTTTGTTGTTGTGCTTATACCCTAAGCATAATCTAATGCAGTGGACTTGGTTACCCATGTGTGGGTGTAAGTCCAATATACATGCTTGATTTATGGTTTATTTAGCTAATCTCTATTTTGCGGTGTTAGTTAGATTTACTTTTCCTTTTCATGTAATTTTATTAGATTTTGGAATGAATGTTATGGGGATTAGGATGAGCATTGGTCATAAGATTACATCTTATGTACCATGTGAAACCTTTAGGACAACCACCTTCCAACCATCAAAAGAAGAAACCAAAAGAAGAAGAAAAAAGAAGAAAAAAGAAAGAAGAAGAAGAAATGAAAATGAAGACCCCATAATAAATTTCCTTACTTAATTGTAAATTAATTCATTTATAATCTGAGTTGTATAAGGGTAGAGCTTGGCTACCAATTTTTTTAGGTTTGTCGGTGGTGCGAAACAAATGGCCTTTATTCTTTTGTTAGCTTTATAAAATGTTTGATGTTTTGTTTAGCTTGTGCATTAAGATGGCATTTTCTAGTTTGTTTCTTAGTTATGTGGATGATGACAATTAGGAAAATAAATCTTCTACCAAATTAATCAACTCAAAATTAAAATAAATAACTCATAACCTCATTTAAAGCCTAAGTTAAAATCAAGATAAAGAATTAGCAACCCTTAGTTGGATGAGTATTTCTTTATAACATCATTTATAAAGCATATTATTACACTCTTGATTGGAGGGCTTCCACCTTTGCTAGAACTTGGCTTGACCTTTGAGAGCCATGGTGGAAACACACCTCCCCTTCTCACTAATTTTGGCCCATAATCTTATTTCTCATGCATTAGGCATATGAATCCTATAAGCCTGTCGAATGATTGTCCAAAGATAAAAATAACATATAATATGTTTTGCATTAGATTTAGGTCATTTTCATGCCCTTGCATGATCCAGTCTCTTAGGGTGTTAGTTTAAGGACTTAGTCTCTTTTTAAAATAAATAACAGTTTAGCTATCTTGCATAAAGCATATGACTTGCCTACATAAATTTAAAATCATAGGAGGAGTTAGTTGGCGACCCGGTGGTATAAGTCCCGGTTGGGAGGTTTGTCTCTCTTATGGAGGTAAACCAAAATACCCATTTTAGATTTAGGTTGTGCTTTTGGCCTCACCAAAGCTCCCTAGATTTAGGTTCTAAGGTTACTTCTCTTTTCTATGGGTCATAAGCATAAATTCTCACCTCTTAGGCATTTCCATAACCTTGTATTGTGGAATCATAAGTCCTAAACTTCTAATAAAATTCAACTCAAATAAATCATTCAATTTCAAAAATATAAAGCCCAACCATAGGATAGTTTGAGATGCTCGTTAGGTTTCCTAGCATCATGAGCATCTTTTACTTACCTTCCTTTGGCTTTCTTAATAACTCTCTCTTTGATCCCTCCCATTTGATCTTCTAAATAATGTCGATTGATAGTCCTACTTTAAAATCTTTGGAGACAATGATCATTTACCTTAATCGAGTATTCTAAGAATCCCCTTCTTAGGATGTAATTAACTATGGGGGCTTGCCTGTAGAACTAATGAACACGGTTTAAAATAAACCTACTTTACTTTTCATGTAAAGTAGGGAAGAATCTTTACATATCAGATTATCTTTAGGAGTCCTTGTTGAGGTGATTAGGTCCATTATGGTGGTGACTTCTATCTTTGAGATAATACCTCTCCTCAATGTTGTATCATCACCCTCAATAAGAACATCTAGATCTATGTGTCAAAATGCATAAAAGAGAAGTATATTTCTATCTTCATTTTATCGCATAGAGTGAAGATGGAAGTATACATTCTCTTTAGAAATTTATAAATTTGACCATTGACTCATTTGAGGATGGTTCCTCTCTCCATCTTTGGTAAATGATCGTTGACTCCAAGTATCGATAGTGGGTTTGTACTTTGGTATGAATCCAAGACTATCTTTCATTCCATTGGCACTTAGCTTATTTCATCCTTAAGTTAAGCTAGCCAACATCTTTAGGTTTTAGGACCTCACCATGTTGGTCTTAAAACCCTGTTTAGTTCCCAATGGGTAAAATAAAATTAAACAAAAATTAATTAAAGACTTCCTCCTTACATTTTTTTGTGATAAGGAAAGGTTCATTCTAAAATAATAAAGACAAAATAAATCCTTCATAAAAATCTTGCTTTTCAAAAGCACTCTTTCAAAATGCACATAATAAAATATTTTGCACAAAAGTTTTCCTAAATCACCTTCATCTAACAATCTTCATGATTGTTATATGTAGGATCATCTTTACAAAAATAAAATTCCAACAATCACATTTTATAAAAAGCACAAATGAGTTTCTTTACTCAATTCATGTTGGTGAAGACCTCATTTTCAAAAATAAAATTTCCAACAATCACATTTTCTAAAAAGCACAAATAAGTTTCTTCACTCAATTCGTTTTGGTGAAGACCTCATTTTCAAAAATAAAATTCCAACAATCACATTTTCTAAAAAGCACAAATGAGTTTCTTCACTCAATTCATTTTGGTGAAGACCTCATTTTCAAAAAAATAAAATTCCAACAATCACATTTTCTGAAAAGCACAAGTGAGTTTCTTCACACAATTCATTTTGGTGAAGACCTCATTTTCAAAAATAAAATTCCAACCATTACATTTTCGAAAAGCACAAATGAGTTTTTTTTACTTAATTCATCTTTTGTGAAGACCTCATTTTCATAAATAAATTTCAATAATCATGTTTTCAAAAGCATAAAATTTGAAGATGGATCTTTCCATTCAATGCATCCAAATGTGTTGAATGGATATTACATCTTCAGCAAAAACTTTAATTCCTTAACACATTCCACATGTGTTAAGTTGGAACTTTCACATTTTGAAAAAGCACATATGGAACCTCTCCATTCAATATACTCACAATTTTTGAATGGAGGTTTTATTTTCTAATAAAACCAAAAATAAACTTTCAAAAAGCACATATGAATATCTTCATTCAATATACCCAAATTTATTGAATGGAAATTTCATCTCCAAATAAAGTAACATTATTTTGAAATGCCACTTAACATATTTCATATATGATTAAGTTAGGATTTCCTCTTTCAAAAAAAGAAGAAATAATCACACACATAATATACACCTTTGGAAAATGAAATCTAATTGATTTCCATCTTATGTACCCAAATTTGTTAAATGGAAATCTCCCTTTTCAAAAATCAACAAAATAAAATTTTCAAAACATATTTGGAACTTTTAGCATACCCATTTGCTAGATGAAATCTCCCTTTTAAAAAAAATTTGAAACACCCTTTTGGAAATTCATTTAGCATACTCAAATTTTCTAAGTGAAATTTCCATTTCACAAAATTTTTAAGAAACACTTTTGGAACTTCATTCTTTAGCATACCATATTTGCTAAATTGAAGTCTCCATTTTCAAAATAAAATCAAAACACAAAAATTTTAAACACATCTTGGAATTTCATTTAGCATATTCAAAATTGCTAAGTGAAATTTTCATTTCACAAAATTAAATGTAACTTCATTTTAGCATACCAAATTTGCTAAAGTGAAGTCTCCACTTTCAACCAAAAATCAAATCAAAATCAAAAGAAAAACACATTAGGATTCCTTTAGCATACTTAAATTTGCTAAGGATCCTACTTTTCAAAATAAAATCAAAATCAAAAGAAACACATTAGGATTCGCTTAGCATACTTAAATTTGCTAAGGATCCTACTTTTCAAAATAAAAATCAAAACCAAAAGACACACAGTAGGTTTTTCTTGGCATATGTAAATTTGTTAAGAATCTTATTTTTTTAAAAAAAATTTCAAAACAAACACTTGGATTTTCTCATTTAGCATACCCAAATTTGCTAAATGAGAATTCCATTTTCAAATCACAAAATGTTTCACAAAAAAAAAACAAATAAAGAAACAAAGAAGAAATTATTTTCAAACATCTCACTTAGCATACCCAAATTTGCTAAGTAGTAATTCAAAATCTCAAATCCAAAATAAAAGCAAATTGACCCTTTACTTTAACATACCTAAATTTGTTAAATAAAGGGACCTCAAGATCAAAATTAAAACTCAAATATGAACCTGAAGCATCCTCCAAACAATATATATATATATATATATATATATATATATATATATATATATATATATATATATATATATATATGAACCATTTCAACATATAATTTGTTGAAAGTAGATTCTATATCCAAACAATTCCTCTTTTCCAATCAAAATCTCAAAATCTATTCCAAATCATTTTAACTCGACTTAACATTTTCAAAGATGTTGAGTATGAGTTCAAATTCTAAATTTAAAATTCAAAGTCAAATCGATTCAAGTTTATTTTCAACATTGACTCTCGTTTAGTAATTTTTAGTCAGTTAGTCTCAATTTGATTGAAATGGCCCAAATATGTTTACCTTTGGGATAGACTTGGATGGAGACCTTCTCATCGGTCACCACCTCATTCATTTTGGATGAGGTTTTGAGGGAGGATTACTGAGGGCATTCCCCTCACAACTAGCGAGACCAGTGGCAGGAAGAAGATGGTCATTGATTGACTTGCTCAATCGATATCCCTCATTGAAGAGGAAGGCAGTGATTATTTCTACAACATTGCCGAGTGCTGCGGTGTGCCAGTTGTTTCGTCTTTGCCCTAGGGCTAGAGTACACTCATTAGCACCCTCAAGGTAAGGCTCCTCCGATCCAGAGATTGTCTCCCGGCTTTTGAGTGGTCTAGCTCTTACTCTCCCACCAAGACTCAGAGGAGGAACAAAAATTGCATGATTAAGCGGTACCATACATACATTGCCAGGGAGATGGAGGCAGCTACATGATAAGTTGTGGAGGAGTTTCCCACTTTGATTTCCTTATTGGTTACAATGAACACATTTCATCCTCTCTCTACAGAGAGGATGCCGGGAGGATCCACTTCACCTCCACTGAGGTTGATTCCTTAGCAGTGAGTGAGGAGGTCGTATGCGGCCTCCATTCAGTTCTACACTAGGTTGGACTGGGCTTGTCAGTTCAATTTTACTTGAGATCTATTATCCCCCCAAGCGTGGGGAAGCATCTATAGGGAGAGGGAGGCCCATACTATACTCATATCACTAGGAGAGAGGAGGAGGTTTGGTAGTCTGACCTCACACTCATTGATTTCCCGATTTGCATACCGCGTCAATCACATCATTATTCTACTTATAGGGACTACTCATCAGAGGAGGGCCCTTATTTTGAGAGTGGGTGTCTCCACCACTTACCCCCATCCACCATCTCCCGTTCATGTATCAGCATCTACAGTTCCACCCAAGGCCATGAAGGCCACATCCAGGAGAAGAGGACCGTTGGTGATCGGCATGAGGGATCCCATTCCATCCACTACCTACTTATGGCGAGCCAAGCTCTCCTTTCTACCTTGTTATGGTGCGAAGGAATGGTGACCCAAGCATAGTGGTCATCCCTTCACCATCACCACCAGGATTTGGAGATGGTTATAGCGTAGAGGGAAGGGTGGCACCTGCACCCATGATCATAGAACCTCCTAGGAATGTCACCCCATAGAGTCAATGATGAGAGAGTGCATATCTTCTAAGTACCTCCCAGGTTGATTCTCCATCAGAGGAGTCGGTGCTCTGTACATGATGTGGATCTCATCACGATCAAAACATTTGTGCCTATGATCATTCTTTGATGACATAGTAGCTCACTATTTTATGGAAAAGAAAGAGATCTTAGGATACGGTCGATGAGGAGAAGATCAGCTTTGATCCCAATGAAGATGATTTATTGGGAGACTGAGCCTGGGTTTGAATGGTAAATACTAGGGGATCCCTCCTCAAAGAGCAGTAGACCATGGAAGGTGATGAGGCTGAGTAGGAAGACATAGCCCAATCAACCCAACACCTCATATATCAATTAAAATAGAAAGATGAACAAATAGATAGGATGGCGAGATAGCTTGAGGACTTATCAGAATCTCAATCATAAGCAAGTTCATCCTACCATGGCCTAGTGAGTTGGTGCATGTCTTGGACCCGACCCGACTTTACTCTATTGAGCAAGGTAGCACAACATGTATAGGAAGGTAGTGGAAAGTACCTCCACATACAGAGAAAGATATCAAGTCATGGTTGGTGATGGTGAAGGAAGCATTGGCTAAAGCCCGGGAGGATCATCGGTTCAAAGGGTAGACCTACCGAGGAATTTGATGCAATCCAACATCCCAAGGGTTTCGTGCCACCTTCCTTCAAGAGTTTTGATGGCAGTGGAAACCCGAGGCAACACATTGCCCATTTCATAGCTAGTTGTTATAATGATGGTGGCAGTGACACTTTACTTTCTTGTCTCTTCATCAGTAGCCTAGCAGGGATAGCTTTTGATTGGTATGTTGAACTTCCTAATAGTTCAGTAAAGACATTTGCTAAGTTGGAGCAACTCTTTATCAAGAGATTTGCTGGAGCTCAACAAAGGGTTACTGTCGACGATCTTGTTGTAGCACAACAACACCCAGGTGAGTCCATTGTTGACTACATTCTCAGATGGAATAACCTGAGTATGAAATGCTAGCTGTAGCTGTCTGAACAACATGTCATTGAGATTCTTCTAGAGAATATCCATGACCCGATTGCCTTCATGCTTAAGGGCTTCACCATCAAAACCTTTGAGAAGTTAATCAACAAGGTGGCTAGTCTACAAGGAGAGGTCAAACAATTATCTTTTCAAGACCAGTTGCCCAAATCAAAGCCGCAAAAGGTATGCAAGAAGAAGCCTGGGGCAGTGATAGTAGTGGATAAGTGGAAGCAACCACCTAGAGATCAATCTGAGAGACCACAACCTCAGTAGCCTTCACTTCCACCTCCTCACCATCAGGCGTACCCACCATAGCCTCCACGCCTACACCACTACCTCCTCACCACATCATCGGTAATACACATGTCAGCTATGGTCCACCTTCTCTTTTGGATAAACTCAACAAGCCTTATTCATCTAAGAGGGAGGTAATCAAGAAGATCTTTAAGAATCTCTTAAAGAAGCCTGATTTTTAGCAGAACTGACCAGAGGAAGTGGGCAAAAGCATGATCCTAACTTTTCCTACCACCATATGCTTAGTCATGTTTTGGAGGATTGCTTCACATTTAAGGACTGACTTGAACATAGCTTCAAGATCGATGCTATAGTTATCCCGAAGGAATACCTTGTGGAACAACCGCCTAGTTTCATTAGGGTAATCCTTAGGGATACTTATGATCCTTCCAAAAATAAAGAAGCTTGGGATATATCCTTATCCAAAACCTCTAAAAAGATTATTCAGAAGATTAAAAAACTTTCCTTGTAGGTGCCTAAATCAGGTCAAACCTTTAACATCAAGGAAGGTTTGTAAGTTGTTAGAGCCAACTCAAGGAAGGGGAGCATCGGCGACAAGATGTTCACAGGAGAGCCTAGAGCATGCCCACCGATCAAGCCCAGCCTCTAGTCTACTGGTACGGCTACCATATCAATAGCTACCACTACTTCAACTAGTTCTTCTTCTATTAGTAGACATCTTGTATCGATGGATGAGGGCATCAAATCCCTCACCCCTTTTACTTTGCTTGATTTCTACTTTGTACCTCCTATCAAATCTAAGAAATTGAAGAGTAAAGCTAGCTTGAATTACATCTGTGTCACTTCTGATGGGTTGCCTGAATCTATTCCTATTAACTCTTTAAGTTTAAACAATAATTATAACAATTCTGATCTTCTTCTTTCCGATTCAGAGTTGGATTTTCCTACTATGAATGCTACAGGTTCGCCTCTTGAGATAGACTTGGAATCATCCAATTCTGAGGGTCCTATAGGAGAAGCTATAGGTGAGCCTGATGTCCAGGTAGAATCTTTCATTACTCTACCACAAGAGATCACCAAAGTCAACCTCCGTAGTGGCAAGGTTCTATCTCTATTGACCTCATTTTTAGGATGAGCTCTCAACGCCCCTCCATCTTAGACATAGGACTTCTCTTAGACTGTAAGAGTTCCTTAGTCTTAAGACACATCTAGTGATTAGGTGAACACTCAACCTACTTAGAGACTTAGAAGAGATAGCCATAGAATAGGTCATGCCTTAGGGTGTTAGGAAAATTTGCCTACCCCATAGCTTGAACCAACTCCTCACTTTCCTTCAAGTCAAATTCAAATCAATCCAAATCATATCAACTTCAACTCCAAATCAAATCTTGAATCAATTTCAATGATTTTCTCAAATCATGAATCAATTCCAAATAATCAAACCCATGACTGAAATCCAAATTCAAATTCCTAAAATCTTTCTTGAGCCCATTAATTATATCTTATGGACTTAGCTCAAATCAAATCCAAATCAATTCAAATTCAAGAAATTTTCTCATAACCCATTTATATTCTCATTTATATTCACATATATAAATTAAATATAAATTTAAACAACCAAAACCAACTCCAAAAATCAAACTCAAATTCAATCAAAATCCAACCTAAGCCTTTCGAGTCAAAATCTTGAACTTAGCCAAATCAAATTCAATTCAAGTCAAACCCTTGATTTTTCTTCGTGATTCAATCAATCCTACATACAAGAATCCAAATATAAAATAAAGTTCAATCTTCAAACCAAAAATAAATTAAAAAAAATCAAACTCAAGTCAAACTCATGTTCATCCTTTGACTTGAAATTATCAAATAAATAAAAACCCATTTGACTCCAAATCTCTTGCAAATGGATTTTTATTTCAAACATAAATCCATATGTGAGTTCAACCAAACTTGAATCAAGCCTTAATCAAGCCAACTAAACCTAATTGTCGCACTTTACCCAAAGTGGCCAATTTGACCTACATGAACCAAAATTCAATTCATTCCAAATCAAAGTGAATTAAACCAATCCAAACTCCATGTAATATTTGTTGATCATCATAGGTTAATCAATTGTCATGAATTGGGTCAAACCATGTCAACCTAGCCCATTGACCAAGTCAACCCTTTAACCCATATGAACCCAAACTAGTTAAATTGCAACCTAAATCAAATTGATTGCAACCAATGGCTCAATTTCACTCCAAATTGATTATTGAACTTAACCAAAGCCTTAAATAAACTTAATTTGATCAATTGGCCAACTAGACCCAACCTAGCCCAATTGACCATGAACCCAACTCGACCTAAAAGGTCAAGTCAAGACAAAATCAAATATAAACTAAATTGATTAGAAACAAAGATACCAATCCATTTCAAAAGATCAACCAAACCCTAACCAAGCCATGATTTAAGCCAATTTGGTCAATTGGGTCAAATTGATCAACTTAGCCCAAATTGACCTAAAGGATCAAATTGGCCAAAATCCAAATTAAACTAATTAATTGAAACCAATTGAACCAATATATGCCAAATTTTCATTTGAACTTGACCGAACTCTTGGTTTGACCCAATTTGACCAATTGGTCTACATAACCCATTTTGACCCGATTTGACCCAAATGGGTCAAATTAAGTCAAATTAAACCAAATGAACTTCAAATGACATGAAATTTGGTCCAACTTACTTTTGACTCATTTCAAATTTGTCCAAATCAAATTCAATGTCAAATGACCACTTTTCTCTCAAGCATTCCATGAGAAAAGACACTTTCCCAAGTGGGTTTCCTTCCACTTGACACTCATCCATTGGTCCACATAGGAACCAAGGACACTACTTTTCTGACCCAATGAGTGGTTGGGGAAGCCATGACTCATGGGGAGGTGAAATCACCTCACCTCTCCCATTGAACACTTGGCATGAAGGACACTCACCTCCCTTTAGACACCCACCTTTATGAAAGTCACTTTCCATGCCTTAGCCAACCATAAGGAGCCATATAGGATGATTCTCTTCCATTTCCAGCCACCTCAAGCCAAATGACATGAGTTTGGAGCCAAAATTTTAAACAAAAGGTTGATTTTAGTTCATTTTGGTTCACTTTTCATTCTAAAGCTTTAGTGGCTAAAGGAAACCCCATTCCTCTCATCCTCCTCAGATCTCCCAAAGCCATCAATCACCCCACTTCATTTTGGAGAGAAATACTTCAAAACTAAGTGAATTTTGGCTAGGAAACAACGATCACTGGAGGAAACTTCATTTCGATGTTGTGGTGAAAAATTTCTATACGAAAGTCACCTTTCAAATCTTTTGGTGAGAAAAGAAAAGGCAAGACTATAGAAATTCATCTTTTTAGGATGCCACGTAGATCCGTAGATGTAGTTATTCAGGTGATCGTGTACGTTATCAAGGAATAGTGTACTATCTCAAAAGATAGAAGTCACTACCCTTTAATGGATCAATCACCTCAATAAGGACTCCTAAGGATGATGGGTCTGCATATGTACTAGAGATTATTCCCCTACTTTACATGGAAAAATAAAGCAGGGTTTATTTTAAATTAGATTCATTAAGTTCTCTATGTGGTGCAAGCCCCCATAGTTAATTACATCCTAAGTAATGGGGATTCCTTAGGAAAACTCTTGATTAAGGTAAATGATCATTGTCTTCAAAGATTTCAATAAGAAAGGACTATCAATCAATTGGTTCATTTTTGAAGATCAAATGGGATTGATCAAAGAGAGGGAGTTATTATCGAAGCCAAAAGAAAGATTAGTAGGAGATGCCCATGATGCTAGGAAACCTAATAAGCATCTCAAACTATCATATATTTAGGCTTTACATTTTTGAAATTGATTTAGTTTGTTTGAGTTGCATTTTTTATTAGAAATTTAAGACTTATGATTCCTTAACACAAGATTAAGGAAATGCCTAAGAGGTGAGGATTTAAGCTTATGACCTCTGAAGGAGAGAAGCAACCTCAGAACCTAAATCTAGGGAGCTTTGGTGAGGGCCGAAAGCACAACCTAAATCTAAGGTGAAAATGGGTAATTGGTTTGTCTCTATAAGAGAGGACAAACCATTCGACAGATTGGACTTACAACCACCTAGGGGTGGCTGCCAACTAACTTCTCATATGATTTTAAATACATGTATGTAAGTCTTTATGCTTATGAAAGATAGCTAGGCTATTATTTATTTAGAAAGAGACTAAGTCATTAAACTCATTCCCTAAAGAGGCTAGATCATGTAGGGACATGCTTCAAATGACCTAAATCTAATGTAATTTCAAGTTTCATTTTATTTTTATTTTTTGGAGAATTATTTTGGCTCAGGCTAATAATATTTATATGCCTAATCCATGAGAAATAAAGTTATTGGCCAAAATCAATGAGAAGGGAGGAGGTGAGTCTCCACCATGGCTCTCAAAGGTCAAGCCAAGTTTCTCTGGCAAAGGTGGAAGCCCTCCAATCAAGAGTGAAATAAGATGCATTTGTTATGATATTACAAAAAAAATATTCATCCAGCTAAGGGATTGCTAATTCTTTTATCTTGATTTTAAACCTAAGCTTTAGGTGAGGTTACAAGTTTTTTTATTTCTAATTTGAGTTGTTAAGTTTGGTAAAAGATTTATTTTTTTAAAGAGCCTAATCCACATCTAGGCCATACATAAAGCAAGGAAGAAACTAAGAAAAGATGCCACTTAATGCAAAAGCTAAACAAATCATCAATCAATTTATAAAGCTAATCGCAAAAAGAATAAAGGGTCATTGTGGTTGGGCACCACCGCACAAACCCGAAAAGACAAATGTGGGTAGCCAAGCTCTACTCTTATACAACCTAGATTCAAATGAATTAAATTATAATTAAGCAAGGAATTCATTGTTATAGGAGTCTTCAAGTTTTATTCTTCATTCTTCTTTTCTTCTTTCTTCTTCTTTTTCTTCTTTGGTTCCTTCTTTTGGATGGTTGGAAGGTGGATACTCCATGGCTTCACATGGTACATAAGATAGTCTCTTATGACCAATTCTCATCCTAATCCCCATAAAAATCACCCCAAAATCCTAGTTGCACAAATTTACATGAAAAGGGAAAATAATGGAAATCTAACTAACATCTTCAAAATAGATATTAGCTAAAATAAATCACACAAATCCCAAGCATGTATATTGGACTTATCACCCCACACATAGGTGACTAAGTCAACCTAGCCTATTGGATTATGCTTAGGATTATAAAGCACCTGCAAGCAAAATCATTTATATTTTTATTAATGATAGTGCACAATCCTCTATAGAAAAGAATAGTTAGACTAAGAGCATCCTACCATTCATTCTATGAGCATACACCCTAACATCCAGTCTAAAACATATATCATAAAACAAAATAAACATCAAACCATGCACCATCCTAACCTAAAGCTAGAAGTGGTGACTTAGGCTAATGTGTGTGCTTTGAAGGTTTGTGTGGTATGCCTAGCTATGCTTTAGGTTCAAATTTTCTAAGTGTGAAAACATATTCAACTTAGAGGAGGGTTTCATTTAAGTTGTTTAATTATTTTGGGTTGATTTTATTTCATGTTTTGATTTGGTTCAAATGAATCTTACAATTAATTACTAAGTTATAAAGAGAGGGAAAGAGAAGAAAACTTCTCTTTCCTTCCCTAACCTAAGTAATTTCTAAAGTAGATTCACATTTTAGTTTTGTTTAATGAATGTTTTGATTATGTATTTTCATTAATCTTAAGTTTAGATGAACTCTAAACAAACCTATTCAAAAGAAAGAATTTTAAGATTAAATAAAATGAACCAAATTTATAACACACATCACTTCATTTCTTTCCCAACATGTATAGCATGGAATAAATCCTAAGCATATCTATATACACAAATGAGAATATTTAACATACTTTATGATGCATGCTAAGTAATTTATTTAAGAAAATTTTCAAGTTTATGATGCATGATTTTCATTAAGTAGAAAAGGGTTTCTTTATCCAATTTTTCACATATATAAAATGAAAGTAAGAAAGGCATAAGTGAGTACAATTATTAAAGGTACAAGACCTACTTAGGGCTACTTAAAGCCTCGAGGTTGTCCAGACTAATATACCACTTTCCTTAAATACAAACATGTGTACAAAAGAAATAAATTGGAAAGAAAGAATGCAAAAGTTGTATTAATTGATTCATTTTATTTATGCCATTTATGTGTACAAGCATAGGTAACCCTTATTAATATGATAGCATAGGGATGAATAGGTTATGGAATTAGATAAGTGTTAGGTTCTTTTCAAATAAACCATACATCTTACCAACTCATATTCAAAACTACGCTAACATAAAAGAGAAGGGAAATCTATACTACACCTTTATATCACATGCAAGCTTATAATTAAAATAAAAGTAGCACACTTTAGATTTGATAATTGATTTATATGTTTTGAAAATAATTTGAATTTAGTAGTGATAATAGCCACTCATATTTCTACTTTAGCCAACACATGCAAATTTGACATAAAGTAAACAATTTCATTTTAAATTTGAATTTGAAAATATGAATGCATGAAACCACATGACATACAAATTTAACATGTTGGAGAAGGAATCAAAGCAATGAAAGCATGTAAACACATTCACTTTAATTAAATCCTAAAGACATTCTTATGGAATAAGAAGGTTTAAAATAAATCAAAGTTAATTCAATGTGATTTTTGTTTAGTTTTAAGTTTGATTTAATTTTAAAAAGGTGAGTTGAGTTTGCTATTCATAACCCATTCCCACATATGTTTGATATTTTTGTTTAATTTTTAGATAATTATATTCATTTTTATTTATTAATTAGGTTAATGTATGAATTAAGCAAGTTAATTACCTACACCACCTTAGCATAGTTAACCAAGTAATTATGAGCCAATAAAATGACATAAAAACTCACAAGGAATTTAAATTTGCAATGCACCTAAGATGAAAAAAGCCTAATTCAATTTGGCTCATAATTAATGGTTAATTAAGCTAAGGGGTTTAGCTTAAGTAATTTTAAAACTCCCCTTCACATATATGAATTGGGTTTTAATTTCCTTAATTAAACTTAGGCTCTTAAACACCCAAGCATCTACCCAAAGTAGATTAATTAAGTTGAAGTTTTAGAATTTTAGAAATTAATTAAGGTGATAATTAATGAATTAACCCCAAATTAAGAGAGGATTAAGGAAAGAAAGGGGTTTAGGAATAGGAGAAATGCCCCAAAATTATTCCCTAAACCTCATATCTACTAGATTTAATCAATCTAATAATGGATTAAAACTACTAATCACACCTTAATTATCCTTAATTACTTAAGGAGGGTAATTAGGAATCATATTTGCAATTCCCCCAATTAAGCCTTCAATAAATCCCAAGAAAATTAGGGGAGGTAGAGGTCATCCCCTAAAACATACCCAAGAAGTTTGGGATTAATCAAAGGATTAATTAAGAAGTAATTAGTAAAATATGATTTCCAAGAAAACCCAAAATTAGAGAAAAGGATAATTTAGAATCCATTGAAATTATTTTTAAAATATTCTAGGTTGAATTATCCACAAGATTTTACCTCATATTTTTCTAAATTTTATTGAGAGATATGAATTTTAGAAGATAAGTTTTAATCATTAATTAAATTTCCTAACTAATCCCTAACAATACACATGGTGCTTTACATATTGCGGTGAGAATCCTTAAAATATCCCATCCAAATGGCGATGGCGGGCATCTTTGATCCTACCGATCGATCAAATCAGATCATGGTTTATAAAAGGATTATTAATTCTAAAACATGAGAATAATCTTGGCCATCCATCTAAAATGCACGGATGGATGGCCAGGATATCCCCAGTTCTTCCCTTAGGATCAATAGAGATTGTCCATGATCTCGGGGAAGATCTGAGCTTGATTGAGCTCGGATTGGAACAAAATTGTTCCCACACCAACTAAAGCTAATAAGGAGCATATCCAACGATGGATTTCCAATGAATTGAAAATTCCTTTCACAAAAGACCAACTCACCCTAAGCTAAGTGAAAAAAATTCCATACCTCACACAGCTGCATAGAGGGGTGGAAGCCCGTGAAATTTTTAGGCCTTTTGGTGGATTTGGACCACAACTTGATCTCCCTGACTTTGATCCAATTGAGGCTCTCCTTCAGGGAACTCAAATGGTGTGCTCAATGATCCTTAGAGGAGTGTGTGGAGGAATTGAATTTTGAGTGAGGAAGAAGTTCAAGATTCAAGTGAGCTCTCTTATTTTTCAATGGAGAAAATTGAGAAGATCACTTTTCAAATCCCTATTAGAAAACTTAGGATGGCTCTTTGATCTTTCCTAACACTCTCTGGGTTTCAATCAAATGAGGGAATGATGATTTTGAATTGAATTAGGGGGAGCATATCTTCCCCTATGGAAATCGGATGGCCAACACCTCCTTTGTCATTTTGATCCAATTGACCACATTGGAGAGGTTGTTTGATCTATTAGCTCTTGCACATGGGTTTGAGGCCTTGAGTGGATTGCCAACCTCCCATGTGCATCAAATTGGGTGGAGGAAGGAAATGAGAATTTGACCCATGGGGTTGGGTTTGGCCTTGGGTCCATTTGGGCTGACCCAAACCCATTGGGTTGGGTGCACCACTCTTCATTAGGTCCACTTGAGCTATTAAGAAGGCATCAAGTTGATATGAAGAAGGTATGACCAAATTTTCCATGGATTAGGCCAAAATTTGTTATATGGCCTAGGGGTAGAATAATTATTTTGCTGATTTTTCAATTTGCATATGTTTGTGGAGAAACTAGGTTTGTCCAAGTTTCGTAAGATTTGGAATTCATTTGATAAGGTTTGGCTCATGTTGACCCATTTAGGTCAAAATGGGCAAACTTGGGTCAAGTTGTCCAATTGGTCAAATTGGGTCAAACCAAGGGCCGGGTCAAGTTCATATGACCATTTGAAATGTTTATGTGGCTTTCATTTGATTCAATTTGGGTTAGGTTTGAATTTGGCTCATATGACTTTCTTTAGGTCAAATGGGTCAAGTTAATCTACTTGACCCATTTGACCTATCTTTAGGTCAGGGTAGGTTTAGGTTTGTCATATGGAGTGGATTGGCATATCTTTGTTTCCAATCAATTTTGGTTAAAATTTGGCTCAACATGACCCCTTTAGGTCAAGTTGGGCCTAAGGTTAATTGGGTTAGGTTAGGTCTAGTTGGTCAATTTAGGCTTTGGTCAAGTTCAACAAGTGATTTGGAATGAACTTGACCTATTAGTTTCAATCAATTTGGCTTAGATGAAGTTTTGACACATTTTGACTTTTTAGGTCAAATTGGGACAACTTGGGTCAAGTGGCCAATTGAGCTAGGCAAGGCTCAAATGTTGGCTTGGTCAAGTTTAAACAGAGGTCACGAGTGAACTTATATCAATGGTTTTAATCAATTTGGCCTATGGTGGAATTTGGCTATGTTAGGTTTCATTTTGGGCTAAGTGTTGATCTGGTCAACCCTTAAGTTTGACTTGATTTGACCCAATTTGATTGATTGATCATCCCATGATGATTCTTGATCATGATGAGAGGCATAGGTGAGTTTGGTTCAATCTAATTTGGTTAGGCTTAGAATTTGGCTCATAAGGGTACTTTAGTTCACTTTGGGTCAAGAAGTGGTCAAATGGCTTGATCAAAGCTTGATTTGAGTTTGATTGAACTTGTATATGGACTTATGATTGAAATATAAATCCATTTACAAGTGGTTTGAAGTCAAATGGGTTTTGATCCATTTGATAATTTCATATTCAAAGGAAGAATATGAAGGGATTTAGGTTTTGATTTTTGACTTGGATTTTGGTTAAGTGGTTAAAGTTTATATTTATATATGAGTTCATGATTGTAGGGTTGATTGAATCATGAGAGAAAATCAAGAGTTTGGCTTGATTTGAAATTGATTTGGCTAAGTTCAAGGATTTTGACTTGAAAGGCTTAGGTTAAATTTTGAGTGGATTTAAGTTTGATTTTTGGAATAGGTTTTGATTGTTTGAATTTATATTTCATTTATATATGTGAACATAAATGAGAATATAAATGGATCATGAGAAAATTTCAAGGTTTGAAGTGATTTGATCATGATTTAGGCTAAGTCCTTAAGAAGGGAATTTAAGGGGCTTAGGAAATTTTGAAGTTTGAAGCTTGAATTTTGGATTTAGTTTGATTGATTTATATTTATATTTCATTTATATATGTGAATATAAATGAGGATATAAATGAATTATGAGAAAATCCCATGAATTTGAATTGATTTGATCATGATTTAGGCTAAGTCCATTAATGGAGAATTAAGGACTTAAGAAAGATTTTAGATTTGGAATTTAATTTGAGGATATGATTTGATTGATTTGTATTTATATCTCATTTATATATGTGGATATAAATGAGTTTTGAGAAAATCCCATGAATTTGATTTGATTTGATCATGATTTGGTTAAGTCCTTCAGGGAAAACTTAAAGGACTTAGAAAAATTTCATGAATTGATTTTGAATTTTGAGTTTAGTTTGATTGGTTTGAATTTATATTTCAATTATATATGTGAATATAAATAAGTATATAAATGAATTATGAGAAAATCTTAAGGATATGAATTTGTTTTGATCAAGATTTGGGCTAAGTCCATTAATGAAAAATTAAGGACTTCAAAAGATTTGGACTTAGGAATTTTTATGGATTTTGATCATGGGTTTCAATCATAGATTTCAATCTTGGAACTCAATCATATGGAGTTGATTTGAGTTTGGAGAAAATCAATTAAGATTGATTTGAAGTTTGACTTGAGGGAAGGAAAGTGAGGAATGGTTTAAGCTAGGGTAAGAAATTTTCTTAACACCCCTAAGGCATGACCTATTCCTATGGCTAAGTCTTTTAAGTCTCTAAGGCTAGGTTGAGTGTCCACCTAATCACTAGATGTCTTAAGACTAAGGAACTCTAAAGCCTAAGAAAGTCTTCTAAGATGGAAGGGTTGAGAGCTCATTCTAAAAATGAGGTCAACAGATGCGAAGGTGAGGATCTAAGCTTAGTTCAAGGCCTCTTCCCTCACTCAACAGCGCGCTCGAGTCACCACTGCCGCCAGAAATCATCCCCGGTGAGGTAACCTTCAAAAATCGTAGTCAACCTTAGGATCTTTCATTTTGTGATGGATTTTGTGCCATTTTTAGGAATCTACCCTAGATAATCTGTATTTTTACTTTAAATCATCCAAATTAGAAAATAAAATTTTTCTAGTTTGAATCGACGTAAAAATGAGTCCATTTGAATAAGTTTTCACTTAAAAATCCTATTTTTTAAAACCTGTTTTTACTATCCATTGCCGGTGGGCTACAACCACCGTCCGATCTCGTGGTTCATGGCATTGGATGGCTCGGATCATGGGTGGATCGCACCTAGGCTTATCGCTCGATACGATATGAGCCCCATCATGGTTCATGATCGGATGATTCGAACATCGCGATCGATGATCCGGCCTCGATCGCGACGATTTGATCGACCATCCGACTGTGATCAAACGATCGCAAACCATGGGTCGCTTTCAAGTGTTGACCTTCTTCGCTTCATCACGCGCACGACGCGACCGCGCGGCACGCATAGCGGTGTGGCACCGCATCTAATCGCGGCGGCGCCGCTACATCGCGTCGCATTTTTGATTTAAAAAATTAATTAAAATCACTAAAACTTCAAAATTCATAGAAAATAAAATACTTAACCAAAATTGTAAACAAGGTCTCATGGATATTTTTTCGAGGAATCAAACAAACCAAAAATCCGCAAATTTCACTGAATATTTTGAGCTTAATTTGAGTTTTAGTAAAAATTAAAATTTCTTTAATTAAACTAAAAATACATGTCAAATTAAGTTAAAATTTTCAGAGATTAAAATTGATGTTAAAATACACCTACCATAAAAATTTCAAGTCAAAATGACCTTTGGATTAAAAGATATTGAATTTTGAGTGTCAAATGATTTATTTTAATAAAATAAATTAGCAGAATTTATAAAAATCACTTAAATCAATTGAAACTTCCTAAATTCATAACTAATTGTAGAAAAATATAAAAAAAAATACAAACACAAGTTCATTTTAAAGATATTTCAAAGGAGAATCCAATAAAACTATTTTTAATTGAGTTTGAATAGTAGATGTTCCTTAGTTAGGGTTTATTTAAAAATTTAATAATCCTAATTACTCTCTAATGGCTTCATTAATTAATTTCAAACTTCTTAGACATGTTTAGTAGGATGACTTCTGCCTCCCCTAATTTTCTTGGAATTTGAGTTAATAGGAAAATTAATTAATGAACCCTAATCACTCTCTTAATGTAATTAAGCAATTAAGTATGAACAAGTGGTTTAATTCCTTGATTATGTTAATTAAACTTTGTTTAAGTGAGTAGGAGGTTTATGGAATGATTTTGGGATAATTTCCTTGAGCTATTCCCTAAACCCCCTTTCTTCCTTAATCCAAATCTAATTAAGGGTTAATCCACTAATGATCTACTTAATTAATCAAATTAAATTCTCAAAGCAAAATTAATCCAGAAACTTAACCAACCCTTCTTGGGTAGATACTTAGGTGTTCAATAACCTAAGTAGACTTAAGGAAATCATACCTAACCCATATGTGTGGGAAAGGTTATGAAAGTACTTAAATTAAATCCTTTAGCTTAATTAATCATTAATTATGAGCCAATTACATTAGGTACCTTTCTTTCCTAGGATGCATTGCTGATTTAAATTTCTTGTGGTTTTATGTCATACATTGGCTCATAATTATTTGATTAAATATGTTAAAGTGGCATAGGTAAGGGGTAATTAATGAACTTAATCTACACACCTTAATCTAAAACATAAAATTAATCTAATCACTAAAATCAAATTAAAATATAATACACACATGTGAGAATGGCTAAGGACCAACAAACCCTCTCTACACTTAATTCAAATCAAACTCAAAATAAAATGAAACTCTCATTAAACAACTTTGGTTCTTTTAAATGATCTTACTTCATAAGATTATCTTTAAAAATTAGAGGAATGAAATTGCATGCTTACATCACCTTTATTTCTTCTAGTATGCTAAATGTGCATGTCATATGCAAATCATACATTCATGCTTTTCAAAATCAAATTCAAAATGAAATGCTTTCTTTATGTCAAATTGCATATTTTGGCTAACAAAGTAAAAATATGGGTGACTATTATATTAAATTTAACTATTTTCAAAATCTATAAATCAAATACCTAAATTGAAAATGTGCTACTTATAATTATTTATAAGCTTTCCTCGTGGATATAAATATGAAGATGTGCATAGTGTAGCCTTCCATTCTCTTTTCTTTTGTATGGTTTTGAATAGATTCAAAGTATATATAGCCTTAAAGAATATAACATGCCTAATTCCTTCCTATTCATTCTCTATACTTAAGAAGGACATCTACATTTACATATAAATTGTATAAACAAAATAAATCAACCGACATAAATATTTTTGCATCTTTCTTTTCCATTCATTTCTTTTGTACATGTTTGTATTTAAGGAAAAGTGGTATTAAATTTACGATCCGGGCTTATGAGGGTTTAGTAGCTCTAAGTAAGTATCTTACACCCTTGGTTGACAATCAGATCACTTTTGCCTTCATACATACATGTGTGCATGTGAAAATGTATAAGAAAACCTCTTTCTACTTAATGAAAATCATGCATCATAAGTATTCAAATTTTCTTAACTAACCCACTTAGTATCTCTCTTCCTGTATTTTTTTTTTTACATGCACATGTATTTAAAAGTAATATATTAGTCCGACAACCTCGATTGTGAGGGCTTTAAGTTCTAAGTAGGTCTTGATACACCCTGGTTAACAATGGCTTGACACTTATATCTTTATACTTGTAAATGTGCACATAAAATGGATAAAAGAATCACTCTCTTCAAAACAATCATGCATCATAAAGCATTCAAATTTTCTTAAGTAACTCACTTGGCATTCATCATAAAGTATGCTAAATATTCTCATTTGTATGTATAACTATGCTTAGGATTCATTCATGTGTATGATACACATGTGGGAAAGAAATAAAATGTTGTGTGTTTTATGATAGTAATTAACTTTACTTATTCTTAAAATGCCTTTCTTTTTGAATATGTTTGCTTAGAGAAAGTATAAACTTAGAATTAATTCAAATATATAATAAAACATTCACTAAACAAAAATCATTAATGAATCTACCTTAGAAATCACTTTAAGTAGGGAGGAAGGAGAAGTTCTATCTTTTTTCTCTTTACAACCTTAGTAATTGGCAGTTCATTCAAACCAAATCAAATCATCAAATAAAATCAACCCAAATCAACTAAACAACTTAAATGAGACCACCCTTCAAAGTTGAACCTTTTCACACTTAAAAAAATCCTAACCTTAAAGCCAAGCATACCACAATAAACCTTACATTGCACATTAAAGGCTTCACCACTTTGGTCCTATGTTAGGCGCATGTTTTGATGTTTGCTTTGTTTTATGATGTGATAATTTAGTTTGATGTTAGTGAAATGTGCAATGAATGGTAGACGAATGGTGGAATCATTGTCTTCCTCAGGGATTGTGCTTATGGGATCCTTTAATAAAAAATGTAACTACTTTTGCTACGTGTTCTTACCCTAAGCATAATGCAAAATAGGCCGTGGACTTGGTTACCCATATCCCAAAAGTTGCTAGGGTCCAAGTTATTTATATACATGTTTGGGATTTGTATGGTTTGTTTAGCTAATCTCTGTTTTGCATGTGTTAGTTAGATTTACTTTTTCTTTTCATGTATTTTTGTAAATAGGATTTTGGAATGATCATGGGATTGGGGATGAGCATTTAGGTCATGCCTTATAGGTCATGGTGAAGCCTTTGAGCATCCACCTTCCAACCATCCAAGAAGGAAACCAAAGAAGAAAGAAGAAAAGAAGAAGAAAGAAGAAGAAAAGGAAGAATGAAGAAATGAAGCTTGAAGAACCCCATAACAACAATGAATTTTTGCTTAATTGTACTTAATTCATTTGTAATCCAGTTATATAAGGGTAGAGCCGCCTACTACTAATTTTTTTTTGGTTTGTGCAGTGCCCACCACACTTGGTTTTTTTATTCTTTTAATGCTAGCTTTATAAAATATTTGATGTCTTGTTTAGCTCAGGTGTAAATTGCATGTTTTCCTAGTTTCTCCTTGCTTTGATGTATGGCATGGATGACGATTAGACTCTTAGGGAAAAATAAATCTTCTACCAAATTAATCAACTCAAAATTAAAAATAAACAACCTATAACCTCACTTAAAGCCTAAGCTTAAAAGTCAAGATAAATTAGCATCCCTTTGATGAGTATTTCTTTACAACATGATGCACACAACATCTGTTTACCCTTGATTGGAGGGCTTCACCTTTTGCTAGAAATTGGTTGACCTTTGAGAGTAGCCATGGTGGAGCACACCTCCTCTTCTCGCTAATTTGGCCAATAATTTTACTTTCATGCATTAAGTATATGAATCCTATAAGCCTGAGTCAAACGATTGTCAAAAAATGAAGATAACATGTAATATGATGTGCATTAGATCTAGGTCATTTTTCGTGCACTTACATGATTTAGTCTCTTAGGGAGTGAGTTTATGACTTAGTCTTCTCCAAAATAAATAACAATCTTGCTATCTTGTCAAACATAAGACTTGCTGAATTTAATTAGGAGCACAATAGTTATGGGCCCTCTGCCAGGTCTGTTGTAAGCCCAGGTCTCTTGTGGAGGCAAACCAAATGTCAGCCTTTAGAATTGTAGCTCACAGTTTCTCACAAAGCTCCCTGAGGTCCCTGAGGTCGCTCTCTTCTACTATAAGCATAAACCTCTACCTCTTAAGTATTTCCATAACCTTGTATCAGAAATTATAGCCCTAAACTTCTAAAAAAAAAATTCACCAACCAAACAAATAATTCCCTCAATTTTAAAATGTAAAGCCCAACCATAGGATAGTTTGGGATGCTCTTTCGCTAAAGTTTCGGAGTACCCCTACTCACCTCTATTTAGCTTCGATAAGAATTCCCTTCTCTTGATCAATCCCACTGGATTTGCCAAAAATAAACTAATCAATTGACATTCCTACCTATTGAAATCCTTGGACACAATGATCATTTACCTTAATCGAGAGTATCCTAAGGAATCCCCTTCCAGATATAATTATCTACTGGGCTCATTCCTCTAGGGGAACTTAAATGGAACCCAATTTAAAATAACCCTTACTTTATTTTTTCATGTATAAGAGAAGAATCTCCCATATATGTACCCACAGCCTGTGAGTCCCTATCAGGTGACCCACCGTAGTGTGAGTCCGCACATCTCCTGCACCACCTAAAAGGGCAGCTCTAGCGGTGTACCGCGCCAAAGGGCTTCATATTTTCATTATCCCATAAGATGAAGGCTTGAGAATTTATGAGGAAATAAGTCACTGGTCTGACCTCCAGGATGCTCCTACTGGATATGTTTGTGGAGGATACTGGCGTGGACTATAATGTCCTCTCTCATCTAAAAAACTATCATATCCAAGCTAAGCCATACCCTTATCTTATCCAAAGAGATGAGAATCATTAATCAAGGCCTCCTTTGATGGTAGATATGCTTCAGCCATCACGACGGTCGCGAGGATACACATTATTCTGAGAAGTCAGGGATCACCTTCATTGATGAAGCATCTTCTTACATGGGACACAAAGGTCCCCTCTACATTGAGCAAATCATAATTCCAGTTTGCAGAGTTCTCATCGATCCGCATGACCGAAGAATACAGCTCCAAAGACCTTTGGTCTATTTTGAGGGATGCGATCTCCACACTTAGAGACTGATGATACGAGAGGATTCCACGAACAATGCGAGCAACTTTGGTAAGTTCCATGTTGCCTTGCAGAGATAGGTGACTAGAAGACCTAATCCAAGTTTTATATGATTGATTGCCTTATTCACCGCTTTGCTAGGCCCTGTATACACTAGAACAAGATAATTCCATTCTCTGCATCAAGTTCTGGGAAGGATGGGATTGAGGTCATGTCAAAGGAGATGAAAAACTATTTTAAATTACAGAGATTGAAATATATGAAAATGCGACCTACTTATCTTCTCCACCTTTCTCGTGAACTGGACAAAACTCAAATTCAAAAGAAAAGAAAAATGAAGAAAAAGAAAAAGAAAAGAAAAAATGAAAATCCAAGTGAACAAGAAGTGAGACTAGCAAGAAATATATCACATTCCACCTAGTTCATTCCATATGGACATGTGTACTATAGACTCCTCTAAGTAAGAGGTGAGGTAGAAAGTAAGAAGTTCAGGTGGAAGACCTCCTAATGGGCCATCAACCATAGGGTTATGTTCCGCTCATAGAGTACCCCTACTACTCATAGATTTGGAATCTGGCCTGGAGGATGAGTCTAATGTGATTAGCATACCAAATAACCCCTCTCGAAGTGGTCAAAGGTGACACCCCAATAGCAACAAAGACCCAGCCTCCCCATAAAAGCAAAGTATTCAATCAGATGCATGTAAACTATCAAAGAAGAACCTTGCTTTAACCTCACTTTCATCCTAAAAGAAGGTTACACTGAAATCCCCTAAGTTTTCTTCAATGATATGAAGTTGAAGAGATTCTTTTAGGATCATCATCCTCAAGTCCAAGTTGATGTTGAACTCGAGGAGGGACTGGGCATTTAAAGAATTACGGAATTACCATTTGACTTTACCTGCCTTGTGTTTATAATCCATACGGTTTTTTCTTGCTACATGATACGTGCACATGTCACGAGTATTTTGAAGCAACAATGGGAAGATAATCAAGAGCACGACTAGATGACCATGATAGTCATTTTGTTAACAATCATCTAGAGTCCGATAGGTTCTTTTTCACACAATACCAACTATGAGAATGTGTAGAAACCCTGATAATTTAGATGATCCCAAATCGGCGACCACGGCCTAATTCAAAGATGAGATCCATTCAACAATCGGATAAGCTTTAAAGAAATCAACCCTGATGGAAGAAAATCCACCGAGCGGCATACATCAGTTACCGCTAAATGAAGATAAATCGACTCAAGTTAGGCAATCGAAGTTTATGACCGTTAGCGAAGTTATGAAGAGATCCATTGACCCGATGAAGGTACAAAGCGAATATATAGTAAACCAAGCAAGCTCCTAGATGCATGTAATTAGGAAATCAAACAACAGTCATTTGAAGTCAAGAAATTGATCGGCGTCGGTTTCATCGCGAAAAGTATCCTACCCGGTTAGCCACGCCCGAAGAAGAAGAAGAATGATTACAATCGGTGGACAATTTAAATGACATGTCCTAAGGATGAGTTTTCTTCATACCGTAATTTAATGGTAGACATCACCTCATCGTTTTGCTTCTTTTTATGGGTCAACGGCTATAAATCACCAAGATGTCTCTGAAGATGAAACACCGCTCGAACCCATCAATCTTTTATTATAGGGTCATGCTTCGACTCTAAAATGCCGGTGCTACATACCAACGCCATGACTTAGATCTTCAATGAACTCATCCATCACGTTGACTGCTTATGGATTCAAGAGCAAAGAAAAGGAATATCTCTTTGGTTGAGAGTAGTTTCGCTAAGACAATACAACCTCAAAATGAATCCCCTGAAGTGTGCATTCAGAGTAGCTTCATGGAAATTCTTTGGGTTTATTTTCTGACATCGGAGAATAGAAATAGATCTATAAAAGGTCAAAGATATCTTAGAAATGCCACCTCCTAAGAGTTTAACTCAACTCAGATCTTTCCAAGGCGCGTAGCATATCTAAGATGCTTTATTTCCAACCTATCGAGAGATGCCATTCTCGGCGACATATGAAAGAGAGATGTCGTCAAGTGGGATGATGTGCCGCTTTAAAGACATCAAGCAATATCAGTCGCCAGCTCTAGTACTCTATCTCAAAGTGTGCCTACTCATCCTTTAAGCTAGCACATTAGATGACTCTCTTGGCATGCTGGCCCAATAAACCAATGACAAAGGAACGAGAACGCTTCTCTACTATCTCAAAGTTGTCCGATTCTTGTAAGAAAATCATTCACCTATTGAGAAATATTGCCTACCTTTGATCTTTGCATATCATAAGTTATGACACTATATGCTTTTTCATAAGGTGAACTTGATCTCCAGAACCAATCCATTACAGTACCTCATGACATGTCCAATGCTATCCGAAAGTTTTGCACAATGGTCCATGATCCTCTCGCAGTTCGATATCACATTCGAACCCCTCTGTGTGGTAAAAGGACAAGCACTAGTGGTTTTCTTAGCAGCACACCCACTTCCTGCTGATTCTCTACTTGGTGACGATCTCCTTGATGAACAAATCATGAACTTAGGAGAGATTGACAACCACCGATGGGAGATGTATTTTGATGGTGTAACTTCTTTTCATAAGCGGGAAACACCACTATTTACTCTTCTAGGAAAGGCAGGGGTAGGAATAGTCCTTTTAACTCCAATCTGTAATATGATTAGATTCTCATACTATCTTTCCAACAACTTTTCATGTTTGTGAAGCACCACAAGTTTCTGTCGCTCTATTTATTTTGAGTAGGAGAACTTGTGTTAGTCCCAAAGGATACCAATTGTTTCCGTCGAAAGATGGGAGGAAAGTTTGAACCCACTGGAAGGCCCCATGTTATGTAGGAAGGCCTACCAAGGAGGATCTTATCAACTTATTGATTATAAAGGGGAACACCTGAAGCTTCCTATTAATGGGCTCTATTTGAAGAAATATCACCCATAAAAAATATCATGTTTGAAAAAAATCCTATCAATCAATAAAAATCTGATTCCATTTCATCAAAACCATGTTTTCTTTCGAAGCGTTGTTTGCTTGTCTTGCAAATCTGCCATGACGTGTTGTAGGGTAGGTGTAAGAGTCCTACAGTGGCATCTTATCTCTCTTTCACAACACAAACACCATTTCCTGATGCTATTAGATTAAGTTTAAGAGAACCCAAGAGGTGTCATATTCCCTTTAACATAAGCACAAAAATAAACACATATCTTTTGTCTCAGGCTATTTTGATGTGGAAGCAAGCCCCTGTGGCACCCACTCATTAGTTGCTCTAAGTCGGGTCTACATGCTACCTCGCCAGTATGTCACCCCAATGGTTACTTATTTGGAGGATGTGAGTCCCCGTGCTTTCTTCCTGACTTGACCATTGCTAACCAATGAGCCTTTGTTAAGATGATGACTTCACTGCCTACCTCATGTTGATTTTATTTAAGAAGATGTGAGTCCTCGCACTTTCTTCTTGAACTAATCATCATGATCTAACTAAGTTCAAGTATATTTAAGGTTTAGGGTAAGACCCCTAGAGGATCCTTTCCACTTGACTAATTTGAGTCGATATAAGTCCCCAGTGGCATTCACTCAGTAGTCACCCTAGGTTGGATCTCACCTATGGAGTCAAGACATTTCATCCTTCACTAAGGATGAGTACCCAAACTTTCTTCCTCATACAGACCGACGGCACCTTAGTTGGTTGATGTTCACTATGTTGATAGTGGCTCACCCGGGATACACTTGGTAGATGTGAGTCCCCGCACTTTCTCCTCGTTGGCCGCATTCACCTATTTGATATTTGATCAACCATGTCATCTTCCGGATTTTGACAGTTCGAAGCAGCATTCTATTTAGATCACATCTTTTGCACCCCATTTAGACACCGATACTCTTGATCAGCCTGGTAGCTCACTTATGGTTGGAGAATTTGTTTAAGATGTGCACAAATTCTCCATTGGTTCAAGAACTGAGATGTAGGTCTAATCGCGGATCTTACCTGATGATCCCTCACAAACTAATGGGGTCCATGATAAACAAACTAAACAAACAAATTAATTAATTTTCTTATGGATTAGGAATTCAAGCCTGGCTCTTTTCCCAAGTAGGCATCCCATCTTTTGTGGCCAGAGTACTTATAAAAATTTTGAACTACCTGAGTCGAGATAAATCATTGCCTACCACCCATAGTTGCTCTTAGTCTTTCCATTTTCCATAAGCAGGTTACCCATGTAGTCATTCTACTTTAGAATATGTAAGTCTATGATGCATTCTTTCTAGCATGATTGTCACAAACCAATGGGCAGCCCTAGGTCAGATTTGATTTATTACCCAAAGTAACCGATCACCCCAATGGTCTTTTGTAATGGAAGATGTGAGTCCTCGAGCTTTCTTCCCTTAAATTGATTATTGTTAACCAAAAGGCACTCCTTTGGTCAGATAATTCTCCCGATGACTGGGAAGCTACTCCCTTTGGTTCAGTAAATTTGAGATAGGCCTAGAATGATATAAGCTCCTTCTCAGTGTGATTCATCATAAACCAATGAGACCCATCAAAATAAATTAAAAATGAAATTAATTAATCAATCTTTGAGCCATTTAAGTCTCATAAAGTAATACCTAGTCACCTAGGTTAGATTCGATTTGTTGCCTTGCCAACCAATCACCCCAGTGGTTTTTTATTTCTATAAGATGTGAGTCCCCGTGATTTCTTTTTAAGACTTGACCATTGCAAACCAAAAGGCATCCCGTTGGTTGGATAGTCCTACCTTGTGGTTGGTAGACTACTCCCTTTGGATTAGTAAGTCTGAGTTAGGTCTAGGCCTCTGTGGCCCCTACTCAGTGTAGTACAATGCAATCCAACAGAATCCATCAAAATAAATCTAAAAATGAAACTAACCTTGACTACCTTTGAGTTGATCTAAGTCCCCCAACTGCATTCACTCATTAGTCAACCCTAGGTTGAGTTCAATCTATTATCTTACCAATAGATCACCCCAATAACTAGTCCCTACTTTTGAGGATGTAAGTCTACTATGCTTTCTTCCTAGTACAACTGCTGTAAACTGAAAGACATCCCTTTGGCTGACTAGTTCCACTATGTGTTTAGTAGACTACCCCTTTGGATTAGTAAATCTGAGTTCGGTCTAGGCCTCTATGGCTCCTACTCAGTATGATCCATCGCAAACCAATAGGGTTCATTTCAAAATCCAAAATTAAAAATATGAAACAAATAAAACAAAAATAGTCAATCAATCTGAATCAAATCTTTTGCTCCTCCTTAGTGAGATGCAAATATTTCTATCTCCCCAATGGATCTAGAATTCTAATCCCTCCACAGATTTCCCAATCTTTCCCCCCTTGTGGATGACTTGAACTTGCCTCTCATGTGGAGAGTTCACTTGTCTATCCTTGGTGGAGTCAAAACAAACACAATTAAACAAATAGAAAATTAAAACAAATTCAACCCTCTTCCCCCAACGAAACTTAATTAAACAAACTAAATTTCTCCCTAGCAAGACTCAAATCAAATCAAACCTCTCATCCCTTTATGGATGACTTGAACCTGCTTCTCTAGGGGAAGGTTCACATACCATATCCTTAGTGGATTCCTCCTTCCCTCTCTTATGTCCTTGACATAATTTGAGCCACATTATGCTAGGCTCGGGATTCTTTCTACACCTTGGGTTAGGAGTAAATTTTATCTGTTAGTGTTTGTGTTCGTTCGGTGTTGTTGATCATTTTGGTCAACACCAAGATGTGCGGTGTTTCTTGTCAGTCACACCACACCTATTGGGCGCCTTTGTTTCTTATTTTTAATGAGCTCAATCCCTTCCATCTTAAACATAGGAATCCTTAGACTTTAAGAGATCCTTAGTCTTAAGACACATCTAGTGATTAGGTGGACACTCAACCTAGCCCTAGAGACTTAGAAAAGTTAGCCATAAGAATAGGTCATGCCATAGGGGTGTTAGGAAAATTTGCCTACCTTATAGCTTGAACCACATTCCTTACTTCCTTCCTTCAAGTCAAATTCCAAATCAAATCAACATCAAACCTAAATCAATTCTAGCTTAATTGATTTTTCCCAAACTCAAATCAATGCCACATGATTGAAACCCATGATTGAAACTTATGATTGAACCCCATAATTGAAATTTTAAATCTTGCTTAAGTCCTTTAATCTCCTCTTAATGACTTAGCCAAAATCATGTTCAAATCAATTCAAACTCATGAAATTTTCTCATAGCTCATTTATATTCTCATTTATATATGAAATTTTCTCACAACCCATTTATATTCTCATATATAAATGAAATATAAATTCAAATCAATAAAAATAAACCTAAAATTCAAATTCAAATTCAAAATCTTTCCTAAATCACTTTGATTTTCTCTTAAGGACTTAGCCTAGATCATTGTCAAATCACTTCAAATCTTTGAAATTTTCTCATAACTCATTTGTATTCTCATTTATATTTAAATATATAAATGAAATATAAATTCAAACAACCAAAACCAACTCCAAAAAATTAAATTTCAATCAATCAAAATCCAAGATAAGCCTTTCAAGCTGAACCAACTTAATTTCCAAGTCAAGTCAAACCCTTGATTTTTCTTTATGATTCAATCAACCTTTCAATCATGAGTCCAAATATAAACACCAACTTTAATCACCAAATCAAAACTCAATTCAAAAAATCAAACCGAAGTCAAACTTAAGGGTTGACCAAGTCAACATTTAGCTAAAATGAAACCCAACATAACAAAAATCCACCATAGGCCAAATTGATTGAAACCAATGATCTAAGTTCATTCATGATCAATGCCTTGCCAACCTTTGAGTCTAACCTAGCCCAAATTACCACTTTGACCTAAGTTGACCTAGAAAGTCAAAATGTGTCAAAACTTGATCTAAGCCAAATTGATTGAAACCAATGGGTTAAGTTCATTCCAAAATGATTGTTGAGATTGACCAAAGCCTAAATTAGCCAACTAAACCCAACCTAGCCTAATTGACCTTGAACCCAACTTTACCTAAAGGGTCAAATTGAGCCAAATTAAAACTTAACTAAAATTGATTGGAAACAAAGATACAAATCCATTTCATATGACCAACCAAACATGAACCAACCCATGACCTTACCCATATAAGTCAAATGGGTTAAATTGGTCAACTTGAACCATTTGACCTAAATGAACTAAATTGAACCAAATTCAAACCTAAACTAAATTGAATTAAATAAAACCACCAACATATTTCAAATGGTCATATGACCCACCTTTTAGTTTGACCCAATTGAACTAATACTTGATTTGGAAAGTTGACCCATTTTGACCAAAATGGGTCAACATGAGCCAAATCATATCAAACCAACTCCAAATTCAATGAAACTTGGCCTAACCCATTTTTCAAACATACAAACATGCCCAAACTAAAATCAAGTTCAAATGATCATTTTACCCCTAGGCTATAGGGTAACCTGAAATCAAAACCACTTAGAATTTAGTCAATTCCTTTTCATGGACACTTGACATCCTCTTAGTGTACCAAATGGTCACTAATGGACCTAGTGCACATGCCCCAATGGGTTTGGGTCAGCCAAACCCAAAATCAACCACCTCCTTTGAAATTGGCCACATGGAATCCTCCCTCCACTTGATTTAAGCACATGGCCACCTCATCCACTCCTCTTCTGGCCAAAACCAAATTCAAGGACACTTCTAATAGCCTAAAAAACTCATTACATGAGCTCAATTGGATCAAAACGATAAGCACCTTCATGGCCGTCAGATCCTTCAAGGGGGAGATATACTCCCCCTAATTCAATTCAACCTTCACTCTCTCATACTCGATTGAGCTAAGGGAAGATAGAGGAGCCATTGCCAAGTGATCCTAAGCCTCTTAGAGTGAAATCAAATTACCCATTCTCAATTTTCATAGCTTGAAAATAGGGGAGCTCCACTGAAAATCCAACTTAGCTTACACTCCATATCAACCCACCTCCTTCAAGCCCGCCAGGATCAAGTCGAAGTTCACCCAAGCTCTTCCCAAACCCAAAGGCAAGGGAGGATCTAATTCAATCAAGACCGAGCTCAAGTGTAAGAGGAGTTGGCCCATAGAAGCATCTACCCAATTTTAACACCTCAAACTCTCAACAAAGCTTCATTTCCACTAGACGAAGCTTCTCCATGAGAATCAAGCACCAGTGAGGTATGCCATTAAATCGAGCATAATTTTAAATTTTCATGGAGATTTGTGAAGAGAATCTTCACCCCATGATAAGTTAGCCATTGGATGTGATCTCCTTTACATGTTGATGGTGTGGGTTGAGTTTCAATCCAATATGAGCTCAATCGAGCTCGGATATTCTCCTAGAATATGGACAGTCTCCATTGCTCACAGAGAAGAATAGGGAAGGATCATAGACCGTCCATCCACACATTTTGGATGGATGGACAAGATTAAAACACGTAGCATCCATGTCTTAACCCATTTGATCCACAGCTTTAACCTCAGCCATCCGATCCTTGATCGAACTAGTGAGGAGAAAGCACGTAGCGCCGCCGCTGACATGACGCTACGATGTGACAAGTTAAATATCAAATCCATCATGCCACATGGAAAGTGCATGCCGCGTCAGTGACCCAGTGGCGCCGATGGAATTAAATATTTAATTAGGCTTATTTAATTATTAATTAACCATGGAAATTTCCTAAATTTATATCTAAGCATAGAAAAATAAAAAAAATGAAATAAATTGCATTAGATAGATAATTGAACATAGAATATTTTAAAAATGATTTGAATGGATTTTGAGTAATACTTTTCTCTGAATTTGGGTTTTATTTTGAATTTTATTTTGCTAATTATCCTCTAATTACTCCATTGATTAATATCAAACTTTTTTGTGCTTAATTAATGGGATGACTCCTTCCTCCCTTAATTTTCTTGGGATTTATTGGTGGTTTAATTAGGAGAATTGCTAGTTCATTCCTTAATCACTCTCTTAATATAATTAAGCTTAATTAAGGGCATAACTAATGGTTTAACCCTCTGATTGAGTCAATTAAGTTTTGATTAAGTGAATATGAGGTCTAGGGAATAATTTTGGGATACTTTCCTTAAGATATTCCTTAAACCCCATTTTCTTTCTTAATCTAACCATAGTTAAGGGTTAATTCACTAATTACCCCCTTAATTAATTTCATAAAATTATAAAACTTTTCAAATTAATCTATTGGGTAGATGCTTACTTGTTCAATAACCTAAGTCATTAAGGAAATCAAAACCCAACTCATGTGTGAGGGTTATGAAAATTAAGTTAAACCCCTTAGTTTAATTAATCATTAATCATGAGCCAATTGCATTAGGCCCTCTTCTTTCCTAGGTGCATTGCTGATTTAAATTCCTTGTGTGATTTTATGTCATCTCATTGGCTCATAATTATTTAATTAAGTATGCTAAAGTGGTATAGGTAAGGGATAATTAACACACTTAATTCATACCTTAACCTAACTAAAGCATAAAATTGATCTAATCACCTAAAAATTAAACTAAAATAACAAACATATATGGGAATGGGTTAGAAACAACAAACTCACCTCACATCTCTCAAACTAAATCAAACTCAAAATAAAATCAAACTTTCCTTAAAAAATAATTTGATTTAATTTAAGCTTTCTTATTTCATAAGATTGTCTTTAAGAATTAATTAGGGTGAACGTGTTTACATGCTCCTTTAAATCATTGTGTTAATGCTAGGCATTAATATTTGTCTTAAATCATGAAAAATGAGCTAGACATATCAGTGCTTAAATAAAAGGGTTTATTATGAATGGATGTGGGCAAAGTTAGTCCATGAAACTAGAATTAGGTTAGGATCTTGGAATATAGGTACTCTTACAATTAATGGAATTAATAGATATTATGGTTCATAGAAAGATAAATATTTTATGTGTTCAAGAAACTAAATGGGTTAGAAGGCCAATATAGTTTTGGTTATAAACTTTATTCGTAAAGTCTAACTAGAAATGGTGTAGGTGTGATTATAGATAAAGTTTGAAGGATAATGTTATAAATAAATAGATGTGAAGATAAATTATAGCTTTAAAGATTATTGATACTAAGATTATCAATGTTATAAGTTATGCTCCTCAAGTAGGTTTGGAGGTAAGTCAAAAGAAAATTTTGGAATTAGATGGATTAATACAAAAGATACCTCTTGAAGAAAAAGTATTTATTGGAGATTTAAATGGACATGTTGGTAGAGTGGTAGAAGATTTTAAAAGTATTCATGGTGGTTATGGATTTGGGGTGACTAATGAAGTAAGACTATATTAGATTTTGCAGCTTATGATTTTATAGTTGCTAACACTTTATTTAAGAAATGAGATGAACATATTATTACTTATAAAATGGATCTAGTAAAACCTGATTGATTATTTTCATAAGAAAAATAGATCGTTTAGATTGTAAAGATTGTAAGGTCATTCCAAGTGAAAATCTAAGTAAAACATCGATTGTTAATTTTAAATTTTAAGATGAAAGGTTGTAAGAAAAAATAAACAAGTTATTGTCCTAGAATTAGATGGGGACACTTAAAGAACACAAATAAAAATATTTTTAAGAGTAAGCTACAAGTGAGTAGAATTTGGGATGTTCATGAGGAAGCTAACATTATGTGGGAAAAAAATAACAAAAAATTAAGCAAGTTGTTAAAGATGTGCTTGGAGAATAAAAGCTTCTTTTAATAAGAATAGTTGGTGGTGGAGTCAGTGCAAGAAAAGATAAATAAAAATAAAGTATTGTTATAAAACTTGGTTTAGATGTAAAACTGAATTGGGAAAGA
Organism: Cymbidium sinense; assembly: GCA_021442155.1. Taxonomy (NCBI): domain Eukaryota; kingdom Viridiplantae; phylum Streptophyta; class Magnoliopsida; order Asparagales; family Orchidaceae; genus Cymbidium; species Cymbidium sinense. Next base: position 24,275,175 of record CM038220.1, on the reverse strand, counting down.
TATAAAGTGACTATAGAGATTCTAAGAAAATATATTATGCAAAAAAATTTAGCTTTTAGTAATTTATATAATAGATTAGATACCAAAGAAGGTGAAAGATGTATGTATAAGTTAGCCAACCAAAGAGATGGGAGAAATAAGACATAGTTCAAGTGAGGTGTATTAATGATAAAAATAATAAAATGTTTTTTTTTAGAAAAGGATATTGAAAAATAGGTGGATGAGGTATTTTGATAAACTTTTCAATGAAGGATCTGAAAGTACAATTGATTTTAGCAACCTAATACCCTAAACAAAAATAGAGAATTTCATTTTATTATTAGTAAATCAAGTTAGTGAAGCTTTAAAATGAAATGAAAAAGCGGGGAGATAATATTCCAATAGAAGTGTGAAAATGTTTAGGAGATCAAGGAATTTCTTGGCAAATCTTTTAATGTCATTTTAAAGACTAAAAAATATGTCAGAGTGGAGATGAGTTTGTTGGTTTTATATTTAAGAATAAAGGTGATGCACAAGAGTGTGCAAATTATAGAGGATTAAGTTAATGTACCATACATTAAAATTATGGGAGAGAGTAATTGAGCATAGGTTACGATGTGATACAGTTTCTCACAATCGGTTTAGTTTTGCGGGTAGATCTACTATGGATGCTATACATTTGTTAAGGGGTTTGATGGAGAAGCATAGAGAAAGTAAGGAGGATCTACATATGATATTTATTGATTTAGAGAAAGCTTATGATAAAGTTTCAAAAGATGTTCTTTGGAGGTTCTAGAATGAAAGGAGTTAATATTGGTTATATTCAAGTCATTGGATATGTATACTATACTTGCCTAAACATAAGGAGGATTGAAAATATTTTCCTATTTCAATTGGATTACATCAAGGATCTTAAGCCATTATCTTTTACTTTAGTTATGGATGTTCTTACTAGAATTTACAAGAAGATGTACCTTGGTGTATGCTTTTGCTTGACATTCTTCTTGTTGATAAGACTAGAGAGTCCACCAAACTTGAATTATGGAGGTCAACTCTAGAGTATAAAGGTTATCATTTAAGTAGATCTAAAATTGAATATATATATAGGTGTAATTTTAGTTGTAGAAGTTCTAGTGGTAGTGTTGTGACATTAGGTGAACAAGTCATTAATAAGAGTGAGCATTTTAGATATTTAGGCTCTATTGTTCAAAATGATGGTGAAATAGATGGAGATGTTATTAGTAGAATTCAAGTTGGATGGTTGAAGTGGAGGAATGCATCCCTATTATGTGATAGAAAAGTTCCATAAACTTAAGAAAATTTTATAAGATGGTGGTAAGACCTGACTTATAGTGCAGAATGTTGGCCAATAAAAGAAACATAAGACTAAGTTAAATGTTAGAGATGAGGATGCTTAGGTGGATGAGTGGCTTTACTCTTAGAGATAGAATACAAAATGAGTATATTAAAAAGTTAGTAGCTCCAATGGTAGATATAGGGAGAATTCGCCTTAGATGGTTTGGCCATAAAGCATAGTCAATGATCCATTTGGAGAGTAGATGCATTAGATTTGCCTTATGTTAAGAAAGCTAGAGGTAGACCTAAAGACTTGGTTAAGATGTATAAAAATGATCTTAGTAAACATTTAAATGAGAATTTGACACATAATAGGACATAATGGAGATGAAGGATTCATGTAGCATAAATGGGATTAAAACTTGTTATTATTGTTGTTGTTGTTGTTGAATGTGTTTACATGATTTCATCCCTTTAGTTCTTTTTAAACATATTAAATGTGTTTGTCATTTGAGTTTCATACATTCATGCTTTTCAAAAATCAAATCCAAAATGAAATGCTTTCTTTATGTCAAATTGCATGTTTTGGCTAAAGTAAAATATGAATGCTATCACTATTAAATAAAAACTATTTTCAAATTCTATCAAACATCAAAAATAAAAGTGTGTTCTTATAATTATTTATGAGCTTGCATGTGGATATAAATATGAAGATATGCATAGTTTAGCCTTCCTTCTCCTTTCTTTTAGTATGGTTTTGAATAGGTTGACAAAGTGTATGATCATTTGAAAAAGAACATAACTGCCTAATTCCTTTCATTCCTATACTATTACTTAAGTCATCTACATTTGAACATAAAATTTAAATAAAATAAAACAAATAAACAAATACTTTTTTTGACTCTCTTTTCCATTCATTTCTTTTTTTTGTGTCTTTGTATTTAAGAAATTAGTATATATTCTAGACAAACGGTTGAGGCTTTAAGTAGCTAAGTAGTTCTTGAACCTTACACCAAGTGCTAATAATGGCATCATACTCTTATGCCTTTCCTACATATGTGCATGTGAAAAATGGACAAGAAAATCTCTAAAAATGCATCATAAAGCATTTAAATTTTTCTTAAGTAACTCTTCATTCAATAAAACATTCTAAGCATTTCCATTTGTGTGTATAGATATGCTAAGGATTCATTCAAATGCATGTTATACATGTTGAGAAAGAAAATGAAGTAATGTGTATTTGTGAGCTTAATTTACTTTATTTAATCTTAAATGCCTTTATTTTGAATGGGTTTATTTAGGGAAAATCTAAACTTAAGATTAATTAAAATACATAATAAACATTAACTAAATAATGAAATATGAATCCACTTTTTACTTAAGGTAGGGAAGGAAAAAGTTCTCTTCTTTTCCTGTTTAAAACAGTTATTAATTATAGGATTCACTTAAACTAAAATAAAATACAAAATAAAATCAACCAAAATCAACTAACAACTTAAACAAACACCCATCAAGTTGAACATCACTTAGAAAATCAAACCTTGCAGTTAAGCATACCACATAAAACTTTTAAAACACACATTAGTTTAAGTCACCACTCCTTTAGGTTAGGGTGGTTTCTTGTTTGCTTTTATTTTGATGTATTATTTGTAGTTTGGATGTTTTAGAATCGAAAGGATGGTAGGCGATTAGTTAATCATTATTTTTTTTTGTAGAATTATGCTTAAGGCATTATAATAAAATATAAGCACTTTTTTATTTTGCGGTGCTTAAACCCCTAAGAATAATCAATAGGCTAGGTGGACTTGGTTACCCATGTGTGGGGTCTAATTTAATATACATGATTTATTTAATTTGTTTAAATCTTTGGGTGTTAGTTAGATTTACTTTTCCTTTGTAATTTTTGATTGATTTTGGAATGAAATTATAGGGATTTGAGCATTGAGATTATACTTATGTATCATGTGAAGCCTTTGGGATAACCTCCTTCAAACATAATAGAAGAAAGAGAAGAAAAGAAAGAGAAATGAAGAAAGAACAATCCCAACATGAATTTCCTTTCTTGATTGTAAATTAATTCATTTGTAAATTGTAGGGTAATCTAAAATTATTTTGAGTTTGTGATGACCACAAATGGCCTTCTATTCTCTTGTGTTAGCTTTTATTTGGTGTTTTGTTTAGCTTAGCATTAAGATAATGTTTTTTTTTGTTTATGACTTATATATAGATTAGTTATAATTTTGAGAGATTTAGGTTTTGAAAAGAGAATTTTAGTGGATGATATAATTTTTTTTTTATAATATTGTTAATGATTATTTCTTTTATTTATAGCCAAATTTATTGAGATTTGGATTAGAAAATTCATGAATCATGATATATAATTTTATTTTTATTGTTGAAATTCATTTTATGTAAGATATCCCTAGATCTTTATTTGTGATAATAGATATTCATTTTAGATTTATATTTTTTTTTAGTTTAAAATTTTTAATAGATGTCTTCTAAAAAAATGTCCACCTTAGATCTGATTTAAAAATCTTTTCTTTTAAATCTTATAAATCAAGTATTGTAAGCATTTATTGATTTTCTAATATTAAAAAGATTTATTTGCCTAATTGATTCCTTTTCAAATGGTTATTTATTAATTTTGGGTTTTCTAATTTATTTTAAATTGTATGAATCTTCTATAAATTATCATTTTGTTTTCATTTTTATTTAAATTCTTAAGTAATTTTCATGTTCAATTATCTCTTGGATATTTACTTGTTTTTCTAAAATAAATAAGTCTTACTTATTTCAAAAATATGATTTCATATTTAAAATCATTTTGATTTATAAAAAAAAAATATAGAATATCAATTTTTTGCCTTCTTTATAAAAAAATTATTGTTTTTCTTTTGATGTTATTAGGTTGCTTTCTATGGGTGAAAAATAATTCTCATCTGATTTTTAAATGTAGTAATCATAAAGGTTCTAATAAGATTTATCAAATAAATCATCAATTTCATGTAATAGATTTAGACGTAGTGATTACATCAAATGTGGAGAAAAAATTTTATAGGATACCTTCAAATTGAGAGAAAGAGAGACCTAGAAATTCATCTTTAGGATGATAATGATTTACTTATTGGTGATCAGTATCATCAAGGAAATATGTTAAAGATAAGTCAATGGACTAATCACCTTAAGGACTCTAAGATGATGGGTCTCATATTTTAAAGATTCATGAAAAGTAAAAGATTTATTTTAAAATGTTAAGTTCCCTCTAGGAAGCCCATAGTTAATTACATCCTAGAGATCCTTTGGAAAACTCGATTAAGGTAAATGATCATCTTTGAAGATTTCAATAGAAGGACTATCAATTTGATTTATGTTTGAAGATCAAATGGGATTGATCAAAAGAGGGAGTTATTATCGAAAAAAATGGAAGATAAGTAGGAGATGCTTACGATGCAACCTGAGCATCTCAAACTATCTATAGTTGGGCTTTACATTTTAGAAATTGATTTAGTTTGTTTGAGTTGTATTTTTTTTAGAATTTAGGACTTAAGATTCCTTAACACAAGATTAAGGAAATGCTAGAGGTGAGGAATTAAACATGGCCCCTGAGGGGAGAAGCAACCTAAACTTCTAAGGAGCTTCGGTAGAAACACAATCTAATTAAGGTAAAAATGGGTATTGGTTTGCCACAAGAGGACAAACCGACACTTACTGCAGGGTGGTAACTAACTCTCCTATGATTTTAAATACATGTAAGCAAGTCTTTATGCTTATGCAAGATAGCTATTATTTAGAAAGAGACTAGTCCTTAAACTCACTAAAGACTAGATCATGTAAAGGGCATGCTTCAAATGACCTAAATCTAATGCAATTCAAATTTCATTTTATTTTCATTTTGGACAATTATTTTGACTCATAATAGGATTCATATGACTAATGCATGAGAAAGAATTATTGGCCAAAATTAGTGAAGGAGGAGGTGAGTTTCCAGCCAAGGTTTCTCTCAAAAGGTGGAAGCCCTCAATCAAGAGTGAAATAAGATGCATTTGTGCATGATATTATAAATAAATGCTCATCCACTAAGGGTTGCTAATTCTTTTATCTTGATTTTAAACTAAGCTTTAGGTGAGGTTATGAGTTATTTATTTTATTTTAGTTGTTAAGTTGGGTAAAAGATTTATTTTTCCTAAAGAGCTAATCCACATCCAGGCCATACATAAGAAACTAGGAAAATCATACCACTTAATGCAAAAGTTAAACAAATCATCAATCAATTTATAAAGCTAATCAAAAAGAATAAATGGCCATTGTGGTGGGCACCACAAACTAAATATCAAATATGGGTAGCTCTACCCTTATACAACCCAGTTATAAATTAAATTACAATTAAATAAGAATTCATTTGTTATGGGTCTTCAAGCTTTATTCTTCTTTCTTCTTTCTTCTTTCTTCTTCTTCTTCTTTTTCTTTGGTTCCTTCTTTTGGATGGTTGGAAGGTGGATGCTCCAAGGCTTATGCATAAGATAGGATCTTATGACAAATTCATCTTAATCCCCATAACAATCATTCCAAAATCCTAATTATACAAATTTTTTTACATGAAAAGGAAAAGTGAAAAATTTAACACCTACAAAATAAAGGTTAGTAAAACACACCACACAAATCCCAAGCATGTATATTGGACTTATCACCCACACATGGGTGACTAAGTCCACCATGGATTATGCTTAGGGGTATAAAACACAAGCAAAATATTTATATTTTTTTATGGCCCCACAATCCCTATAGAAAAGAATAGTTAGACTAAAGAATGTCCTACCATTCATTCTGAGCATACACATCATCCAGTCTAAAACATATATCACAAAAATAAATAAAATATCAAACCATGCACACCTAACCTAAGGCTAGAAGTGGTGACTTAGGCTAATGTGTGTGCTTTGAAGGTTGTGTATATGTAGCTATGGCTTTAGGTTCAGATTTTCTAAGTGTGAAGAACATGTTCAACATAGAGAAGGGTTTTAGTTAAGTTGTTTAATAATTTTGGGTTGATTTTATTTCATGTCTTGATTTGGTTTAAGTGATCCAATTAATTACTAAGTTATGAGAGAGGAAAGAGAAAACTTCTCTTTCCTTCCCTAACTAAGTAATTTCTAAAGTAGATTCACATTTTAGTTTCATTTAGGTGAATATTTTGATTTTTAATTAATCCTAAGTTTAGATAAACTCTAAACAAACTATTCAAAAGAAAGGCATTTTAAGATTAAATAAAATGAATCAAAATTCACACACACATTACTTCATTTCTTTCCCAACATATATAACATGCATATGGATGGACCCTAAGCATATCTATACATGCAAATGAGAGTATTTAACACTTTATGATGCATGCTAAGTAATCTATTTAAGAAAATTTAGAAGTTGAATATGCATGATTTTCTTAAGTATAAAAGTTTTCCTTATCCAAAATTTTGACATACATACATGAAAGTAAGAAAGGCATAAGTGAGTATACCATTGTTAACAGAGGTGTAACAAGACCTACTTAGGGCTGCTTAAAGCCTCACAACCTCGGGGTTGTCCAGACTAATATATCACTTTCCTTAAATACAAACATATGTATAAAATAAATGAAATAGAAAGGAAAATGCAAAAGTTGTTTAATAGATTCATTTTTGCTTATGCAATTTACACTTGCAAGTATAGGTAACCCTTCTTAAGTGATAGCATAGGGATGAATAGGGTATGGAATTAAGTAAGTGTTGGGTTCTTTTCAAATGAACCCTACATCTTACCAACTCCTATTCAAAACTATGCTAACATAAAAGAAAGGAACTATATACTAGCATGAGTTTATAATAACATGCAAAACATAATTAAAGTATATAAGTAGCACACTTTCAGATTTGATATTTAATTTATGTATTTTTGAAAAATAATTTGGATTTAGTAGTGATAATAGTTATTCATATTTCTACTTTAGCCAACACATGCAAATTTGACATAAAGTAAACAATTTCATTTTAAAATTTGAATTTCAAACTATGAATGCATGAAATCACATGACATACAACTTAACATGTTGGGAAAGATTCAAAGTAATGCATGTAAACAAACTCACTTCACTTAAATCCTAAAGACATTCTTATAGAATAAGAAAATTTAGAATAAATCAAAGTGAATTTTAAAATGATTTTTGTTTAGTTTGAAGTTTGATTTAATTTTGAAAAGGTGAGATGAGTTTACTATTCTTAACCCATTCCCACATGTGTTTGATATTTTTTTGTTTAATTTTTAGATAATTAAATTTATTTTTATGTCTTGATTAGGTTAAGGTATGAATTAAAGCTTAATTAACCCTTTACACCACCTTAGAATTAACTAAATAATTATGAGCTAATGAGATGACATAAAACCCACAAGGAATTTAAATTTGTAATGCACCTAATAATGAAAAGGCCTAATGCAATTTGGCTCACAATTAAAGTTAATTAAGCTAAGGGTTTAGCTTAAGTAATTTCAAAACACCCTTTCATACTTATGAATGGGTTTTGATTTCTTTAACTTAGGCTATTAAACACCTAAGCATCTACCCAAAGTAGATTAATTAAGTTCTAGAACTTTTTTAGAATTTTAGAAATTGATTAAGGGATAATTAATGAATTAACCCTTAATTAAGAGGAGATTAAGGAGAGAAGAGGGGTTTAGGGAATAGATTGGGGGAAATGCCCCAAAATTATTCTATAAACCTCCCACTTACTGGATCTGACCTTAATCAACCCTAATCATAGGTAAAACTAATCATACCTAATTATGCTTAATTATAAGAAGGTAATTAAGAAATCATATGTATTATTCTAATCAAGCCTTCAATAAATCTCAAAGAAAATTAGGAGGCATAAGTCATCCCTAAAACTTACCCAAGAAATTTGGGATTAATTAGAGGCTTAATATAAAAGTAATTAGCAAAATACACTTTTCAATAAAACCCAAATTTAGAAAGCATAATTCAAAACTCATCAAAATTAATTTTAAAATGTTCTAGGTTTAATTATCTATCCATAGATTTTATTTCACATTTTCTAAATTTTCTAGGAGTTATGAATTTTTTGAAGTTCTCTAAGTGAATTAGGAATTAATTACATTTTATTAATCCAACTAATCCCAGTCCGACGATGGCGTGGTGGCGGTCGGCACTTTGCATCCATGAGGGTTAATTAACTTATCACATCCCAAAGCGGTGGCGGTGGCGCGCTTTTCTCTGCATCAAAGATCAGGTGGATAAGGATCCCACATTTTAAAAGGGTAAATGGATATCTAAACATGCTAAATAATCTGTCCATCTAAAATGCTGGATGGCTAGATCATCAAGTTCTTCCCCAATCAGCGAGTCATCCATGATCAAGGGAAGATCAAGCTAGCTAGCATCAAACCAAATTCAACCCACACCATCTAAAGGCGGCGGCAAATCCAATGGTCAAAATTGATGGGGCAAAATTTCTTTCACAAAGCTCCACACCACATTGAGTTTAGTGGTCAAAAATCCCATACCTTGAAGGTGATCACCAGGACTTTCGATTCCCAGCTTCATCAGTTGAGGCAAGCCTTCGAGTATGATCACTTGAGATGAGTGGGGTCAATGGACCAACTCCTCCTTGCTTGAGCTTTTGCTTTGATTGAATTGGATCCTTCCTTTGTGGGAACTCAATAGAAGCTTAGGTTTTCGACTCTAGATGAAGTGTACAAGAGCAATTGGAAGGAAATCAAGTGTGGAAGAAGTTGGCAATTTACTCCTCCCCATTTTCACTTTCAAAGCAAAGGAAAATGGGAAGAGAGCTCTAGGAGGCTTAGGATCAATCTCTAATGGCTCCTCTGGCTTCCTAAACATAAGTCATGAGTGAACTTAGATCAATGGTTTCAATCAATTTGGCCTATGGTGGAATTTGACTATGTTAGGCTTCATTTTAGGTTAAGTGTTGACTTGATCAACCCTTAAGTTTGACTTGGTTTGACCCAATTTGATTGATTGATCATCCCATGATGATTGTTGATCATGATGAGAGAGATATATGAGTTTGGTTCAATCCAATTTGGTTAGGATCAAAAGTTGGCTCATAAGAGTACTTTAGGTCACTTTGGGTCAAGTGAGCCTAAGTGGATCAAATGGCTTGTTCAAAGCTTGATTTGAAGTTGATTGATCTTGTATATGGACTCATGATTGAAATATAAAACCATTTACAAGTGGCTTGAAGTCAAATGGGTTTTGATCCATTTGAAAATTTCATATTCAAAGGAAGAATATGAAAGGGTTTTGGGTTTGATTTTTGAATTAGGTTTTGATTGAGTGATTGAAGTTTGAATTTATATATGAGCTCATGATTGTAGCGTTGATTGAACCATGAGAGAAAATCAAGAGTTTAGCTTGACTTGGAATTGATTTGGCTAAGTTCAAAAATTTGACTTGAAAGGCTTAGATTGGATCTTGAGTTGATTTGAGTTTTATTTTTGGAATCAATTTTGACTGTTTGAATTTATATTTCATTTATATATGTGAATATGAATGAGAATATAAATTGATCATGAGAAAATTTCAAGGATTTGAAATTGTTTAATCATGATTTAAGTTAAATCCATTAAAGTGAATTTAAAGGATATAAGGAAATTTTTAAATTGAAATTTAATTTTTGAATTGGATTGGATTGATTCATATTTATATTTCATTTATATATGTGAATGTAAATGAGAATCTAAATAAGTTTTGAGAAAATCCCAAGTGTTTGAATAGTTTTAATCAAGATTTAGGTTAAATCCATTAAAGGGAATTTAAAGGATTTAAGGAGAATTTCATGAATTGATTTTGAATTTATATTTCATTTATATATGTGAATATAAATGAGAATATAAATGGATTATGAGAAAATCTCAAAGATTTATTGGCTTGAATCATGATTTTGGTTAAGTCCTTAAGGGAAATTAGACTTAAGCAAAATTTGACTTAAATTTTGATGGATTTTGATCATGGGTTTCAATCATAGATTTCAATCATGGATTTCAATCATATGGAGTTGACTTGAGTTTGGAGAAAATCAATTAAGATTGATTTGGGATTTGACTTGAGAGAAGGAAAGTGAGAAATGGTTTATGCTAAGGGTAGGAAATTTTCCTAACACCCCTAAGGCATGACTTATTCTTATGGCTAACTCTTCTAAGTCTTCTAGGGCTAGGTTTAAGGGTCCATCTAATTAGTAGATGTGTCTTAAGAATAAGAAACTCTTAAAGTCTAAGAGGAGTCTTATGCCTAAGATGAGAAGGTTGAGAGCTCATCCTAAAAATGAGGTCAATTCCTTCCTTTTTCTTCAATAATAACTCTCTTTTTGATCACTCCCATTTGATCTTCCAAAATTAACTAATCGATTGATATTCCTAGCTATTAAAATCTTTGGAGACAATAATCATTTACCTTAATCGAGAGTATTCCTAAGGAATCCCTTTTCTTTGGATGTAATTAACTATGGGGGCTTGCCCTTGTAGGAAACTTAACAAACCCGATTTAAAATAAACCCTACTTTACTATTTCATGTAAAGTATGGGAAGAATCTCTGGTACATTTGAAGACTCATTATCCTTAGGAGTCCTTATTGAGATGAATAGGTCCATTGTAGGGTGGTGATTTCTATCTTCCGAGATAGTACACCTTTCCTTAATTTCGTACTCGATCACCCTCAATAAGAACATCTGCAGATCTATGTGGTGTAAAAAAATGCATAAATAGAGAAGTATATTTCTATCTTCATTTTATCCCGCATAGGGCGAAGATGGAAGTATACATTCTCTTTAGAAATCCTTATAAATTTCACCACAGTTCTACAAGGTTCTCAAACCTAAGCTTCGTTATTATCATGAGTATACCATGAAGCTGTTGGCCCAAATCCCCGAAGTCACCATCTACAAGGTTCCCCGAGTAGAGAACGCAGTAGCAGATGTTTTGGCCAAACTTTCCAAAGAATTAACATGTCTAGAAGATGAGTCCATTTCAATAAGAGTCTAAAATAGACAAGTCCTATCCCTTATTGATGTTAAACTCATTGAGAAACTTTCTCTTGAAGGGGAGGTTGTCGTTGCCTATAAGGATAAGAAGATGGATTGGAGGCAACCGTTCATAGACTATTTGAACATCTGCAAACTACCTCAAGAAAAGTCACAAGGCCATCAGGTGAAACAAAGAGCTCTCTCATATGCTCTCGTCAATGGAACCCTGTATCGACGACCCTTTGACCAGATGTAGTTATGTTGTTTAGATAAACACGAAGCCCGTGACATCATAGCCAAGACATTCAAGTATATACAGAGCACATCAATCCGGTCCAAAGATGAAGATGAAGATTAAGAGACTAGGATACTATTGGCCTTTGATGATTACAGACTGCATGGATGTAGCTAGGAGATGTCATCGGTCTAGTACGTGTGGTCCTCCACCAACCACCCAATATTCTACACCTACATTGGCCTCATGGCATTGAGTGTTTGGTACCACATTGTATGGGTCGATCCTCCTTCTTCCAAGGCTCATTGGTTCTTAGCTTCCAACTACTTTTCCAAGTGCGGAGGCAATCCCACTCAGAGGTCACCTCTTCACATGTTTTAGTTTTAGAACCATATTATATAGGTTAGGGTACCTCGATGAATTATATTAATAATGGTATTTCAAAAGCACCAAGATCAACTTCAAGAAGACATGATATAGATTGGAGATACTCCACCATCTACTACCCCAAAGCAAATGGCTTAGCAAAAGCATTCAACAAAACTCTCATACAGATACTAAAGAAGACTCTTGATGATAAAAAATGGTAGTGGAATGAGCAATTGGTTGAAGCCTTATGGGCCTACCGCACCACATAACGAACTTCAACTCAATCTACCTCATTTTCCTTAGTGTATGGATACAAATCTGTTCTACCTTTAGAAGTTCAACTCCCATCACTAAGGATAGCATTGGGTAGCAAGATCACTATAGAGCAGAATGCAAAGTTATGGTTAGAAGAGCTTGAAGGTTTAGAGGAGAGTCTCCTACGGGCATGCCAGAACCTCAAGTTGTACAAAGCCAAAATGATTCAAGCTCACAACAAGTAGCCCTAGGTCTTTCGAGTAGGAGAACTTGTTAGTCTAAGAGATAATTATTTCCCATGAGATGGGAGGTAAGTTTGAACCCACTTGGGAAGGCCCTATGTCATAGAGAAAGGCCTACCAAGGAGGATCTTATCGACTTATTGATTGTAAAGGGAACACGATGCTTCCAATTAATGGGCTCTATTCGAAGAAATATTACCCATAAAAATCATGTTTGAAAATAATTCTATCAATCAACAAAAATTTGATTCCATTTCATCAAAATATTCTTATCTTTCAAAGTGTTGTTTGCTTGTCTTGTGAATCTACCATGACGTGTTTAGGGTAGGTGTAAGAGTCCCCCAGTGGCATCCTATCCTCTTTCACAACACAAACACCATTTCCCGATGCTATTAGATTAGGTGTGAGAGAACCCAAGAGGCATCTAATTTTGATTAGTACAACTAAGTTAGGTGTAAGAGAACCCAAGCGACATCCTTCCTTTCTTAGCAGGAATTCCCATTTGCCATTTATGGCACCGTTTCGTCAAATTCCTGTTATTTAAGTTGGTGTAAGAGTCCCCAAGGCATATTCCACAAGCACAAAAATAAACATAATTCTTTTGTCTCGAGCTTTTTTGATGTGGGAGAAAACCCTCTATGACACTCACTCATTAGTCGCTCTAGGCCGTGTTTACATGCTACTTCGCTAGTATGTCACTCTAGTGGTGACTTGTTTAGAAGATGTGAGTCCCCATACTTTCTTCCTAACTTGACCATTACAAACCAATGAGCTCCTTGTTAGTTAAGTGGACTTCACTGCCCAGCTAGTAAACTACCTCATGTTGATTTTATTTAAGAAGATGTGAGTCCCCGTGCTTTCTTCTTGAACTAATCATCATGATCTAACTAGGTCAAGTATATTTGAGGTTTAGGATAAGTCCCCCAGAGGCTCCTTTCCTCTTGACTACTTTTGAGTCGATATAAGTCCCCGATTGGCATTCACTTAGTAGTCGCCCTAGGTGGATGCTTTGTCGGGCATAGACTATCCGATGTCAGTTCTTTATGGGAGATGTGAGTCCCAAGCTTTCTTCCTAGATTGCTGATGGACACCTTAGGTTGGTTGATGTTGCTATGCTTGACTCACCGGTGGATACACCACTCTTGGCGGTGAGTCCCTGAGCTTTCTCCTTGAGTTGGCCACTGAATACCTATTTGATATATGACTAGCCATGTCATCTTCTCCAGGGTTTTGGATTAAGCCCTTAGTGGCCCCTCTTCCTATGGGCATTATATTTGGATCACATCCTTTTTGCCCCATTTAGACACTACAGGGTTACTCTTGGATTGGATAGTTCCTCTTTCTAGTAGCCACCTGTGGTTGGAGAATTTTTTTAGGCGTCGTGATTCTCCTTGGTTTAGTAAATGCGAGATAGGTCAGGCGATATAAGCTCCTCGGTTTGATCCCTCATAAAATACGGTCCATGATAAATAAACTAAATAAATAAATATGTTCACTTGTGGATTAAATTCAAGCCCCCAAAGGGCCCTTTTCCCAGCGAGCATCCTATCTTTAGGCGTGTGAGAACTCCCCTGGGTTGACTACTTTAAAATCCACTATGATACATTCCTTCTACCTTATCACGAATTAAGCTGAATGAGTGTGCTTCATCTTGGATGGATTGATTTTGAAATTTGTTGAACCGTTTGATTTTAAATCCAGAATTCGAGCAAACCAATCCATTTAATCAATAACTGTGAGATCCAAAGAATTTTTTTTTGATTTTGATTTAGCTCGAAAATTGAAAATATAATTCTTGTAATCAAAATTACATCATTTTATCAAATTATTTCATACAAAATTCTCTCTTTAACAAATGAAACTAATAATATATAAATTTATCATTAAAATTACTTTTGAGAGGAATTTTCTAAAAAAAATGAAAAAATTGATTTTTTAGCTAGGTTTAATCTTTTCGGATTAAGATAATACAAAATCAGTAAACCGAAAACCAAATTTTACCAAATCCAAAACAAAAATCCAAAAAAAATTTATAAAACCAATCAAAATTCAAAAATTCGGTTTGGATCGGTTCGGATCGATTCGGATTTTTGATTTTAATTAAAAAATGCACACCCCTAGCCCTAGGTCAAGTTTGATTTGTTGCCCAAAGAAACTGATACCCCAGTGGTCTTTTATAGTGGAAGATGTAAATCCCCAAGCTTTCTTCCCTTGAATTGATCATTGCAAACTGAAAGACACCTATTTGGTTGGATAGTTCTCTCATCATCCCGGAAGCTACTCCCTTTGGTTCAGTAAATTTGAGATAGGTCTAGGCTGATATAAGCTCTATCTCAGTGTGATCCATCGCAAATCAACGGAATCCATCAAAATAAACTAAGAAATGAAATTAATATTTGACTATCTTTGGGCTGATTTAAGTCTCCCAATGGCATTCACAAAATAGTCAGCCCTAAGTCGGGTCTGATTTGTTGCCCAAAGCAACTGATCACCCTAGTGGTTTCTTGTTTCTAGAAGATGTGAGTCCCCGTGCTTTCTTCTTAAGACTTGACCATTGCACACTGAAAGGCATTCCACTTGGTTGGATAGTCCTACTTGTGGTTGTCAGAGTACTTCCTTTGGATTGGTAGATCTGAATTAGATCTAGGCCTCCATGGCCCCCCACTTAGTGCAATCCATCTCAAACTAATGGGATCCATCAAAATAAATTAAAAAAAATGAAATTAACCTTGACTATATTTGAGTTGATCTAAGTCCCAGCGTGATCACTCAATAGTCGACTAGGTTGGGTTCAATCGTTGCCAATAGATTACCCACAAGCGGTCCCTACTTTGGAGGATGTAAGTCTACTATGCTTTCTTCCTAGTACAATTGTTGCATACCGAAAGGCATCCCTTTGGTCGATTAGTCTTACTATGTGTTTAGTAGACTACCCTTTTGAGTAGTTACCTCCTCCTTATGAGAGTCCAACCAGTCCATTTTAATCTAAAATTAAAACCACAAATAAAATAAAAACAATCAATCTAAATCAAATATTTTGCTCTGAGATGCAAATCCTTCTAGTTCCCAATCTAGAATTCAATCTCACTTCCCAATCTTTCCAGGATGACTTGAACTTGCCTCCCAGTGGAGAGTTCACTTGATCCAGAGTCAAAACAAACACAATTAAATAAACAACAAATTGAAACAAATTCAACCCTTTTGTGGAACATAATTAAATAAAGCATTTCTTTATCAAATCAAATCATCTCATCCCTTGTGGATGACTTGAACTTCTTCTGGAGGTTCTCATACTCATCTTGGATTTCTCCTCTCTATGTCACATAAGTAGAGTCACATTACACTAAGATTCTTTTACACCTTGGGTTAGAGTAGATTGTCTCTGTTAGTGCTGATCATTGGTGTTGTTGATTGTTTGATTGACACCATGCGGTGTTCTTTATCAATCACACCACACCTATTGGGCACCCTTTGTTGACCTCATTTTTAGAATGAGCTCTCAACTCCTTTCATCTTAAACATAGGACACCTCTTAGACTTTAAGAGTCCCTTAGTCTTAAGACACTTCTAGTGATTAGGTGAACACTTAACCTAATCCTAGAGACTTAGAAGATTTAGCCATAGGAGGTCATGCCTTGGGTGTTAGGAAAACAAATGAACCACATCCCTTGCATCCTTCCTTCAAGTCAAATTCCAAATCAAATTAACATCAAACCTAAATCAATTCCAACTTAATTGATTTCTCCCAAACTCAAATCAATGCCACATGATTGAAACCCATGATTGAAACTTATGATTGAAGCCCATAATTGAAATTCCAATCTTCTAAGTCATTTAATCCCCTCTTAAGACTTAGCCTAAATCATGTTCAAATCAATTCAAACTCATGAAATTTTCTCATTTATATTCTCATTTATATTCACATATATATAAAATATATATATCAAATTCAAATCAATCAAACTAAATCCAAAATTCAATTCCAAGTTCAAAAATTTTTAAGTCCTTAATTCCTCTTAAGGACTAGCCTAAATCAAATTCAAACCACCTTAAATTCATGAAATTTTCTCATAACCATTTATATTCTCATTTATATTCATATATAAATGAAATATAAATTCAAATCAATCAAACAAAAAAATTCAAATCCAAATTCAAAATCTTTTCAAGTCATTTGATTTTCTCTTAAGGCCTTAGCCTAGATCATGTTCAAATCACTTCAAATATTTGAAATTTTTTCATAACTCATTTGTATTCTCATTTATATTCAAACATATAAATGAAATATAAATTTGAACAACCAAAACTAACTACAAAAATCAAAATCCAGCCTAAGCCTTTCAAGTCAAAATCTTGAACTTAGCCAAATCAATTTCAAATCAAACCAAACTCTTGATTTTTCTTCATGATTCAATCAATCCTTCAATCATGAATCCAAATATAAACACAAACTTCAATCACCAAATCAAAACTCAATTCAAAATCAAACCTAAGTCACCCATGTTCAACTTGAAATTGTCAAATGAATCAATTTGACTTCAAACCACTTGCAAATGGATTTATATTTCAATCATAAGTCCATATGTGAGTTCAATCAAACTCAAATCAAGCTTTGACCAAGCCATTTGACCCACTTAGGCTCACTTGACCCAAAGTGACCTAAAGTACCCTTATGAGCCAAATCCTAACCAAATTGGATTGAACTAAGCTCACCTAAGCCTCTCATCATGATCAACAATCATCATGAGATGATCAATCACTCAAATTGGGTCAAACCAAGTCAAACATAGGGTTGACCAAGTCAACACTTAGCCAAAATGAAACCAACAAAATCTATCATAGGAAATTGATTGAACCAATGATTTAAGTTCATTCATGATCAATGTTTGAACTTGACCAAGTCAACATTTGAGCCTAACCTAGCCAATTGGCCACTTGACCCCCAATTTGACCCAAAAGTCAAAATGTGTCAAAACTTGATCTAAGCTAAATTGATTGAAACCAATGGGTCAAGTTCATTCCAAAATGATTGTTGAACTTGACCAAAGCCTCAATTGGCCAACTAGACTAATCTAGCCCAATTGACCTTGAACCCAACTTGACCTGAAGGGTCAAATTGAGCCAAATTCAAACTTAACCAAATTGATTGGAAACAAAGATACCAATCCATTTCATATGACCAACCAAACATGACAACCCATGACCAAAAAATAGGTCAAATGGGTCAAATTAGTTGACCCATTTGACCTAAATAAACTCAATGAACAAACAAAATGACCCAATGACTTGGCAACCTAAAAAATGGGTCAACATGAGCCAAATCACATCAAACCAACCCCAAATTCAATGAAACTTGGCCATTTTTCAAACATACCAAACTAAAATCAAGGTCAAATGACCATTTTACCCTAGGCCATAGGGTAACCCAAAATCAAAACCACTTGGAATTTGGTCAATTCCTTTTCATGGACACTTGGCATCCTCTTAGTGGACCAAATGGTCACTAATGGACACATGACCCAATGGGTTTGGGTCAACCAAAACCGACCACATCCTTTGAAATTGAGCACATGGAATCCTCCTCCACTCAATTAAAGCACATGGCCACCTCACCCACTCTTCTCTTCAAATTCAAGGACATCTTAGCCTAACAAACCCATTTATGCTCAATTGGATCAAAATGGCATCTCTTGCTCGATCCGATTCAAGAGATATACTCCCCTAATTCAATTCTTCACACTCTCCCGATTGAGCTAAGGGAAGCTAGAGCCTTTGCCAAGTGATCTCAAGCTTCAGAGTGAAATTGACTTCTCCTTTCTTGATTTTCATAGCTTGAAAAATGCTCCACTCAAAATCAAAACTTCTCCAAATTAACCACTCAGCTCATCAACTCACAAGCATTCACACAAGTTCTTAAGGCAAGGGAGGAGTCATCTTGATCAAGATCGAGCTCAAGTCAAGGAGGAGTTGGCCCATAGGAGGATCTACCCAATCTCAGAGCCTCAAACTCTCAACAAAGCTTTGTCTCCACTAGATGAAGCTTCTCCAAGGGAATTGAGTGTCGGAGATCACCTCCGGTGAGGTTAGCCATTAAATTGAGCTTAAGTTCAATATTATTTGGAGCTTTGTGAAGTAAAGTTTAATCTCATGCAAATCTAGCTATTGTTGATGTTTGCCTTGTGCTTAGATGGTGTGGGTAAATTTGGGATCAATCTGAGCTCAATCGAGCTCAGATCATCCCCTTGAAGATGGACGGTGTCCATACTTTACAAAGAATTACAAGGATAGATCATGGGCCATCCATCCATGCATTTTGGATGGATGACCATGATTAAAAGATCCATATTTTTTAACCCATTTGATCCATTTAACCTCAACCATCCGATCCTTGATCGGATGGGTGAGAAAGCACATAAGCGTCATTGCCAACTTTGATGTGACTTATTATCAATCATGCACGTGGAAAGTGCATCCGCATCGATGCGTGGGATTAAATATTTAATTAGGCTTATTTAATTAATTAACCATGAAAACTTCCTAAATTCATATCTAAGCCTAGAAAATAAAAAAAATGAAATAAATTACATTTGATAGATAATTGAACATAGAATATTCTAAAAATGATTTGAATGGATTTTGAATAGTGCTTTTCTCTGAATTTGGCTTTTATTAGGAATGTTATTTTGCTAATTACCTTCTAATTGCTCCACTAATTAATCCCAAACTTCTTGTGCTTAATTAGTGGGATGACTCCTGCCTCCCATATTTTTCTTGGGATTTATTGATGGCTTAATTATGAGAATTGCTTATTCATTTCTTTAATCACTCTCTTAATATAATTAAGCTTAATTAAGGGCATAATTAGTGGTTTAACCCTCTGATTGAGTCAATTAAGTTTTGATTAAGTGAATATGAGATTTAAGGAATAATTTTGGGATTCTTTACTTAAGATATTCATTGAACCCCCTTTTCTTTCTTAATCCAACCTTAATTAAGGGTTAATTCACTAATTACCCCCTTAGTTAATTTCATAAAATTCTAAAACTTTCTAGAACTCAATTAATCTATCTTGGATAGATGCTTGGGTGTTCAATAACCTAAGTACATTAAAATCAAAACCTAACTCACATGTGTGAGAGCGGTTATGAAAGTACTTAAGTTAAACCCCTTAGTTTAATTAATCATTAATCATGAGCCAATTGCATTAGGCCCCTTTTCTTTTCTAGGTGCATTGCTGATTTAAATTCCTTGTGTGATTTTATGTCATCTCATTGGCTCATAATTATTTGATTAAGTATGCTAAGGTGGTGTAGGTAAGGGTAATTAACTTAATTCATACCTTAACCTAAAAGCATAAAATTGATCTAATCACCTAAAAATTAAACTAAAATAATAAACATATGCGGGAATGGGTTCAAAATAGCAAACTCACCTCACATTTCTCAAATTAAATCAAACTCAAAACAAAATCAAACCTTCTTTAAAAATAACTTGATTTATTTTAAACTTTCTTATTTCATAAGATTATCTTTAAGAATTAATTAGGGTGAATGTGTTTACATGCTTTCATCACTTTAGTTCTTTTCTCACATACTAAATGTGTATTTCATATGAATTTCATGCATTCATGCTTTTCAAAAATCAAATTCAAAATGAAATGTTTTCTTTATGTCAAATTGCATGTTTTGGCTAAAGTAAAAATATGAATGGCTATTATCACTAAATCAAAACTATTTTTAAAAATATAAATCAAATACTTAAAATTGAAAAGTGCTACTTATAATCATTTATGAGCTTGCATGTGGATATAAATATGAAGATGTGCATGGTGTAGTTCTTTCTCTTTCTTTTAGCATAGTTTTGAATAGGATTTGGCAAAGTGTATAGTTCATTTGAAAAGAACATAACACTTGCCTAACCCCATTCCTATCCATTCCTATGCTATTACCTAAGAAGGATAGCTACACTTGTACATATAAATTGCATAAATAAAATAAATCAACCAACACAAACTTTTGCATCTTTCTTTTCCCTTCATTTCTTTTGTACATATGTTTGTATTTAAGAAAAGTGGTATATTAGTCTGGACAATCCCGGGGTTGTGAGGTTTTAAGTAGCCTAAGTAGGTCTTGTACCTTACACCCTGTGCGTACATCATACTCACTTATGCTTTTTTCATATACATGTGTGCATGTGAAAATGGATAAGAAAACCTTTTCTACTTAATGAAAATCATGCATCATAAAGCATTCAAATTTTCTTAAATAACTCACTTAGAATTCATCATAAAGTATGTTAAACATTTCCATTTGTATATAGATATATTATATATTCATTCATATGCATGTTATACATGTTGGGAAAGAAATATAATAGTGATGTGTGTTTTATGATCTTAATTCACTTTATTTAATCTTAAAATGCCTTTTTTTTGAATGGGCTTGTTTAGGGAAAATCTAAATTTAGGATTAATTAAAACACATAATAAAATATCCACTATATAAAATCAAATATGAGTCAACTTTAGAAATTACTTAAGGTGGGGAAGGAAAGAGAGGTTCTCTTCTCTTTTTCCTCTCTTTAAAACTTAGTAATTAATTGTAGGATTCACTTAAACTAAAATAAAATACAAAATAAAATAAATCCAAATCAACTAAACAACTTAAACAAAACCACTCTCTAAGTTGAACATCTTCATATTTAGGAAATCTAAACCTTAAAGCCCTAGCTAAACATACCACACAAACCTTTTAAAGCACAGACATTAGGTTAAGTCACCACTTCTAGCCTTAGGTTAGGACGGTGCATGGCTTGATGTTTGTTTTTATTTTGTGATGTATTATTTTAGTCTGGATGCTAGGGTGAATGTGCATATAATGAATGGTAGGACAATCTAGTCTAATCATTATTTTCTACAGGAGATTATGCTTAAGGGGCATTGTAATAAGAATATAAATATTTTTATTGTGCAAGTGCTTATACCCAAGCATAATCTAATAGGCAGTGGACTTAGTCACTTGGTGTGTAAGTGCAAGTCTAAGTCTATACATGGGATTTATGGTTTGTTTTAATCTCTCTTTTGCAATGTTAATTAGATTTACTTTTCCATTTTTATGTAATTTTGCAATTAAGATTTTGGAATGAATATTATGGGGATTAGGATGAGCATTGGTCTTAAGATTACATCTTCTATACCATGTGAAGCCTTTACAAACAACCATCCAAAAAAGAGACCAAAAGAAGGAACCAAAAGAAGAAAGATGATAGAAGAAAAGAAGAAATGAAGATAAACATAACATGAATTTCCTTACTTGATTGTAAATTAATTTATTTATAATCTGGGTTGTATAAGGGTATAGCTCGACTACTCAATTTGTTTTTGGGTTTGTGCATTGGTGCCTGACCATAAATGACCTTATATTCTTTTGTGCTAGCTTTATAAAATATTTGATATTTTGTTTAGCTTGTGCATTAAGATGACATATTTTCATAGTTTCTTCCTTGCTTTGATGTATGGCCTGGATGACAATTAGGCTCTTAGAGAAAAATAAATCTTCTATCAAATTAATCAACTCAAAATTAAAAATAACTCATAATCTCATTTAAAGCCTAAGTTAAAATCAAGATAAAAGAATTAGCAACCCCTTAGTTGGATGAGTATTTCTTTTATAACATCATGCATAAAAGCATATTATTACACTCTTAATTGGAGGGCTTCCACCTTTGTCAGAGAACTTGGCTTGACCTTTGAGAGCCATGGTGGAAACATACCTCCCCTTCTTATTGATTTTGGCCATAAATCTTCTCATGCATTAGACATATGAATCTATAAGTAGTCAAATGATTCTATGATAAAAATAATATATAATATATTTTACATTAGATAGGTCATTTTTCATGCCTTACATGATCTAGTCTCTTAGGGGAGTTTAAGGACTTAGTCTCTTTCTAAAATAAATAATAACTAGCTATCTTGCATAAAATATGACTTGCCTACATGAATTTAAAATCATAGGTGGAGTTAGTTGGTAGTCATCAGGTGTAAGTTCGTCGGTGGTTTGTCCTCTTGTGGAGGCAAACCAAATACCATTTTGCCTTAGATTTAGGTCGTGCTTTTGGCCCTAAAGCTCCTAGATTTAGGTTTTGAGGTTGCTTCTCCCTTTTTGTGGGCCATATAAATCCTCACCTCTTAAGAATTTTTATAACCTTGTATTGTGGAATTGTAAGCCTTAAACTTCTAATAAAATTCAACTCAAATAAATCATTCAATTTCAAAATTGTAAATCCCAACCATAGGATAGTTTGAGATGCTCGCTAGGTTTCCTAGCATCCAGAGCATCTTCTACTTATCTTCCTTTGACTTCAATAATAACTCTCTCTTTAATTACTCCCATTTGATCTTCCAAAATAAACTAATCGATTGATAGTCTTACCTATTGAAATTTTTGGAGACAACGCTGATTTACCTTAATCGAGAGTGTTCCTAAGGAATCCTCTTTCTTGGGATGTAATTAACTATGGGGGATTGCCCTTGTAGAGAACTTAATGAACCTGGTTTAAAATAAACCATACTTTACTTTTTCATGTAAAGTATGAGAAGAATCTTTGGTACATTTATAGACCCATTGTCCTTAGGAGTCCTTGTTGAGGTGATTAGGTTCATTATAAGGTGGTGACTTTTATCTCTTGAGATAATACACCTCTCCTCGATGTCGTACTCGATCACCCTCAATAATAATATCTACAGATCTATGTGGTGTCAAAATGCATAAAAAGAAGAAATATATTTCGATCTTCATTTTATTCCGCATATAATGAAGATGGAAGTATGTTTTCTTTCTTTTTATAAATTCTCATGTATAAATTTTACCACAGTTGGTTTAGTGCCTTTCAGTATTGTTTGATGCCTTTCAATATGGCTTGGCTCTTGGCTATTTCTGATGGGTGGTTTCGGCTCGTTTGGTTAGGTGGTTTTTATGTTTTTCCTGGTTGCAACACCTGTAGCTTTGTCTTTTAGTTTGTGTTGATTCTGCCATTTGTGGATGTTGGTCATTTGTGATGTGGTGGACATTGTATGGACTTATTTGTCTTTTCCTTTTTTCTACTTGAAAGTAGCTAGGTCTTTTGGTTTGTGTTGATTCTGCCATTTGTGTGTGTTGGCTATTTCTGATGGGTGGTGTCAGTTATATGTCACTGTTGGCTGGCTTTTCTTGGGTTGTGGGTATCATGGTTTTGGGTGGTGTCAACTGTATTATACTGTTGGGTGATTTTTTCTATTTTTCTTGGTTGTGGAATCAGTAGCTAGTTGGCTGGCTGATTGGTGCCATTTTTAAGAATCTGTCCTAGTTATTTGGCTTGTTGGTGAGGGTTGGTTGGCTATGTTTTTGTTTGGCTGGTTGGTCTTGCTGTGTTCACAATTTTGGCCTATTTTGGTGCCTATTTTGGTGATATTTAGCTTATGTTCTTAGACAGACAGTAATAATCGAGGTAAGTGGGCAATGATGATTGTGATGATTCTACTATTTTCTTATTGGCTGGTGGTGTCTTATGTGACTGTAACTCTTCATTTGAAGATTGGATGTTCACATAGATTGTTTCCCCTTAAGAAAATACTATCTGAGCCTGAGTCATCCTTCTTATTTTCCTTTAATGTATCTTTCTACAATTTCTTATATCTTTTTTTGAGCTTCTTGCACATATTTGTATAGGGTGAAACTTTGCAGTGCTTATGTACTTTTCTCCTTAAGGGGTTGTTACCTTGTTGTTGATTTTCACTTTAATTTTTTTCTTGTATTCTATTCTTATATTAGTTAGGTGAATTTCTTTATTAACTCTGATGTAGCTCTTAAGAGCATTAGCTTTAAGATTTTTCCCCTACAAGGATTGTGTATCTTGTATTTCTATAAATAAAATTTCTATCATTTTGTTGGGATATAAATATTTTACTATTTAATTATTTTAAAATATTTTGCAATGTCACCAGTCCTCATATTAAAAATTTTATTGCTTTACTCATGAAATATGAGTTCAAAGAACTCCACTGAGTCCAAAGTTGTGTATTGCAACTATGGTTTGTCATGTTATGTATTCACTTCACGTAAGGAAGGAAATTATGGAAGAATATTTTTCAGGTATCCAAGAAATAGAACATAAGATGATTGCAATTATTTCATATGAGTTGACAAATTTGAGGGTGACACATCAAATAGTGATCATGCTAGTAGAGTAACAATAGAAAAAAAAATATAAGAAGATTTGATCAACATGATAGTAACTTAATATTTTGATCGCACTAGTTGTTGTACTTATACTTTTATTATTAGTTTTATTTATTAGGTAGTGTTACTTATTAAGTGATGCACAATCTGTCAATATAATTTAGTTGACTTATGATTATATATGAGTATTAGTTATCTTATTTTTGTTCATTCTATTTAAATTTATTTAGCTCATATAGCCATAGGGACATTTATCATTTATGCACAACATTCGAAGATAAACATTTTCTAAATCAGTTGTAGCAACAACGACTTCCACCATGATTCTTCTAGCTTTTACTTAAAAGCTGCATACAAAACGGACCCAAGTCTAAAATAAGAGCTACTTCATTTATATTTGTATAGACTCATGACAAACCAATCAACATATTAGATGTGTTGATCAAATATCTAGGCATCTCACAAAGTGGATGATAGAAATATGCAAATATAATATCAATTATATTCCCAAGTTGGTTATTAAAGCTTAAATTACGGCATTTTTTATTAGATTAACTCATGAGTTGTTAATGGAAGCCTAATGCTTTATCAATAAAGCCTCTTAGGAGAATAACAGTTGTGGAGTATAACTTTTTAAATATTTTAAGTCCAACTCACTTAAAAGTTAGCTGTTGGACTCAAATTACTTAAATTTATATTTATCATAATTTAAATTAATTTGGCTAGGACTCTAGGAAACGTTTTTGGGTGAGTACCTATCTTCTGATTTCATGTGGTTTTATAGATCATATTGAAGGAGTTTTTTTATACTTTTTTTAATAGCAATACTGTAATTTTTTTTCTATCTCGAATGGTAATATATACGCTAAAAGAACAATCAAGCAAGCCGTTTAGAAAGTCGCCCATTAGTTTCTCAGGTTGTAGATGTATTAGGGCCTATTTGGTCGCCCGGAAAAAGAGTGCAATGTAAAAAATATATATATATTTGAATTACTTTTGATTGTTTAACTAGAAACCCTATAAATATATGAATTTTCTTTTCCTTATTTGGTAGAAGGAATATTATGTAAAATATTTTTTGGGACTAAGGTGGCGGTCTTGGTGATTGGATTGTACTAGTGGATACGGAGGCGGTGGCGGTGGACGACCGGTGATTGGTAGGTGGTAGCGATCGGCGGTCAACGACAAGCAGCGTGATAGTCATTCTCAGTTTACATCAATTGATGTATTTGGAATTCAGCCAAATTGGGTGAATTCCAAATACACAATAAATCACTCTTCAAATGCATTTCAAATATACCACAAATACTTTATTTTTTTTACTTTATATCATGCCAAACACTCTAAAAGTTAAAATCTCTATATTTGATTTACTTTATACTCCTAATACATCAAACCAAACAGTCTCTTAGTGAGTGAACTCATTTGTATTTAGTAATAAATCATGATTTGTAGCATTAGCAATAAACAATTAACCATTTGATGTTATTGTCCTTTAATTAAGAATTGGATTGTTTAAATTATCAAATACAAGTTCTAGTTCAAGAAATAAAAGAGATCTTGATTTTAATGGCGAGTTCAAACAACTAATCAGTTATTATTTGGAATTCACGGCCCAACCTCCTTTAGCGCTTTTGAATCAACTTATTAAGCTAATTAAAGTTTATAAGCTGAGAATAAATTTAAAAAAAAAACATAGACAATAGCTTAATTAACTCCAATTAATCGTTAAGTTATTTGATTTTAATGGTGAACTCAAATCTTTAGTACAAGGTTTTGACTAAGCTCAATCGATAATAGACTTAGTTTAATAAGCAAACTTAACAATTTGTAATAGGACAATGAGGCTTTTTGAAGCAAATTAAGTCCAATTAATGGGTTTAAATGATTAATAATGATTGCTATATAAAAACATGCAAAATGATTGGTAATCAATATTTTATGGAGTCATTTCTAATAATAATAAGGAAACATAAGCAACAATAATAAATAATTGTGTAAATCATTGAAATATATATACTATTGAGAATACATATAAAAAATTGTACAAAATTATGTGAAATTATATCTTCATTATATGATGTGTGTAGAAATATATGAAATACTATATAGTGTGCACGAACAGATAAGTTTGTTTTATAATGTAAGCATGATCATTTATATAGATCAAATTCCATTATGATTGACACTGTGCATGTTAAGTAACACGAAGAATCAACACAATGAATTACCTTGCTTGATCATACATATGCAATTGAACTAGATGATCAAGACATTCTATGAAAAAGAATAAGAGAAAATTTTAAGGGGATTTATATATATAAATACAATTCTTATGTATTTACATATCTAACTTCATAAAACATTTTTTACATATATATCCTTCTTTGTATCACATCAAAAATAATCATCATTCACTTTTTTAAAACTAAAATGCCTTTTAAGCATAGAAAAGTATTAGATGTAAATATCTAACTTTAGGTATTGATATGTAAATACATAGAATTGTGTGTTATGTATGTAAATCTCATTTTAAATTAGGATATAGAATGTAAAAAATGTGTAAGCATATATTGAAAATAATATATTATGTTTTAACAATGAAATTCAATGATTGACATTAAAAATTTCCTTAGTTGAAGTATCTTAATATGAAAACTGATTATGAGTTGAATTTAATCAATTTAAAATATATTAAAATTTTTTGAGATATCAATCAAATCACTAAATAGCTCATAAATATGAAGTGTTTATAGCCAAATAAACATTCAAGCAAGATCTCTTGATTACTTCATTTGAGTTGATCAAAATACATGAGATGATCAAATGAATCATTTTGAGATCAATATAGTGGTTTTATTTTGCACTATTTATAAAAATATATCATCTGTATAAATCATTATTCTTCATATGAGGGAAAGAGAGGATAAGTTCAAGGCAGAAGAATCAAATATAATCGTTAATCCTAGTGATAGACCATATTAGCCACCGCTTCTCCTCTGAATTAGATAATGCCACCACGCTTTTTGACCCGCTACTAAAATTATTGCCGGTCATTTTCACAATACTTTATCGCGATACCGTTATTATTTTGCCATTCCTGCCGGTCGTGCCACGACCACCATCGCCGGCTATTCAACTTTGCACCCTCCCATATTTGTTGATCGTCATAGCCAATCTTGGTTCTTACCAAATTTGCTGGCCGGATGAATCGTCATTGTGACTAAATTCGCTTCGTCATTGCCAGCAAACTTTACAATTCTGACATAGTTGTTGTTACATGATTTGATTGGTTGTTGACTTTCTCACACATAAATTTCAGAAAACTTAAATTTTGTACTCCAATATATAGCGAGGAACATTTTATTGCTAAGACACAGATTTTTTCCTTCTTTTTGATTTTTCATATAAAATCAATTTCTTGTTCTTTCAAATATCGAGTGTTTGCGATTTTAGACTAAAGCATAAAATTTTATTCTATTGCAACTGATTTTCTAGCACGCAACAAATATAAATCTACTAAAACATTAGATCATATATCTAACAATGTAAAACATATAATAAAGTTCGAGAGGGTGGTTAATATTTACTGAATTTAAAAAAAGAGAAAGTTGTTCTATCTTGATAGGGATGTTTCTATCAACTGCCCCAATGCCAAAATTAGCATCCAAGATCTCAAATCCTTCTTATTCTCACTGACACAAACTCTCTCTTCATCTCTCTTTCATTTGGGATGCTTAAAGAGAAACAAGAATGGCAATTATATAATATAAGGAAGTAGGAAGTGATATTTTTTGGTAATATTCATGAAGCTTCAAATAAGAGCTTAAGTCGTATATATAACAAACTGACGTTGTTTTGAAATGGTTTAAAAAAAAATGTAAAAAATGTATTAAAGTCTACACTAAGTATGGAGTATAGTGGTCAAACGTTTTGCCAATTATATGCCAAACAACTCTTAATAGCTCAATTGTATAGAGCTACGACAATCATGGCGTATCATATGTTACATCATATAATAGTTGTCGACTTAATTGCTAGTGTCATCCATAAACATATATATGATCTTTAGAAAGCAAAATTGATGAAATCACATCATGACATATATGAGTATCACATTATTCAAATGTGCACATATATAAAGTCCATTTTATAAGAAGTATACTGCATGCAATAAACAAGTAATTCAAGTATAGGTTGGGTCATTGCATAGGTGCATAAGACACTAACTTAATATGTACTATAGTAATGATTAATGTGACAAATTATTATGATTACTGAGGCATGCGAAGCCTAATATGAAGTTCTCTCCCATGTTTTCAAAAAAATTTAATTAAAATTGAATTTAAGATATATTTAAAATTTTTAGTATTTTAAAATTTTAAAATTTTAAAATAACATGATATATAGATTTAAAATTTTAAAATGCGGTCGTATTTAAAATGAATAATGTGGTGCGGTACCGCATATATAGTGTCATCACCACCCCAAACGACCCCTTAATCAATAGCATATTCATCACAACTTCCCCAAACTTTACTTACCAATTTCAAATAAGTATAATTATCAAGAAAAATTGTAAACAATATTTTATGACACCTTTTAAAGAAAGAATATTGTTGAGTGCCCAATTTATCTTGTAATAGTTAATTTTTCTCTCTCTCTTGAATATATAATTTAAAATATAAAGTGAATTTATTTGATATTTATAATTTAAGATACAAACTTTATAATTTTATTAAATCTTAAAGAGTGTATATTTAACATATATTATTAGATAAAAAAAGTTTTATATATGAAATATTAAGATTAAATTATAACTATTAAATAAGAAATATAAATCAAAACTTCATGATTAAAATTTATTTGAATATGAAAGAATTTTATTTATTTTAAAATTAATACAATTTGTGAGCAAATGAAAAATTAATCTTTATTTTGACATTTAAATGTCATAAATCTATAAAATAAAAATTTATAAAATTTAATATAGTTGTCATGAATGATGTGAATATTTTTAAATACACAAATTTTCTCCAAAAAAATATGCATCACCATGCATGTAAATCATACAAATATTCTAAAATATATAAATATTTTTCAAAATATGTGACATCATACATGTGAATCTTTATAACACATTCAAATACTTCAAAAAATTATCTTCATGCATGTAATCCGTGCAATATCTCTAAAATGTATCTCTATGTATCTTCATGCAAGTAATACATATAAATACTTTTAAAATTTGAATCATGAAAAGAGTATACACCTCTTCATTTTCATTGCAAGTTCTCCATCATCTAAATCAAGTGTTTATCATGCACATACTCATCTTCACCTCATCTTCACCTATAAATATGAGAGGAAACATAGTTCTTTCATGTAAAAAATATTTTGTGAGATAAGTTTTGTATTGACATAAGGAGAGAAGAGAAAATATATTATTGGGAGGGAAAAGGAAGAAAAGAAGAATAACTAAAGAGAGGAAGATTTGAAAGTTCTCATAATCTTACTTTAATTGAGGATTTCTTTTACAATCATCAAAATTTTGATAGGTAAAATGGTGTTAAGTTTATCTATTTTTTATAAGTTAGCTTAGTTTATATGCTTTCAATTTTTCTGCTTATGGTGTTTATCTTATAATGCATAATTCTCTTTTTTAAATTAATTTAATTAAGATTTATTCTAATATGAGATTATAAATAGATATTTTAAAGATAAGATTAGATCAAAAAATATTATTATTTTTATTTTTTTATATACATATACAATTTTTAAATGGGTAAGATAACTTTCTCATTTCATTAAATTAAAAAAATATATATGAATAATGAAGGTTATACTAAAAATAAGAACTAGATTTTATCACTTATTTGTTTAAAAAGTTTATTATTTTCAAGAAAGAAGAACTTATTTAAAGGTATTATATTTTTGTGTATAAATAATCTATAAATTAAAGAAAAACTTATTAAGTTTATTTTATGAGTGCAAGTAATCTATAAAATTAAAAAACTTATTTAAAGTATCATTGAGTATATAAATAATAATAATAATAATAATAATAATAATAATAATAATAATAATAATAATAATAATCATAATATAATGCCTTTATATCTCAATTTTATAATTCAAGTAAAAATATTATTTTTAGAAATTATCTGAATCCTTGCATATAAGTGTATATATATATATATATGTATATATATATATATATATATATATATATTATATATATATATATATATATATATGTATATATATATATATATATATATATATATATATATATATATATATATATATATATATATATTTATTTATGACAAATTTTTATTTAAATGAATAGCTATTTTTATATGGGTCATTATGATAAAACGTGCTATATAAATATATGTGTGAAAGCTTCTGACTCTATCTGTTTGATATGCAGTCCAATGACCTATAACTTGCTATTTGTTTTGATCAAATTCAGTTTTTATACTTTAACTTAAGTTTTGATATGATTTGCCTTATAAAATTAATTATACATGTACAAATAAAAAGTAGAAATTAGGGTATATACGTATGAGCAAAATCATAAATTTTAATTATTAGCAAATACATGTATTTATTAGTTTAACAACATGTAAATCTTACTTAGTTTTATAACTCACCCAAAATATCTTATGAATTTTTTTTCAAATTTCTCAACATGATGCAATTAAACAAAAGTAAGGACATGATAATTTTATCTTCTTTATCACTTATTTTGTATGTTTAATTATATTAGTTACAAAAGTGATTTCTTAAAATTGTCATTGTCCTATCTTTACAATCATGTGAACTTATAATTAAGACTTTATGAATTTTTTATTTATCACTATAATATGTTATTAATTTTTTTTAATGTCTATACAGTCTAAAAGTTTGTGTTAAGAATTCTGGAACTTTTAAATTCTGAAATATACATTTATTTATGTGAGCTGTGACATATCTCCTTTCAAAAAAAGTGTAAATTATTAGATTGATGTACACTTGTTAATTGTTTTCCATCCAACAATTTTAATTTTGTAACTTCTAATTAGCATTTTAATTATGATTGTAACTTAAAACTTTATAAAACTTACTTTGTCACTTATAATTATTTTTTTCAAATTTGTTTTGAAATAATCTGAAAGGAGCCACAAAGAGTAATATGACAATACTTACTTACCTTAACATAAGCGTCAGATTAAAGCTGAAGCATACCAAAGAAAGCTTTCCCCTTCGTCTTAAGTTTAAACAGTCAGATTGTAATTTCATTTAATAATCTTAGAAACCATTACTTGACATTATTTTGTTTTCTTCTTTAACATTATTTTAGCAAAGGCATCCAACTACCATGTGACAAAAACAAGTCTTCCAGATATTTGGCATGGAGATATTCGGAAAACAGTATTAAAAGCAAGAGAGTGTTTGAATAATAATAATATATCATATATAAATTTATATCAATCTTAATAATATTTAATTTTGATTACAATTTGGTTAAAAATTGTTCTTTTATATTTCATTTTAATTGTAGAAGTTGAATTTTAAATAATTAATAATATATTTTAATAAAATGTTGACTGCTCAATAGAGAATGCTTTCCCTTATAACACAATATTCTTTAAGAAAATCAATATATTGATGATATTGGTTTAAATATAAAAAATATATATAGAGATAGTTATACTTTTAGCTTCAGAACCAAGAGAAATTATAGAAAAGGAAAATAAATAAATAAACTAATAGTATTAATGTCTTTATATTAAACTACCTGGGTGGGTTTAAGTATGATAAAATATTTATACCGCCACCTGCCGCTAACTACGCTTCCAAAATTCTCAACAACCCATCACAGCTCTATCCCTCCAAACCTTTGCCATGATTAGAAGGGAGTTCCAAGGCACTGAATCTCTAAAAGGCCAAGAAAGAAGAACGGAGGACCACGTCCACATTTTTTAATTCCTCTTATTTGTCTCCTACGACTCGATCCCTCTCTTGCCATTTGGCTGTGCTTCCATTCTTCGTTTCTTTACAGTTCGTCAGCTCATTTTTATCATCTGCTCTCAGTTTTACTTTTTTCTTTTGCTTTTCTTTTCTAAAGACTCATCTTTTTTTCTGGTGGGAGTTCAGCTTCTTGTTGTATATTAATGTTTACCTACTTTCTGAACAAATCCCTGATTATGAAATTTGAACCATCTTTCTTCTTCACATGCTGAAGTCTTATATGCCAGCCAATTTCTTACAGATAATCGTATAAGTTACTATTTTGCTCTTCGGAGAGAGAAAAGATGATGCCTTTTTCTTTTGTAAACTGATCCATATGAAGGAAGCAATGGGAAGGTTTGAAGGTGTTATGGAGGCTAGGCATCGATTGGCTGGAAGTCTGTAAGTGTCTCAGATCTTCTGCTCTTCCATGGCATGATCACGTACTTGAGTTTCTTATAATATTTCTGCTTCTGTTTGGCATCTGATATATGTTAATAAGTGGTACTGGAATAACGCGGAATTGGGTGGCTTTAATTCCCTTAGATTTGAAAAAAAAATCTTATACAATTATGCTTAATTTATTATTGTTTTCTTGAGTTTCGCTCTCTCTGAACTCTTTTATCTCCTCTCATTTGAAATCTTAATTCCGCTATTGTTGTGAATACTGAATTAAATTGCTTTTTTTTTTCTTGTGTTTTCCACTCATTATTTTATAATTTTACTAACCTTTTTTTATTTGATTATCACATATATACCAAGTTTTATAAATCTTTTTTTTTTCAGATCAAGTTGCTGATTCTGTCTTGTCTTAAAACAGTCCAAAATTTTTGGAATTATTTAGAATGATAATTTTAAAACATGTTTTTAGAGGCTATATAACAAACGCCATGTTCAGAATATGAAGATTGTTTGAGAAACATGAACAGGCCTTTATGTTCTTTCATTTTTTATTTTTTCTGAACATTTTGAAGATCTGGTAGATTTATGTCCATCCACTCAATGTCTGAAAAGGAACTCTGAAAATATCAACTTTACGAGCCAATTGAGGAATGACATATATCTTCTCTGGAATTTAATTCTTTTTCCAGTTATAGAGTCATTACTGCCATCATTTTAGGCTTTTAGCCCTTCTCTAAAAGCATAATTCTACCTACCAAATCTATCAATTAACTTGCAGTTGATGTCTTTGCTGTCGCTTCCAGTATTCACCAACTCTGCATTGTGTGCTCCATAGCAGAAAACGATGTTTCTTCGAGCTTAGGTCTGCCTTTTATTTCTAGATCTGCCTGAGCGTCCTTATCTTAGGTCTGCTTTTGTTGTCTTTGGATCTACCTGAGAGTACTTCTCTCAACTTTTCTGTTTATGTTATTTTATTTTTATTTTTATTTTTTTTCAAGAGTCATTCAAGACTTTGTGCTAATTTATTGACAAATTCATAAATAAAAATTCTCAACCACTAACCTAAGATGTCTTGCACCAATTTTTTTTATTCACAATGAAAGTTATAATGTTTTTATTATTCAAATTATTTTTTAAGAGTTAACTCTCAAACAAACAAAAAAAAAAAAGCACAATTACGGCAGCTATCTTTGCACTTTGGTACAACGGTGTTAATATTGCACATCCACTCTTCGATATATATATATATATATATATATTATATATATATATATATATATATATATATATATATATTTAAACTATTTCTTTGATGAGAACTATGTTAGATGGAAGGAATTGAAAGCAATAAAATGAAAATAAAAACGGTAATTGAATGTTGAAATTAGTTGTCAAAGAAAATACTAAGCGATTTTTTTATTATTGGATTGATGAAAAATTGTATATGTTTTTTTCTTAGGAGAGTGATAATCCATCATTTTATTTTATTGCCACCGCCGTCGCGACGCCGCCATGCCACCGCGCCATCGTGTTGCCACCACCGCCGCCGTCACCGCCTTCACGTCAGATTTTTACATTATATTTTGTCGATCAAACAAAAAATCTGAAAGTCGTAATTTGTAAAGCTCTCAACCAAACAACTATAAAGTAATCCTTTTCAATTTCTTTTTACATTCCTTTTTTCGATTTGCATTCGAATCAAACTTAAGAGATGCTTAGAATGGGCTCATAATTTTCAAAGCCCTTGTTAAACATTGCAAGAGGTACATTTCACAGCAAATAGTTAAGTGAATTGGACTCATAATACTTAAAAGTAGCTGCTTGCCTTCAACTAGTGAGTCCTAGCCCTTAGGATCAAATTGGTAGTGCTGGACTATTCTCCTACTAGCAATGGTAGATATCTATAATGGGACTTATAACATTAACCACAAAATCACAATTTCACTGTACTATAAAAATATGTGTATTCATTAATGATAAAGTTGTCAAAATGGATAAGATCTTCATTAATTGTTTCTGTAAGATAAATATATTCACAAATGTCTTTAGTGGAGCTATCCTTTTTGGAGAAGGCTTGTTGTCCTTCAATGCATTGTCAACTATAGGAGGGGAATTATAAGCTTAGGCAAAGGTTCTCAAGTCACACTTAAGATATTTGACTTGATTTAAAAGATTATTGAGAATTAGACTCTTAAAGGGTCATATGAGATCATTATATCAGGAAAGATGAGATGGCATATAAAGATCCAATTAATAATTACAACAAAGGCCACATGTATAAATATGATTGCATCAAAAATTGTGAATGAGTTTTTAGGATTACAATAAATATCCTTAATCTCTATTAATGGCTAGGTTAGGTGCACAAAGATTTGGAATATTAGATAGTCAATTCATTAGAGCCATCAATGGTTTAACAATCCAAAAATTGAAAAGTTTAAGGGATTCTAATTTAAAAGTGATTTTAAGGCTTATAATATTGAATTTTATGTCTTGGGATTAATGCATTGGGGTTGTAGAAGATATTAATTTACTTAATTTCTTAGGGGCCACTAATTTGAAAGCCCTAGTTTTCTAAATTGAAGAGGTATACCTTTATGTTGTTGAAGTAGAGAAAAAAAATCCTTGAGGGTTGATTAAATTTCATGACTACAACTAAATCTCATCTACCTCTCTGGACTACACTATAACAAGTTATTAAGGATTTGAATAGGTCATTATGTGGTGAGATATGTTGACTAGCAACATAACTTGGGTTCAAGTTTAGCTGGGTTTAGCCATCTAACGATAATTAAATTATCAAGTGTTTTATGAGTGAAATAGATTAAACTCTATCGCTAAGTGACTAATCTAAGGTCTAAGAAATCATAGAAATAAGACTAAGGTTATGGATTAGGTTGATTTTATTAAGTTGGACCATCCTTCATCATCTTGGTCAATCCTTGAATTTAAGTGACATCCAGGCCAATTATTTTTGAAAAGTGTAAGAGATTCTAATTTAAAAGTAAATTTAAGGCTTATATAATTGAATTTTAGGGCTTGGAATTAATGTATAGGGATTGTAGGAGATATTAGTTTACCTAGTTGCTTAAGTTTACTAACTTAAAAGTCTTAATTTTTTCAAAATAGAAGAGAGGTATACCTTTAGGTTGTTGAAGTAGATATTAAATCTTGGGGTTGATTAAATCTCATGACTACAACTTAATATCATCTACTCCTCTAAATCTTTGGGTGCGAGGTGCTTTAGTTAAGATAGAATGTAGTTTAATTCATTTTGTTATTTGGTTAAATTTTAAATGATAACCTCCCATTGTTTCACCTCTCTCCCATAAAACTACACTAGCAAGTTATTAAGAATTTGAATAGGTCATAATGTGGTGAGAAATGTTGATTAACAACATAACTTGGGATCAAGTGTAGCTAGGATTAATCATCTAGTGATAAATAAATTACCCAACATCTTAAGAATGAAATAGACTAAACTATATGGCTAAGTGACTAATCTAAGGTCTAATAAATCATAGAAAATAGACTAGGTTCAGTAAGTCCATAGGTTACGTTGATTTTATTAAGTTGGACCATTTGAGTTATCTTGGTCAATTCTTGAGTTTAAGTGAGATAAGGCTTAGTTAATTAGCTCTAAAAGAATATGAATATCTAAGATCGATGTTAGTTAAGTCTATAATTAAGTGAATTTTGGGTCAACTTAGTTTACTCAATCGTAATGAGCTAAGGTTTGACTTACTCATGATAAGAATGTTGATCGCTTAAGTTCACCAAGTAGGTCTTATAGATTAAGGAGAATTTAAGATCTAGGGCTTTTAGCCAAGTAGGCTATATCTTTTAGGTTGGAAAAGATATATCTCATATGAGTCAATTAGAATATGTTTGAACATAGAGTTTTATGGGCTAGACAATAGATTAATGTGGCCCCCTTAGGATCCTTTAAGTTAAGGTTATTCTAAGACACATGTAAGGTAGTTTTCTTATATGCTTAATATATGATTTAGAGCTCATGAGAATCCATCAATGCTTGCCCTAGCAAGCTCTTGGTCGAGAGATCTCATCACTATTTGCCTCATCAAGCTCTCATTGGTAATGCATTATCATTGTCAACCATAATAAGCCCCATTGTTGCCTACCCCAACATGCTTCTACTTACAAATCATACTTGTGAATTCTCTATGCAAAGCTCACTGAGTTAATTATCATTCTTCATTATCTATCCACCTTTCACATGAAGATATCATTTCCATGAAGCTCATTGTCGAGCATGATTGTACATTTATCATGTGACCAAAATTAGTTCTTTTATTTTATTTATCTAATGAATAGGGCTACAAATAAACCAAATGTTCGACAAATAATTCATGGCACAACTCAATTAGAGCTCATTCTTGATTGTTTGATTAACTAAGAAAATAAAATTTAATACTATTTAAATACTCAATTTTTACATAAATAAGCTTATACATGTTGCTCAATTCAATTATGATCATAAATATTTCATTTAAAACTCAAGGGTAAGTTAATTAAGAAGCTTATAAAACACTACTAAAAAGCTCATAAACAAGTTCGTTAAGAAGCTTAATCTATTTATGATCATAAATAATATCATTTCAAGCTTATGAATAAGCTTTTTGTTCAATTCTAATTTGTTTTATAGTCCCACATTATTTGGACTTTGAACTTAGTGTTTTTAAAATTATACTGCTGCACTTTCTTTCATAAGCTTATACCCCATGTTGTAGTATACAATGATTCAAATGAATGCTCCTAAGCTTTGAATTTACAGAATCTTTCAAAGGTTGATCTGAAGACTCATTTTAAAAGTTTGTTCAATTAAATGTTATTCTTTAACTTTGATAAGATCAGGTTGATAAGGCTCGCTTAACTTGCCCAAGCTCGATAATCATAAAATAATTTAAGCTCAAACAAAATGAATTTAAATGAATCCAACTTGAACAACATCAGAATAGCCAGTCAAGTGCACTATGATCAAACAGGCTTTTGATAAATGAGTTCAAGCCTTCAACTCAGCTCAATTTGTTTTACTTGCATCTTTACGAACAAAATCTTACAAAAGGAACTTGTAAATTTTAAATTCATTACATTTCATTGGCATTGTATTTAATTTACCCCTAAATTTAAAAGACTTGCATCTAAACAATTGCTTAGATCAATCAATATGGAAGTCATTAAGATTACCAAGCTAGGTTAATTCATGAAGCCACATTAAACCAAGTAGAGTTTTAAGGTATGTTGGGATATATTAGTTTTTGCTCAATATGATGATTAATGAGTCAAGTTTAGCTAGTTCTAGACCATGACATATCAAGTTTTAGAACAAGTAAACATCCTAAGTGGTTTGATATAGATTTTATTTAGGAAGACACGAAGATAAGCTAGCTTGACCCACCGTCTCTTAGCTCGGTTGGTGAAGGCCTTGGGAACCGACGCGTTGATTCCTCTCCGAGGTGCTTCTGGGGATATCAGGGCATTACGCGTGGGTGATGAATGTGATCTTATAGAGGATTAGTCATTAACTCACCCAAGATGGGTGGAGTGTTTGGTAGATACCCTTCAAAAAAAAAGATAAGCTAGCTTGTTGCATTAGGTCTTGATGCCTAGACTAGGATGAGCTAGTTAGATATAATGGCCTAAGTCTAAGTGGAACCATAAACCCTAATACAAGGTGATTCTGTGAGTGCATTAAAAGTGAGGTTAATAATGTCCTCAGGAACCACACCTTTTCATGTTATGAACAGTTTTACTCAATCAACCATCAGGTTTATCTTCAAAATGAGTTGTTTAGGTTATCAATCCTTTTTAAATTGTTTTACTGATTGCACTGTTTCTATTAAATTTAACATGAATGAAAAATAAACTTAAAACGATTTGAACATATTAAAAAAAGATAAAACATGCAGATATTAGATGAGTAGATAAAATTAGTATTAAAGATTAAATATCAGAAGAGGATAAATCTAACTTAAATGAATAAAACACATTTACAATATTTTATGGTGAATAATTTTAACACCATATATAACATTATGAGAATATAAACCTAAAACCAAGTTGTTGAATAAGGGTGCATTTGGCAAGGCAATGACGATACGACGCAATGCCCCACTGCAGTGCCGTTTGAGACACTACAGTCCGCCTGTGTTTTGAATAATCTGCGGCCAAAAAATTGTATTTTTCAACTTTGTCTGGCTCCCTAAGATGATGACTAGAAAACTGCGGTTTGACTTTTTTGAAAATAAAAAAAAATTGTTAGCCCCCCACAATTTTCTTAATAGCAGATTCTTCAACAATACCTTTGACCCTAAGACTATTAATCATAATAGGTGCTTAGTGGGAAGGAATTGCTAACACAACCATAAATTAAAAGTAACCAAGAATTTACAAAGAGCATTTAGGATAAATAGCTTATAAACTTAATGCTTCAATTAAGGTTTCTATTTATCTATGTGCTTATCTATATGATGCTAACAAAATTAATGATCATAATCCTCTATCAGTGAAAGCTAAAAAAATGAAATAAATTGATTTATATAGTTGCAGCTGAGTGTTAGAGATCTGACCATCTTTTCTATTACATATCCATTGTCATTGAA
>CM038220.1:23922242-24235426 GCA_021442155.1 Cymbidium sinense | reverse complement strand
CATTTGATCATTTAGTCAACACAATTCTACAAAGTGCTTTTGCTTTAGCTTTTGATCTTGAGTATCTTGAGTCGAAATAGTTTTGTGTTGTTGGTAAATTTTATAGGACTAATCCAACAATGATATCATTGTGATATATTAATAAATACTTAAGGTAATAATTTTGTTTTCAGATAATGCTTATAAAATATAAAATGATATAAATTACTAAAGCACTTTGAGTGTGACCAATAAGACAGATGCCTTGGCACTTGAAAGTGTTAGACAGACACACAGATAGACAAACATATATATATACATACATACATACATACATACATACATGGCACTTGAAAGTGTCGAGACGGACATACATACATACATACATACATACATACATACATATACATACATACATACATACATACATACATATACTTTGTAGGGACAAAGTCATTAATTTTTTTATAAATGCACCTTTTTTAGAGTCCTAAAAATATTGTTATTAGCTTGTGGATTCCAAAAAAATGAAGAAAATAAATAAAATGAATCCCACAAGAATGAATCTTTATAGTCTTGAAACCTAAAAAACAGATGAAGAGTAAGTAGAAGCTAGAAGATCCACAGTCTAAGTCCATGCGTCAAAAGTTCTAAGTTTGATGCATAAGACAAAGCTCAATTGCTACTCTCTTTTTCTTTTCAAGTGATTATATTTCATGGACCCAACTACATCGAACTTTCTTTTATTATTTTATAATTTGTTTATAACTGTTTGTTTGTTTAGATGTTTTATTTGATGATTATTTATTTTACACACTGGATGGAATAAAATGTTTATTTATGATATATTATTTCTATGACTTATCATAATTATTAGATGCCTGAATGAGTCACCTTAGGATCAGAAATGAAATTGTTCTATTATAAACAAAATTTATTAACTGGCATGATTAAAATAAAATAGAAACGCATAAGCTATGTTACCATAAATGCATTCATATTACTTCTTTGCCCTTGTGAGGGCCTCTATCTCCATTACGAATAGGGGCCACTTGATCTTTGAGGATAACATCTACCTAAAGGAGATAGGACAACACTAAGGTAGGGCCAAACAAAGACATGGCATTCTAACCATACTAAAGTTGTGTCTTAATTAACAAATAAATTAAAATATAATTTTGATGCATTTAGTCTAGCAATATTGCATACCCACATATTTAAACTTAATGGCTATGTAGGACTAGGATTCTTCCTAAAAAACAATCTTACATATCTTACATATGCATGTGACTAGACATCATGATTTTAAAATGACTAAATGAGTTAATTGTCCCTTCTAGGCAAGACTGTAAGTCCAGACTAGTCGGGCTTATTTCAACTTTAAGTGAAGTTGAAAACTATAAGTCTTATTGCATATCATTAGATTACGTCTGAGTGACTACTTAATAATAGTTCTCATTTTAGTCTAAGTTTTGAGACTAATAATTTATCTTAGGCTACATCATAAGTCTTCACCTCTTAAACATATTCACAATCCTATGTTAATAAATTATAAATTTCAACATACAACTAAACTAAATAAATTCAAATGCCAAAATATAAAGTCCAAACTTAGATAGTTTTGAGTGTTCTTGAGTTTCGGATTGCACTCTTTATTTTTTCCTCCTTTAGTTCTTAAAATAATTGTTCTTAAATTTAAACATATCTCTTTTAAGTTTCTAAAATCATCAAATCTTTGAATTTAAAGTTTGAATTAATCATAAAATCGATCATCACAACTTTAATAAAAAATTTCTTGAAAATTCACACTCTTAAAATATAATTAACTATATGGGCTTGCCCTTATAGAAACACGTGCCTCAAAATTTAAATAAAATTTAAATTCAAATAACTAGAAATACAAATCAAACAAACTTTGAAACTCATCTTGTTGTTATACACAAATCCATAGTAAAATAGTAATTCTATCTCACGAGATAGTATATCATTCTATATCACATTTAGATATAATAATAAGATAATAAGTAAATTCTCTTTATTTTAGTTTTTTAAATCCACTACAAAATAGTAGCTCTCTCCTAAAGTATATTATTCTCAATGTTGCATTCGATCACTAGAAGAAAATTAAGTTCACAGTTTGTGAGTTTTCCCCTTCTTAAATAAATTTTCCCATAAGTTATATTGGCGACTCCACTAAAGATTTAAATTTTCCAACAAGCAAGTTCAAAGTTGCATATATCATTTATAAGGAGTTAAGTAGATTAGATGCCCATTGTATAAATTTATTCTTACACTCAGAGAGTGAGGCTTAAGGATTAGTGCTTAGCTTCTAGGAAGTGTCCTTATATATATAGTGAAGAGTTGTTAGTTCTCCCATTTCTACAATGCCAAATTATCTACTATATCAAAATAGACATCATTTTCCCACCACAACCCTATCTAAAGATGTTGTATCAATTATTAGGTGAATATCACAACCCTCATTATTAAGCCTATTATAATCACCCATATCATAACCATCGAAAACAATTCTTATAACCATCATTACCACATGGACCCGGACACATCGTGGCTAAACGACCTTCACAAATCAACACTAGCATTTGACTAGAAAAAATACATTGATGGGTAAAGCCAATATCTTGGCATATAAAATAGCGATTTTCCCTTCTCTCCCTTATTTATTCAACTTTGTAAGAATATTGTAACATGTTTGTTCATCCTATGTACAATAAAAGTCTCTTTCTAAATGTAATTTTGTATGGTTCAACATTAATCACTCTATGTGAAACTTCAAACTTAATCTTTATGATAAAATATTAAAGAGGAAAAATAACTAACAAAATAAAAGATTGACTCACTTATATTATTTAATAAATTTAAGAATTAATTTTTTCATCAAAAAATAGTGGATTGTTCAACCACTAACAATAAAACCTAGATCTTTCCTTTCTAATAAATAGCATAACAAAAGTTAAAGAATAGTAAATATACACTAAATTGGCATGCATCATTACATTGCATACGCATGAGTTCATTACATGCAATGAATAGAATACATTAATAATCTCTATTGTGTACTTAGCATATACTTCAAAATTAAAAATTGTAAATAAGGTTGGTAGATGTTTGTATAACAACTGTTATCATTACAAGCCTTCTTACTTTTAATAAATTACTCAGAACAATTTCTTGAAATAAAAAAATAAAAAAAATCATTGCTGGCATCACAATTTGAAAAATATTAAACTTGATACTTGGGTCTAGTTAGCTCAAGTTACTTTCTAACTCTCCTAATTGAGTCTATCACTTTCAATTTAGACCAACTGTACTTGACTAAGAACAATAACCTTACCAAATCCTCTAGTTTAGACTAGAGGTGAACTAAGCAACCCTGTTAAAAATTCTTCTAATGAGTTCAATTATGCTCCATGATAGCTTCCTAGGTTAAGTCCCTAGCTTAACATTGTACGAATCCTAACACAACCCATAAAATTAGCTACAATCATGATTTCATGCCCACCAAACTTTAAACACAAAAATTTCCCTATCAAAACCCCATTTATAAAATAAATAGCATAGTTACATCTAATTCATCAAAATAATTCAAAGCGGACTCATATGAGTCAAATATCAATTTGCATGCATTTGCCTCAAATGCATGTTGATAATCCCACTTAAATAAGAAAATTTAATCAGAATTATATTGAATTAAATTAAAATACCTTAACTAATTAAACATATAAATTAAAAATCAAATCAAATCAAATATCTTACTCTAATACTACCACCTAACTCTCTTTATCAATTTCAAAATTTTAACATTCATTACTCTATCCCAATATTAAGATACTATAGCAAATATTAATTAATATTAATCCATTTATTTCATACCATAAGATAAGCAATGCTTGAAGTTAAAAAACAATAAGATTTTATAAGAATTAAAGTTGTCATTTTGCTGCTTGGTAAGATTCAAGTTAAAATAGAGTTAATTTTGTTCAAACATTTAGATTAAATGACTCAATTTAAAGCAAAACAAAGAAGGATTTAAGATCTTGTAGAATTTAGAGTTTCATTTTGATGTTTAGCAAAATCATGCTTAAACATTGTCCAAAATTCTATTTAAATATTGTCTAAAATCGTGCCCAAATCTTGCTTAAATTGTGTTCAAAATTCTATTTAAATATGGTTCAAAAGTTTGCTCAAATAGTGCTTGAATTATGTTCAAATTCTATTTAAATCTTGTTTAAATCCTATTCAAATATTCTCAAAATCATTCTTAAATCTTGTTCAATTTTATTCAAAATTATGTTCGAATTTGTTTAAATTTGATTCAAATCTTGCCACCAAGGAACATCTTAAGACAACGATCTGTAATAATTTATGTGCATGCTTCACACATGTTACCTTGATACCCCAACCTACCCAGATTCACGTGTACATTTCACATGCATGATCTTTGACATGTAGAACTACCTTGATTTAGATGAGTGCTTCCCATACATAAATTTTGAACATTTCATAACACATCATTTGCATGCATGCACATTCACATTTGTTGACACCTATTATTTTGTCCTTTGCATAACATATGTATTTTAGACTAGTTGCTTACAACCCCAACTAAGGCACATTTTGATGTGTTTTATGCCTCATCTATATTTAATCCAAGGATTGCAGACATCTTACAAGCAAACATTTAGTTGTATACCCATATGGTGGTTTTGTAGTAAGAGCATGTGGTTTGGTGAAACTGATTGTCTTTGGGTGCAATGCGTTAGGAAAGCTTAAATATAAGCTGACAATGATTATTGATTTCACATGTGCAAT
The DNA here is from genome assembly GCA_021442155.1 of Cymbidium sinense. Lineage (NCBI taxonomy): Eukaryota > Viridiplantae > Streptophyta > Magnoliopsida > Asparagales > Orchidaceae > Cymbidium > Cymbidium sinense. The sequence continues at coordinate 24,230,614 of CM038220.1, read as the reverse complement.
CTTAGTTATCTGATCTTTGATTAGTAGACCCAAATTGATTTTTTATGCAAAGCTATAAGATTCATTGGTTGCTGCCACTGCTCACTACTATTAACCTAACATATTATAGTTTGTTTATATTGTATTAATGCACCCAAATACCCACTAAGTAACTGTACCGAAGCCTACTAGTGGGCAAGCTTGACCAAAGTCAGTTAAGTTTCTATGCATGCATTGCATATCATACATGCTAGCCAGAATTGCAATAGCTAACTTCATTTGATTGGCAGTGACATTTGCGTACCTTGGTCATTGTATTGTATTGGCATTTAAACTTTAGTCTAGGGTTGTATGTAACACATACTATACTTGAGGCTTCTCATTTTATTAATCACTTGAATCAATAGGTTTTACTTGGCGGCATGGGTCAAGGTTGGCTATATCTCTAAAGCATAATATTGTCAGCCTATTGTTCTTAATAGATTGAACTATGCTCAAATTCACATTCTAAGTAACCTTCACAGATTATAGGCTATCCTACCCCTAGCTCATTCTAGCCTATTTATGACATGATTATCATTTCAATTAAATTTATATCTAATATTTTGATTAGACAATGACATGAATGTGCATTATCATCATCCATTAGTGTCTTGTTTGATCATATCTTAGCTTGACCCTCAGTTGATAACTTTTTCTAGTCTAGTCATGCTCTTTGACCAGACTTTTCTTGATCCTGTCAACCTCGAAGTATTTAGGAAGCTAAATAAGTCCGTAGAACATTAAGCAAGTATAGATGATGGATAAACACATAATTGAGAGATTTTAAATCATACTTTTAAGAAAGCCTATATTAGTTGAAACAATGGCTAACAAAGGATAGACCCATGGTGAATGAGACTCAAGCTCTATTTGCATAAAGGAAGGTGAAGGAATTTAAGCAAAACACCACGTTGTGGCTTGAGTATTATCTTGAAGTTTATTGGAGATTTCAAATCCTTGTCTCATTCCATACACTCAATGGGAACATACAAACTCTAAAGTGGAAGTGGCTGACATAATTTCAAATCTAGATTCGAAAGGTCAAACTTCATTTACGTAAAAATCAGGGAATCTCGTTTGATTAAAAGTTCAAAGATTTGTACAGAATAGAGGAAGTCACTTATCTTGGCTAGAAATTGTCTATTTCATAAGGAGTAATATCTCCCAAAGACACAAACGCTTGAAGTTCTACTAGTTCTTCTGAAAAAAATCTCAAAGAAATTAAAAAGTTTTATTAAAAAATAACCATTAATTAAGATTCTACTTAGTTAAATAAAAAACTATATTTAGTCAAATTAGATAAAAATATCTTCTATAAAATAATGTCTTCATTAATCAAATTTAATTATAACTACAACTAATTAAACAACAATAACAACAAGCCTTTATCCCACTGTGGGGTCGGCTACATGAATCCTTATTCTCCATTGTGTCTTATTATGTGTCAAATTCTCATTTAATTCCAATAAACTAATATCATTTTTTATACATCTTAATCAAGTCTTTTTAGGTCTACCTCAACCTTTCTTAACATAAGGCAAATTTAGTACATCTACTCATAACGGTCGTCGATGCTTTATGTGGCAATATCATTTAAAGCGACTCTCTCTAATCCTATCTGCCACTAGAGCTACTCCAACCTTTTCCCGAACATACTCATTTCGCATTTTATCTCTAAGAGTAAAGTCACTCATCCACCTGAGTCATCTCTGCAACAGTTAGGCATATGCTTCTCTTTTACTGGCCAACATTTTGCACCATAAAGCGGTACTTTTCTATCACACAATAAGCCACATGCACTCCTCCAAAACTATAATTATAACATTGATAATCTTAGTATCAACAACAATCTTTAAAGCTATAATTATATCTTCAATACTATTAATTTTTATAACATTATCCTTCAAAATTTTATTTATAATCACACATACATCATTTCTAATTCGACTTTTACCTGAATATCAACATTTAAAACCTAAACTATCAATCTACTTGGTCTTCTCTCCAAATCATTTAATTTTTTAAATATATAAAATATTTATCTTCCTATGAACCATAATATCTATTAATTCCATTAATTTACTCATAAGAGTATCTATATTCTAAATTCTAACATAATTATAGTTTCATAGACCTTTTTTTTTCCCAATCGTCCATAATGTGAGAACCCTTACTTGTTTAAATCTATACGAACACAGATCTGGTCCTTGCACTTTTCACTCTTGGGGCATATAGTGCATCGCTTGAGAATGAACTAGCATTAACTATCTTAAGCGATTCATATCATGATTATTTCGACAAATTTTGCACTTGTTATCAACTATCTATCTTAACCATCCACTTTTCACATCCCGGACTTGGGAAAAAGTTTATTAAAATCATAAATGCTACTGAAGTTATAATTTTTAATAAATTAATATTAATTATTAAAATTAAATTACATCTCTCCATCAATTAATATACATTATTATCAAATATTCAAAATATATCACAATTTATAACAAAATATAAAAGCTCTCCTTCGTTCCAAAACCAAAGCCCTCTCCTTCCTCACATTGGCTATGACCAAGATAGAAGATCGACGAGGCGAGCGACATTGACGGGACCACCGGCATGCAAAGAAGCATAAATTGGAAATAACTCTCCGCCTATCGATCGAATTTACAAAATCCGATATCAAAAGCAAAATGGAGGAGAACGAAGATTTTGTAGGATTTGAACTTCACATTTTTATTGTTCGGCGGGATTTAGGTTAGATCCTGCTTAAATCCTGATCAAATCTTGCTACCAAACAGCCCCAACACAATCCAAATCCCCAATAACATCAAACTACTTAAACTCTCCAATTTCATAATTATTTCTAACAACATGCAAAAGATATATCCCAATGCAAGTGAAGGCGATTGCTAGATATTCAAGATAAACCGATGAAGATGCAAAGGATATTATATACATGTACATCTTCCTTGCGAATATAACCCCGCCTCGCTCAATGTTCTTCCAACGCGGTGAAGGAACACGGCGGCTCGAAGGTAACTTAAACTCATTTTAGATTTTTTGATCCCCGTGGCGCGTGCAGCCACCTGTCGTGCAATGCGATAGTGTGAATTCTGAATAGGTTTAGTTAAAAAATAGGGGGAGTTACATACATAAGCACTCAAAACATTCTTATTTATTTTAATATCTAAAATTTTAATAATACATACATGCCATCTAAAAATCTCTAATATATCAAATCTATCACCCAATCCTAACTCCATCAGCCTTCCACGTAATCCAAAGTAATCACTTATCTGCTTATTTATACCATTCGTTGACAATCATCAAGATGTCAAGGTTTTCGATAATCAACCTTGGAAACCAAATTATATGTACACGGCGTCGTCTTCTTCCCCTCTTTCGCTCCAGCGATTTGGCCCACAGGTGCCACTCTATTACTTCAGGAGATTGATTTATCAATTTGATTAGAAGGAATTCCTACTTACAATGGCTCTCATTTTTATTTCAATTCCATTATTTAAGGTTTTGAGGTAATTAAAATATTGTGATCTTCATTTGCATTCAGTTGTTAAGTTTGTGTAGTTTAAGCATTTTACTTTGATGTTATATTTTCAAATCTAAACTAATCTATATTAGAGCTAGCCTTATGCTCTAGTTATGTAACTTATTTTATAAGTTTTGTTCTTCATATACCATTCTTAAGATTTTGAAATTTAGTTATTTGGATTATTAGGTTTATGCATGCATATTGTCTTGAGATGTGTGATTTGTTCTATGAGTAGAGTTTATGTTTGAAAGGCAATGTTGTGGCATTCGCTAGATACAATTGAAGCGATAATGGCGGGATGGCCATGATAGAGCAAAGGAGATGGTAGGCATAAGCCAATATTAGAACAACGGTCCTCCCTCATCGCTAATGGATGGAAGATTTAGTAGTGTTAATGCTCTCTAGTAGGATTTAACGAATGGGGTAGTTGGGTGGTATTTCTGTTATATTGGAAGGTTCAAAGTGTTCAATAAATAAATATAAAGTTTAGGGTGTTAAATATGTAAATTAAGATGTTTTGAATGTTATGTATGCAAATTCTCCTAAAATAACATAAAGACTAAAATAATCATTTTTCTTATAGTAGCAATGCCACTAGGAAGTAGCTAAGTGAGCACTTTCTATTTTGTCATATTTCAATCTCTCTTCCTCTTGCACACATTGAGCAATGAGCTCATTAAGAGTCCATTTTTTCTTTTGAGTATTATAACTTATCTTAAAAGGATTAAATTATATAGGAAGAGAGATCAAAACTAAGTGCACAAGAATATCATCAGATATCTCTAATTTTAGTATTCTTAGTCTAGTAACAAAATTAGACATTTTTGCTTCACAAATTAATGAAATATTGCATGCAAACAGTTTTGATACAAAGAAAAAAATGAATGAGAATTCATATATGTTATGGCACAAGCATTTAGAACATATTTCTAAACATATAATTGAAAGACTTGTGTTAGAAATAATTCTTGATTATCTTGATGCAGATGATAAACTATGTATATAATGTGTCAAGAGAAAACAAACAAATATCAAGAAAGTTGGTGCTAATAGGAATTTAAACATCTTAGAATTAATTCATACTGATATTTGTAGTCCATTCTCTACAGTTACTTGGAATGGTCAACATTATTTCATTACTTTCATAGACGATTATTCTTGTTATGGATACATATGCTTGATTTAAGAGAAGTCACAATCACTAAGCGTATTCAAAATTTTTAAGGCTGAAGTTGAAAATCAACTTGAAAAGAAAATAAAAGCTATCAAATTTGACTATTGTAGTAAATACTATGATAGATATGATAGATCAGGTGAAAAGCATCTAGGCCCTTTTGGCAAATATTTAGTAGAATGGCATCGTTCCTCTCACCATGTCAGGACTTCAAGTCAAAATGGTGTAGGCGAGGCAATCGGACCCTATGGATATGGTTAGAAGTATGATAAATCATTCTTCTTTACCATAATCACTTAGGGAGAAGCCTTAAAGGCTAGTTTACATCTTTAATAGAGTTTCAAGCAAAGTAGTAGCTAAAATCTCATATGAATTAATTGAGGGATAGATCTTTAGGTGTTTAATAACCTAAAATAAATTAAATAATTCACATGTGTGAGAAAATCATAAGAGTACTTAATTAAATTCCTTAATTTAATTAACCATTAGTAATGAGCTAATTGTATTAAGCTTTTTCATTTCTTAGGACCATTGCTAATTTACTTTTCAATTCAATTGCATATCATGTTAGCTCACAAATATTTGGATAATTATGTTAAGGTGACATAAGAAAGGGTTAATTAATGAATTTAATGTATATTATAACTCAATTAATCCATAAATCAAATTAATCACTTTTCCTTAAACACCTTAGATTATCAACATGAGAATGGAATAAAACAGCAAACATTTTTCTCTTCTTTAATTTCAATTAAAATCCAAAATCAAAATTAATAAGAAGCTTTAGTTTACTTTAAAAGATTTTATTTAATATGATTATCCTTAGGAATTAATTTGATTGAATGAATCACATATTTGTATTTGATTATTCCTCTCCAATCATGTTAAATATCGTATGTCATTTAATTCCATGCATCCATGTCTTTTTTTAAAAGTTAAGTAAGTTAAATGAAGTCTCTTTTATATAAAGCTTGCATGTGTTGATTTAATTTAATATATGTGTGGCTATTATCACTATTAAATTCAAATGTATTTTTCAAAAGCTTATAAATGAATGATGACATGTGTAGTAATGATAGTTATAAATACATAAAAAATGTATGTGCTTATAGTTTAAAGTGTATGAAGTTTATTTCCTTTATTCACATGTTGATTTACATAAGTTTGAATGGTAATGGGTATATAGTCTGGACATTCCGGGAATACGAGGCTTTAAGTATCCCTAAGAGGTCATTTGATTGCCTCACTTTCCTAGTTAACAACGGCATGTGCCCATTTGATTTCTTTCTCATGTATTTTAACATTAAAATTTAAATAGAGCTTTAATTCATATACATACATAATTCAATTAAATAAAATACAAGTTTTGCATGATTTTAATTTTATTAGTTATTTATAAATTCATATGTATCTAAATAAACAAGTATATAGTCTGAAAATCTGAATATGGCTTTAAGTAGCCCAAAGGAGGTCATTTGATTATCTCACTTCCTGGTTTAACAATGGCATGTACTTGTTTATGTTTTCATATATGTGTGCGTACATGTGATTAAAGAATGAGAATCCCACTTTTATATTAAAAATACAAGCATCCATAATTGTTCAAGTGATTGAATCATTTAATCATGTAATTTGGAGTTTTCTTTTTTATATTCATGTATGAAAATTTACATAGATTTGTATTTTAATAGGTATATAGTCTGGACATCTTGGGAACATGAGGCTTTAAGTATCCACAAGGAGGTCATTTGATTACCTTACTTTCCTGGTTTAATAATGGCATGTACCTATTTAATTTCATTCTTATGTACTTTTGCATAAGAATTTTTATAGAGCTTTAAATTTACACATATTAAATAATTCAATCAATAAAAGTATAAAATTCAAACATGCATATGCATTCATCATATAAGTGTGCTAAAATGTATTGCATGTATAGATAATGCTTAGGATTGAATCATATGTGTGTTACATGTGATGGAAAGGAATAATTTGATATGTGTCATGTGATAATAATTCAATCAAATTAATCTTAAGATGCATTTCATGTTCAATAGATTTATTTAAAGTGAATCTAAACTTAGGATTAATTAAAATATTTAATAAGTCATTCACTAAAGAGAACTAAATCAAATTAACATGCTTTAGAATGCGACTTAAGTTAGAGATGAAAGAGGGCAATCCTCTTTTTTCTCTTTATTATAACATAGATGCTAAGTGTAAATCACATGAAATAAAAGAAACACAAATTAAAATCATCAAATAAACTAAACAACTTAAAGTGAAAGCAACCCTTTAAGTTAAATTAAATTCTTTTAAACTTAGAAAAATATAACTTTAATGCTTACTAAGACTTGCCACACGAGCCTTAACACACATATTAGAATTAATTCACCACTTATAGTCCTAAGTTAGGGTGATTGTATGATATGATGTATATTTTATTTTGTGATGTATTATTTTAGACTGGATGTTAGGGTGTATGGTTCGTAGACTAGATGGTAGGCTAATATTAGCCTAATCATATTTTATGCGGATTGTGCTTAAGGGTGCTTTCAAATACTCTCTTTGTAGGTTGCTTAAAACCCTAAGCATAATCCAAGTTATGACAGGTGAGCTTGGTTACCTATGTGCAGAGTACTAAGTCCAAATTATAAATATAGGTGCTTGGATTATATCGTGTTTAACTAACCTCTATTTTATAGGTGTAGTTAGATTTATTTTTCTATTTTTAATATAATTTTATGTTATGAATTAGGATTAGTGTTATGGGGGATTATGATGAGCTAAAAGGCTTTATCTTGGGAGGCCATGTGATGCCTTTGAAGCACACCGAACCAAAGAATGGAGCAAATCAAATCAAATGAAAGAATAAAGATAAGGAGAAAGAAGACCCTCATAACATTTAATAAAATTGTAATTATTCTTTCATATACCTGGTTGTATAAGGGTGGAGCTCGGCTACCCATGCTTTCTCTTTTCGGGTTGTACGGGCAGCACCATACCGCACCGGTCTCTTATTCATTTGCATTAGTTTTATAAATTTATTTGATGTTGTGTTTATTCTATACATTAGAAATGGCATATTTTTCATAGTTTCTTATAGTTGATGCTTTAATGTGTGGCCTAAATGCGATTAAGCTCTTAGGATACAAATAATTTTTCTACCCTAACTAATCACTCATAATTAAATTTTAACAACTCATAACCTCATCATAAAGCCTAGGCCTTAAATAAGATAATTAAAAGATTTAGCAACCCTTAGGAATGTTATATATCTCACATCATGCATGCATATTATTTCTTCCTTGAAATTGGGCGATCTCCATCCTTGCACAATATGGGAATCTTGACCTGTGAGGGCATCCTTTGTGGTGGAGAACAACCAATTCTCATTGATTTAACCAACAACTGTATTTCATCATGCATATAGACATCAAAATCCTAAAGCTTTTATCCAAATGAAGTGTTAAAAATTAAATAAAATTTAAAAAGATTTTGTATTAGATTAAGTCATTATTCATACCACTCATGCTCTAGTCTCTTAGGGAGTGGGTTTAGGACCTAGTCTCTTTTCTAAATAAATAATAGCCCAACCGCAATTTCATATAATAAACCACCACATTTAAAATCGTAGGAGTTAGTTGGCACTCTAGACGAATGTAAGCCCAGCAATCGGGTGGTTTATCCACTCTTGTGGAGGTAAACTTATGCCCATTTTCACTTAGATTTAGGCTGTGCTTTGGCATCATGCTAAAGCTCCATAGATTTAAGATCCGGTAGTTGTTTCCTTGGGCTACAAGCATAAATCTACACCTCTTTGGCATTTTCATAACTTTGTGTTGGTGGATTATAAGTTTTAGCAATCTAAGAAAATTTCAACTCAAAACATATAATTCTCTTCAATTTCAAAATTATAAAGCCCAATTATAAGATAGATTGGAATGCTCACTAGGCTTTCTAGTATCATGAGCAATCTCTACTCATCTCTTTTGGCTTCCAAAATAAGTCTCTCCATTTGACCTATCTCAATCGATTTTTCATATATAGTCAATCATTTGATACCCTAACTTTGAAATCTTTGGAGACCCTAATTGTCTACTTTAATCGAGAGTATTCCTAAGGAATTCACCTTCCTTAAGATGTAATTAACTATGGAGACTTACCTCCATAGGAACTTTAGAACCCGTTTAATATAAACCTTGCTTTATTCATCCATGTAAAGTAAGTAAAAAATCTAGTATATTCAAGACCCATCATGCCTTAGGAGTCCTTATTAGGTGATTAGATCCATTGAATGATGATGTCTCTTTTTTTGAGATTGTACATCATAACTCAATTTCGTACTCAATCACATCAATAAGTACCCCCCACGATCTACATGTTGTCCCCCCCCCCCACACACACACACACATCCAAAAATAAATACCACAGATTTTTCGACTCAGGGGTTGTTCCTCTCTCCATTTTAGTAAATAATTATTATCTCAAGCATCGATAGTGGACTTATATTTTATATAAGCCCAAGACTATCTTTCTTTTCGTTGGCACTTAACTTATTTCATCCTTAAGCAAAGATAGCCAACATCTTTTAGGTTTTAGGGCCTCACTCCATGTAGGTCTTGAAACCCCTATTGGTTCCCCCAATAGGTAAAAAATAAATTGACCAAGAGGAGATGACTAAACTTAGAACCCCTTTACCACTAGCTTGGTGAGGCAAGGTTCATCCCATATTTAAGAAAGTTTTGATAAAATAAATAAAGTCTTTTGCAAAAATTTTAAAAGCACTTCTCCAAAATAAAATCATTTTTTGAAATGCACTTCAAATAACATAAAGTTTACAAGATATAAAACTTTCAAACCTCTTTTCAAATAATAAGACAATCAACCTCATTTAACATACTTAAACTTGTTAAATGAGGATCCTTTCAAAATCAAATATGCATTGCCAAACTCTTTTATATTTTTCAAAATAGAATCAACCAACTCCATTTAACATACCCAAATTTATTAAATGAGAGTTCTTCAAAATATTTCAAACACCTTTTTCATAAAAATAAATAATAAAAAATAACCACCTACACTTAATATACCTAAATTTGTTAAGTGGAGTTCCATTTTCAAAATCAAAACAAAATTGAAAATCAATATATAATTGAATTTCACTTAACATATCCAAATTTGTTAAGTGAGAATTCTCTCTTTTCAAAAGCAATATCACAGACAAAATCAAAATATATTTGAACTCCATTTGACATATACCCAAATTTATCAAATGAGAGTTTATTTTTTCAAAATTAAAACAAATTGAATTCTATTTAACATACTTACATTTGTTAAATAGAATTCCCCTTTTCAAAATCATGCAATATCAAAATATATTTGAACTCCATTTGACATACCCAAATTTGTCAAATGAGAGTTCCTTTTTTCATAATTAAAATAAATTGAATTCTATTTAACATACCTATATTTATTAAATAGAATTTCCCTTTTCAAAATTATAAAATATTAAAATATATTTGAACTCCATTTGACATACCCAAATTTATCAAATGAGAGTTCCATCTTTCAAAACCAAAATAAATTGAATTCTATTTAACATACATACATTTGTTAAGTAGAAGTCTCTTTTTCCAAAATCATGAAAATCAAAATACATTTGAATTTCATTTGACATATCCAAATTTATCAAATAAGAATTTCACCATCAAACAACACATAAAAATAAATTAAACTCTATTTAACATACCCAAATTTGTTAAATAAGAGTTTTCCATTTCAAATCAAAACAAAATAAAAATACCAAACACACTCAGCCCCTACTTAACATATCCAAATTTTTTAAGTAAGGGTTTCATTTTCAAATCAAAACAAAATATCAAACACATTTGGATCTTACTTAGTATACTTAAATTTGTTAAGTAAGGATCACATTTTCAAATTAAATCAAATAGATCAAACACATGACAAATATCATCGCAAAAAAAATATTTTCACAAAAGTATTAATGATCACACTTCAAGATATTGGTACAACACAAGGAATATGTATTAATTAACTTTCTTTGAATCGAAGAATATTATCGACAAACATTGCGGTGACAATTATGGCCAAACTATAGTGATAATCCTAGGCCATCATCTCAAAATAGGCTATATTATTGTCCAGGTCATCCGAGTTAGCATCAACTTTTTTCGATGGTATAAACCCAGCGGTTAGACTACTTGTCACCTTAATATCTTCATTTGATATTTTGTGTGAATCATACTTAGAGATAGATGATATTGAGTTTGATTGACACCTTTGAGCATATCTTTTGACAATCTTAAAGACCTTTCTCCTATCACTTTAGGTTATGAGATGCACTCGTAATATATACCAACCATAAAGAGCTTAGTTCTATTCTCAAAGTATTCTCTAGGCATGATTGTTTTATTATATTTATCTAGGAAGTTAAAAGGATCAATAAAGTATAGTCATCGATATAGAGTTAGATTGGATGTGGGAGCGCTTAGCCTACAAGTACTTAAGAGAATTTTATATCTTCTTGCAACTATTTATTATACTTTATTTTATGCTTGAATTAAACATATTTTTTTTAGATGGAATGAGAATTAATAAAGATAGACATGGCTTAATAATATTAAAATCTACAAGTGAGGTTACTATAATTACTACCTTTAAATCTTTTTATGATTAATTTAACTAATAGCAATCCTAAACTTAAACTCAAAATAACACAATGTTCTTAGTGCCCAATAAACCTCATATTATGCTCTAAGTTATCAATTCCTGCTCATCAAGATTAATAATTTGATAGTCCCATATGCCACTTATCGAATGATGACGATGTGAGTGGAATATATCATATAAAATTCATTTGTCATACGCCTGGTCTCCCCCGAGTGCCCTAGCCGCCGTCCCTCTTCGGCGATCTTCCATTCCGCCCTTTTTCGGCGATCGTCCAGTTTCGCTCATTCTCGAGCCAGGGGTTTTTCTTCTTCTCCTCATTTACTTCCTCTTTTTCCTTTAACCTGCCATTGTCGCTGTCCCTCCTCGGTGTTTTTTTTTTTTTTTTTCTCGTTCTCTTGGTGATATCGATCTGAGCTTCGTTGTGCTTGCGCTGGTATGCCTTCCTTTTGATCATGGATTCAACCGTGGCTCCCCCATGGGGGAATCCCGCCCTAACTCGTTCGGCTGGGTCAAGTATGGAAGCTACTGGAAAAGATGGTACGAATCCTACCATAACTTCTAAATGATTTAGGGATGTGCTTGCTGGTAAAGCGAATAATGCCGGTGAGTCTTTCGATTTTATTTCTACTACATTCCGGAAAGTACCAGCTGTTATGTGTTCTGATTTTGTGGTGAAAAATTGGCTAAGCCATATGAATTTACTTTGATTGGTAAATTTTCTCTTCATCGTCCATCTATAGAGAATATCTGAAGTTTTTTTCATTCGTTGAAACTGTCAGGAGTTTTTTTGGTGGGTTTGATTGATTCTCAACATATTTTGATTCAATTAGCTAACAATGGACTACTCTCATGTTTTGCAAGAGGCGTTCTTATTATGTTTTTAACTGCCAAATGCGTTTATTGAAATGGACTCCCTTTTCAACATTAACGAGGAATCTCCTATTGTTCCAGTTTGGTTGTCTATCCCTAACCTTCGTGTGCACTTCTTTAACCCCGAATTTCTCTACGCGGTGGCTGGCCTTTTCGGTCGACCTCTCCAATTGGACCAAGCTACCGCCTCTAGCTCTAGACCTTATGTTGCTTGTGATCTTATAAAAGTGGATATTACTAAAAAAATATCCTAAGAAAATTTGGCTTGGATCAGAAAAATATGGATATTTACAAAAAGTAGAATTTAAAAATTTTCCTATATTTTGCTCACATTGCAAAATTCACGGACATGGTTTTGTTGATTGTTTTGTAGCTCATCCGCATTTAAAGAAGAATTCTATGGTCTCCAAATCTACTTTTTGTCACTAAGGCCACTTTGAATGAAACATCACGAGAATTACTAATATTCGCAATACGATAAAATGAGCCCCAAATTCTTATGCACAACCCTAATTCTAAGCTGACTATGGCTGAGCAATCCCCAGTAGACACAACTCTATTGAAGGATCAGTTTCCTCATGTTGGATCTAATTTACAAAACCAAAATATTGATATTAATGCTTTGAATTCCAATTCAGGATCTCCTCTTATTACTGATTCTCTGAATAATGCTAATATTCTTGTTATTTCATCTTCAGTAGCTAAAGATCATTTGAAAGATAAGGTGGGGTTGGAGGAGGTGCAATATTCAGAGATAACTTTCACCCCAGATCTAGGGGTTTGTGTTTTGCCACATTATAACCCATCCTTTAATTCTTCTTCTAACACGAATCAAAATCTAAAACCTAAGATGCATCAGGTTATGAACAATGAGTTTGAAGAAGGAGAATTGACCATTAACCTTCAGGCATCTACAGGCAATAAACAATTAATTGGAATTTCATTATCTGATGGAGAGGCTATTGGTTTAGAAAATGATTTTCGCATTGTCTCAAAAAAGAGAAACAAATCATATAAATCTAGATCTCCTAACTTTGCCAGATTTACTAGATCTGGCTCATGTTTCCCCAAGTAATGGTCTCTTTCTTGATTTGGAATGCGAGAGGGATAGACTCCCTCTCTGTTCGTAATAGACTCAGCAACTTAGTTCGCATTAATAACATTTCTTTTCTGGCAATTTTTGAACCCTTTATCCTTCCTTCTAACATCCAATCTATTGCTCAAATGATTGGTTTTAGTAGTTTTTCACCTTCAGTAATAAAATCGAATCTTTTGAAAAATCCTTTTGCATTCCATATTATTCAGGACCTTCACAAGTTCGTGAATGCTAAAATCTCCTTTGGCAATTGGTCCTGCTTTGGATCTTTTGTCTATGCATCCTGCAATAGGTATGGTAGAAGAGGCCTTTAGAAAGATCTGGTTAATTTCTCAATCTCGGTTAATGCTCCCTGGTTTGTGGGTGGGGATTTTAATATTATCTCTTCCTCGGTGGAACAAAGGGGTGGAAATCCTCCTAACCTTTTATCTATGGAGAAATTTAATAATATAGCCCATGATTGCCACTTCGTCAGGTTTGGTGGCTCCCAGTACACTTGGAACAACCACAGAATGTGGCAAAGACTAGATAGGATTTTGTTTAATGATCTATGGATCAACTCCTTTCCGACTACCTCGGTTGAACATCTTAGTAGAACCCTATCCGATCATTCTCTTTTGCTTATTTTTGTTAAGGTTAATATGGAGTCCCCCTCCTTCTGTACTCCTTTTCATTTTCAAAATATGTGGCTTATGGATACTAGATTTGCGGAGGTGGTGGCTACTAATTGGGGAGACCCTCTTTATCCTGATGATTCTATTTTGGGGATGAAGAGATTATGGCTGAAATTAAAAAGGCTTAAACAATTGCTCAAATGGTGGAACAAAAATTACTTCAAAAACCTTTTCACTAACATAAAAGAATTAGAACAAGATATCATATCGTTAGAGGAAGAGGTTATCTGGATGTCTAAAACTATTTTATTAAATCAAGCTAAAGATAAATTAACAAGCTATCAAGACATGGAGGAAACTTACTGGAGGCAAAAGGCTTCTGCTAAAAAACTATGGGAGGGAGATAGGAACACCAAATATTTTCATGCTCTATTTAATAAGAATAAGGCCTTAAACTGCATTAAAAAATCAAAATTACATAATAGTTGGATTTCTGATGAAAAGGAACTTGCTGATTCGGGTGTTTCTTACTTCAATAACATGCTTAATAATAATGTGAATTCTGAGGAATTAGCATGTCCTAAGGTGATCCTCAAAATCATCACCGAAGATGATAACACAATGCTTACATCCTTACCCTCTGAAGTAGAAATTATATCTACCCTTCAGAGTATGAATACAGATTCTGTGGCTGGCCCTGATGGATTCACTCCACTTTTCTTTCAAAAATATTAGAATATTGTCAAAGACGATGTGGTTAAAGCAGTTCTAGATTTTTTTAGAGGGAACACCCTCCCCAAATTCTTTTACTGTACTTCCATTGTTCTAATTCCTAACATCGAAAACCCCAAACTTTAGAATCATTTTAGACCCATAAGTCTTAGCTAATAGATTATGTATTTTACTTCCTAAAATAATTTCTCCTAATCAAACTGGCTTTGTCAAAGGTCGTTCTATCTCTGATAATGTATTATTGGCCCAAGAAATTATCCATGATCTAAACACAAAAGTTCGATGTGGGAATCTTGTTTTTAAGTTGGACATATCTAAAGCCTATGATAATATTGGTTGGACTTTCCTCTACAAAATTTTATCTCTATTCGGCTTTTCCAACTCTTTCATTACTTTAATCAAGAATGATATTTAAAACTCTAGATTTTCTTTACTTATTAATGGTAAGATTCATGGCTTCTTTTTTTCATCACATGATATCAAGCAGGGGGACTCCCTTTCTCCGGCCCTCTTCATTATTGTAGTGGAATATATTTCTCGAAATCTTGAACTTATGTTTCTCAAAATGCCTAACATGTGCTATAAGACTAGGGTGGTTTTCCTATCTCTCACCTTTGTTTTCGGATGATTTCATTATCTTTTAATCGTCCCGTTATATTAAGAAATTGTATAAGTTTCTTATTCATTTTGGGAAGGAGAGTGGCTTAATAATTAATCCTGACAAAAGTGGCTTCATTGCTAGTAATTCAATCCTTATTCCTAGGATTAATAATATTAAAAATATCATGGGCTTTGTCCATTATATTCTTCCTATTAAATATCTGGGTACTTCTTTATATCGTGGTGCTAAAAGATCTTTCCTTTTTGATGAAGTAATTTAAAAAATTTATAAGAAAATCTCCTCCCAGGAGTTCCATCTTCTTTCTTTTAGAGCAGTTGGTCCTCATTAAAAGTATACTCGCTCATTATCCTTCTATCACTTTCCACTATTGTCCCTACCAATTCTATCATTAATAAGATTAATCATGTTCAATAAATTCTTACGGGGCTCTACTTCATCTAAAAAATGCACGGCAAGCTAGTACAATGGTCCTTTGAATGAAGGTGGTCTTGGTTGTAAAATCTTACAAGATTCCATTAAATATTTTTCCTATAAAATGTGGTAGAACCTTAGAAGTAATCACAGCTTATGGCCTAAATTTATCCTTGCTAAATATTGTAAGGGTAATCACCCCCTAATTTGCAGTTTCAAAATGGGAGACTCCCCTGTGTGGAAAAGACTCTATAACATTAAGTGGGCTATTGAAGAGCTTATTTCTTAGGGTGTGAATTCCGGTTCATCCTTTTTTTGGCAAGATAATTGGTGCGGGCTCTATTGACACCTTTCTCAACACCCATTCTATCGAGAGGTTCAAAGTTAGTTATTTCATTACTCATAATTCTTGCAGTATAGATCATTTAGGCTCCTATGTCCCTAATTTTATCCTCAACAAAATCCTGAATATCACCCCTACTTCTAGTCAACCGGATCAAATTCTCTTCAACAATTCAGCCACTGGAGATTTTTTTTTAAGGACGTGTGGCAAGCTATTAGATTTAACAATCAAGACTCTCCAATATTTTCCAAAATCTGGAGTAACGCTATTCCTGCTTCCTTTTCGGTTCTCACATGGTATATTCTTAAACATTATATTCCTGTGGATGTCATTCTAAAAAAAAAAAGGTTTTCATCTTCCTTCTAAGTGTCAATGTTGCTTTCACATAGAAACTATGGATCATGTCTTTGTTAATGACCCCATTGCAGCTAAAGTTTGGCATGGTATGATAGTCCGTTGAATACTTTGCTATTTTATGGAAATATTATTTCTATCGTATTAAATAACTTCCTATCTATACCCGAAGGTCATGTCAAATGTGTTTTGGTTATTACTTTATTGTAGTACATCTGGATGGAAAGAAATAATGCTAAACATAATGAGATTTCCATGAATTTTCACCGCATCATTGCTAAAACTAAAGGTAAAATTACCTCCCTTTACAAAGCTAAACTTCTTCATCCATCGAGTTTCAAAGATGTTAAGCAGCTAGCTTACTGCTTTGGGATTTCTCTACTGCCTACTGAATTTGATTATATCTGTAAGACTATTTATTGGATTAAACCTCAAAATCATACTATTAAGGTTAATACTGTTGGTTCTATTGCTAATGGGTTCTTTGGTTGTGGGGGTATCTTAAGATATTTTAGAGGTACGATGATTGTTGCTTTGCTATTCCTTTAAGACCATGTTCTGTTCTTTTTGCTGAACTTTATGGCCTATACTATGGGATATTACTATGCATTGAAAGGCTTTAATAAAATCTGGTTTGAAATTGATGCTCTCCTGCTTCTGAATCTATTAAACTCCGGAGCTCATGGTAATGCCGAAGTTTACTATACTCTTAATCATACAGGAAGGCTTCTTACTTCTCTTGATTGTCATATCTCTCATATTTATCGAGAAGGGAATTCTTGTGAGCATTTTCTGGCCAATTTGGGTGCAATGTCCTCTATGGTAAATATATTTTTATGATAATATTCCCCCTTTATTATGGGGATTTGTTAATTTAGATAAAACTGGTTTACCTTATGTTAGGAATATGTAAGCTGTTATGTTTGTATTTTGCTACACTTTCTGATTGGAGGAGGTTTTCCATCTCCTATTTAGACTTATGGTACTGGTATTCACTCAGATTTTCATTGGTTTTGAGGGGCCCTTCTCAAGAATGTTGTTAGAGAGAAATTATAGATAGTTGGGGATGGAATTTTTATCATGTTATGTGATTCTATGCTTGTATTAAACTGGCTTTTGTAGCTGTTAGGAGTGTTTCCTTAAGCTCCTTTGGGAGATAGGACTAACTTTATTTTTCCATCTTAGATTGGAATATCATGGTATTATGTTTACCTTGTCTGCAAAAGTTTAATACATTTTGCGTCTATGGTGATTTATGCTGTGTTTTCCTGGAACGGTAAGCTCCCTCCTATCATTTTGAATTTTGGTGGCAGTTTGTTATCATTTTCTTACTCAGTGATGTTGTGGTTGTTGCGTTACTCTACGCGAGAATGGGATGGTTCCTCTGCTCTAGAGTTTCGAGTGACTATTGATTGCTCTTTGCCTTTCTGTTTCATTTTTGTCTGTTGTTTCAGGTTATGCTTATACGGATCTTGGGTAGATTGGTGGGGTTTTTTATTGATAGAGGTTGGATTTATAAGCCTCTTTGGTGCTGTATATGTTTTCCTTTGGAGTGGGGATTTGAGGCTGCTTGCTGAGGAATTATTTTTGAAAAAATGCTTGCCTTTCTGTTTCAGTTTTATTCGGCATTTTCAGGTTATGCTCATACGGATCCTGGGTGGATTGCTAGGGTTATTTATTGATAGAGGTTGAATTTATATGGCTCTTTGGTGATGTATATGTTTCCCTTTGGATTGGGATTTTGAGGCTGCTTGTTGTATGATTTATTTTATCAAAAAAATGAGTTGTTTATGTTTCCCGCCTTTCTTTTTTCTTAATCTGTTATGCTATGCTCTCTTAAATCTAATTATAATCGGTGGCTCTGTGAAAGGAAGGTGATTTTGACTCCATTCAGTGGAAATTAATAATTTTATATTTAGTGGTCATATCATGTTGTTGAGCTATATAATTTTCCTTTGGATATACGGTGGTCTCATGTTTGTTTTCTCTAATGGGTGGCAAATTACTCCTCTGATTTGGATGGTAGTAGCATATGTGTGGTACTTCTGGCGAGATGCATATGTATGTGGCAGCCCCAAACTAGTGTGGATTGTTTGTTGCACCCCATTTTCTCTGTCTTATGGTTTCCCAGTATAATTAATTTCCTTTTTATGGGTACTAACTGGCATTCAAGTTTATTTGCAGGTTTCTTTTCTCTTAATGCAGGGTCTAGCAGACTTTTTCCTTGTGATGCAAAATCTCTTCTATTCCTCCCATTCGAACGTTGGCAGACATATGGTGGGTGCCTAGGTTTTCTCTGTATTTGGGTAATATATTTGCTTTTATTATGTGAGTTTTGTATTTAGATTGGGGTTTTACTCTTTAGGTTGATTGTAGCTCTTTGAGCGGTAGACTCAGAGTTTAACCTCTTCTTTAAGGATCTTGTAATCTTTTCTTATGAGCAATAAAATTCTCTTATATGGGATTCCCTAATATATATATATATATATATATATATATATATATATATATATATATATATATATATATATATATTAATTTTACTTGATATAAAATATAAGTCTATTTTAAAAAAAATTAAAATTCAAAATAGTAAAATGCATTAGTTAAAATATCCAATATATTCATTAATATTTTAGTTAGAATAGAGTTCAATTTTTCAAATATACTTTAAAATATGTAAAATATATAAATAAATAATATTTTATTAATTTAAAATAAATTTAAAAACTTTATGATGAAAATTGCATATGTACGGATATAGTCTCTTTAACTAATCATGTAGGTGTTTGTTTTACACAGCTAAATAATTCAAAATGTTTTTTTTTATATATAAACATATAAAAAATATTCTTTGTGAGTATTGTTGAGTGCTAAAAAACCAGTTGCGGTAGATTAAAAATTTACACTTAACTTTGAGTCTAGCACAGATATTTAAAGAAGCGTCTGATAAAACTGAATTTTTTCGTGAAAACCTCGAAAGAGGGAAAAATCACTCATAAAAACTTCCACTATGTATCTATTTAGTACAAGATCTTCTCTGATTACAATTGTATGAGAGAGGGACAACATAGTAATACAATGTTGGCCGGCGGATTACAATGTATATGAGAGAGGACAACATATTAGTAATAACAATGTTGGCTGAAGTTAACGGCGAAGTTAGCGAAGTTGACACGGGTTAACGACAAAGTTTGGCACGAAGTCCAACGATGTCGGTGATGATGATGAATGATAATTCGGCAACGGCGAGGATCGGTGGCGGCGGTGGCGGCGGCCGGCGGTTGACGACCGTTAAGTGGCGGTGGTTGATGACCGTCAAATGGCGGCACGATTGTGCTTGGAGGATCTTTAGAGCTCTCTCTCTCTTTTAAAACTTCGCGGTAGATTAAAATTTACACCTTAACTTCTTTGAGTATGCCTTGAATATTTAAAGCGTCTGATAATCAATTTTTCGTGAAAAATCAAAAAGGAGGAAAAATCGAGCTCATAAAAATTATTATATATTTAGTCTGAGATCTTCGATACGAGATTACAAGTATATGAGAACATTTGAATAAACATGTTTAAAGATTACATGTTTATGAGACAACAGAGTTAGTAATGAAATGTTCTAAGTTCATTTGAATCAAGTTAAGACATTAACAAAGTTGACAGCATAACGATAATTTGATGATCAACAATATTTAATTTTTTTTTAAGTGTTTTGATTAATATTATATCTTTAAATTATATCTATATATATATATATTCTTTATATAGGAATTATTTATAGATTATATTTATAAATATTAAATAATTATAATTATTCTAGATTTCTATAATTATTTTTTTAATAAATATATAGATCTTGGGATATTAGATATGTCGAGGATTGATTTATAAACACTTTGATGTTTGAGAGTTATTTGCAGAGACATCAAGTTTGAAAGATATTTTTTTTGATCTGCCAAGTTTGAGAATCAAATTTGACATCAGATTTTTTATATAGAATTTTTTATAATATCAAAATATAGCTAAATTTTTTATATTTTAGGTTAGTGATAGAAAATTTTGATTTTAATAAAGAGATCTAAAGTTTAAATTTTAATATATATATATATATATATATATATATATATATATATATATATATATATATATATATATATTTTATATATATATATATATATATATATATATATATATATAGAATAATTTTAATTTTAAGATAAATTTATATTTTTTTTAATAAAAATAAAAAAAATAAAGAAATTTTAGAAATTATTTTAAAAATATAAAATAATTAATTTTAATTAAAATTTAATAAATTTTTTTTTTATATTTTTATTTAAATATATTATTATATTTTATTATAAATAAAAATTTTTTTTATAAAAAAAGAGAGAGAGAGAGAGAATTATTTTTTTTTCTTTTAAAATTTATTAATTTTTTTAATTAATATATAATTTTAAAATATATAATATAAAATATTTTTTTATAAAATATTTAATAACTAAATATTTATATATTTATTAATTAATTTATTTATATATATAATTAAATATATAATTTAAAATATTTTTTAATTATATATATAAATTTAGAAATTTAATAATTTTTTATTAATTAATATAATTATTTAAAATATATAATTTTTTATTAATTTTGTTAATATATAATTTAAAAATATTTAAAATATATAAATAAATAATTTTAAAAAATAAATAAAAGAAAGAAATAAATTATATAAATATTTTATAAATTATATAAATAAAAATAATTATATTTATAAATTTATTTAGTTATTTTATATATATATTTATTTATATATTTTATATTTTTTATATATTTATATTTTTTTGTTATTATTATATTATTATAGACTTATATAAATAAATAAAAATATATATATATATATAATAAATTTTATAAAATTATTTTTAAATTATATATTTTAAATATTTTAAATTATTTATATAACTTAAAAATATTTATATAATTTAAATATATAAATAACTAAATAAATTTATATATATATATATAATTACTTTTTTATAAAATTTATAAAATATTTATATTTTATTTTTTATATATTAAATAAATAAATATATAAATAAATATTTTATAAATATATAAATATCTAAATATTTATATAATTTAAATTTTTTTATTTTATTATTTAACTAATTATATATTTTAAATAAATAAATATAATTAAATAAATAAATAACTAATTATAAATAAATATATATATATATATATAATTATTTATTTATATATTTTAAATATTTTAAATTATTTATATAATTTAAAATATTTATATAATTTAAATACATATAAATAACTAAATAAATTTATATATATATATATATATATGTATATATATATATATATATATAATTACTCTATTTATATAATTTATAAAATATTTATATAATTTATTTCTTTATTTATTTATTAAAATTATTTATTTATATATTTTAAATATTTTTAAATTATATATTAACAAAAATTAATAAAATTATATATTTTAAATAATTATATTAATTAATAAAGTTATTAAATAAATTTCTAAATTTATATATATAATTAAAATATTTTAAATTATATATTTATTATATATATATATATATATATTAATTAATAACTAAATATATAAATATTTAGTTATTGAATATTTTATAAAAATTAATTTTAAATTATATATTTTAAATATTTTAAATTATTATATTAATTTAAAAATTAATAAAAACTTCTCTCTCCTACCGAAAGCAAAAAAAAAAAAAAACCGCACCACCTCCCCTTCCTCTCTCTCTCTCTCTCTCTCTCTCTCTCTCTCTCTCTCTCTCTCTCTTACCGCTACCGAAAGAATAAAAAAATAAAAAATCCTCCGCACCAGAGGGACTTCAGATATTGTTCATTGCATTCGTCTTGTCTCTAAGACGGAGATCATTTTTTATAAAAAAAAAATTTTTATCTAAACACCAATTAAAATTACAAACATTTTAAAAATAATCTCTTTTAGAATACATAAATGATTATCCGTCCTTTTAATATATATATATATATATATATATATATATATATATATATATATATATATATATATATATTGTTAACGTCTTTGGAAAATGGAAAAGCAGGTTCGGTAGAGTAAAATTTATCTTGTGGCTGATTGATTAGTAGCGTTTGTAATTAAGAAGCGAGCATGAGACTCAGGAATTTTTTAGCGTGGAAAACCTCGAAAAGGGGGACTGGCGATAAAAGATTCCACTATGTATCCTTTTAGTACAAAATCTTCCAGATAACGGGATTCTGATTATATGAGAGGGACCAGATTTGTCGATCGGTTTATAATAGTTCTTGATGTTGGAGATCTTTGGGTAACTACGGTGGAAATCTTAGGGTATAATTAACGATGGCGGTAGGTGGTGCGATCTTGCTGGGGATCTTGAGCTTTAGAGCTTTCTCTTCCTCCCTCACTTTCCTCTTCTCGATGGGACTCTTCCTCTTCTTCTCTTGCTTTTCTTCCTTCTTCTTCTTTGGCTTCTTCTTCTTGCTTCTTGCTTTCTTGCTTCTTCTTCTTCACTTGCTTGGACTCTTCTTCTTCGCTTCTTCTTCTTCTTCACTTGACTTCCTTCTTCACTTGCTTCACTTCACTTAGCTTAGCTTAGGCCCCCATGTGAGGGTGAGCTGTTATAGATGGGAGGAGGGTATTCAGTAAACTCATGTAAGGCAGTACCACTCCCCGTCGGACTGATCGATGACTCCTTTGATCATTTGATGTATTTTGAGCATTTGGATGCCCAAATGAAGTCGAATTATGAGATCTTAGGCTCATTAGATCCATTTCGTCGAGGCCTTCGATTTGATATAAACACTCCACATTTGAGAGCTTTTTTGGGATTTAATTGATGTCGAAGATTAATGATATTTTAAGTCTTGATCTCGATTTGTTTATCAATCATATCTTTCAACATCAAGATTTGTGCTTTGGTTATTTGGTATTTTGAGAGTATCGGTTACTATTTTTGGATGACATTAGCAATCATCAAAATATATGTCAATGTTCAAAATAGCAATTGGAAGTTTTTAAGCGTTCACGGGGACATGGTAAATTAGCGCCCGTGAACATCGTAGCGTCGAGGGCAGCCTTATAGGCCTTGTGAAGCCCACAGTATATGTAGCCTTATGACCTTGAGTATGGCCTTATGGCCAGCGCCTTGGCCGCCCGGTCCATGACTTGATGGCGGCTTGCGTCGGGTCGGTGAACCCGTCGCGCGGGCCAGAGTAAGCTGGCGGGCTCCTTATATGTGGCCAGGGCCGAGTTACGCCCATGGCCTTGTGCATTCACGCAGTTGGATCGGGCAGTGAGCATCCGGGTCAGATGGGCGAGCCGAGACGCCAGCATGCCACTTGTAGCAGCGTCCTTGCGCGTCTATAGGTTGCGTGTAGCAACGCCCTTGCCTTGCCGCGTCTCGCAGCCAGCCTGCGCCCAGCAGCCCGCATACAGCGCCATGACAGCGCCAGAAAAATTACGGTTTTGAGCCGTTTTGAACCGTTTTTGAGGGTTTTACCGCCTGTGGGGTATAATAAGAGTAGAGGGAGAGGCACACTCTCCCCTTTCTTCTTGAGTGAGGTCCTTTGGCAATCGAAGCGTCAGAAGCGTTCAGGGGAAGCGATCAAGGCGGTATCGTCGTGGTTCGGTTCTTGTCGGGCCGTCGGGTTAGAGGCGATCAGGCGCGGTATCGTCGTGGTTCGGTTTCGACGGCGTCATCGTCATCCGGTTAGGCGATCAAGGCCCACGGTATCACGTCGTGGTTCGGTTCGACCGTCATCGTCGGTTAGGGCGATCAAGGCCCGCGGTATCGTCGTGGTTCCGGTTACGATCTCGTCGAGGATCCGGCCGGTCGTCGTTCAGTTTCCGCGTGGAATTCCGGGGAGCGTCAAGGCGCGGTATCGTCGTGGTTCCGGTTCGCCGCGTCGCCGTCCGGTTAGGAAGGCGGTCAAGGCCCGCGGTATCGTCGTGGTTCCGGTTTCACCGACCACGTCATCGTCGGTGAAGCGATCAAGGCACGATCGTCGTGTTTAAGTTTCCGGCCATACGTCCGGGTTAAAGATCCACGTATGTCGTGGTTCCGGTTTTCCGGCGTCCTCGTCCAGGTTAAGCGATCAAGGCCGGTCGTCGTGTTCCGGTTCTGCGATCATCGTCCGGGTTAGAAGCGGTCAAGGCCGGTATGCACGTGGTTCCGGTTTCCGCGTCGTACCGTCCGGTTAGGCGATCAAACCGCGGTATCGTCGTGGTTCGGTTCACCGTCGGTGCAGGTTAGGCGATCAGGCCCGCGGTACGTCGTGGTTCGGTTTCGACGTCATACGTCCGGGGAAGCGATCAAGGCCCACGGTATCGTCGTGGTTCCGGTTTCCGACGTCGTCTCACCGTCGGTAAGCGATCAGGCCGGTATCGTCGTGATTCGGTTCTTCAGATCCGGAAAGGCGATCAATCGGTATCGTCGTATTCGGTTTACCTGTCGGTCGAGTTAAAGCGATCAGGCCACGGTATCGTCGTGGTTCGGTTCTACCGTCCGCGTCGATCGGCGTATCACGTTAGCGAGTGTCCGGGTTAAGGCGATCCGCGGAGATGAGCGGCGAAGATGCTTTCGATAATGGTGAGCGAGATAAAGCGGCGATGGTGGTAGCCGGCGAGATTGCCGTGATGTGAGCGTGCAATGGTAGTCGGAAGCGGTGGCGGCAGTGGTAATGGCGATGGCCTTTGTAGTGGTTGGAGCGGATGGTCAGCGGTGCATGACTTACGCGTTAGATATAATTGAATCGGCGAGATTTTGACCATCCGAGGTTATTTGTCGAGTGTTATCCGATATAACATGAGTACAAAGTTTTGACCTTTCACAGGTTGTGGTAATATTACCGTCGTTCACGTATGGAAGAGGCGTGGAATCCACCAGGACACCGACCTTTCTGGGTTGTTGTCGAATATTAGCGTACGTATGGAAGAAGCGTGGAGTCCTGGGCTGACCTTTCTGGGTTGTTTGTCGAGCTTTTGCTCGATGACATTAACGTATGGAAGAAGATCGAAGTCCACGGGCGTTTGACCTTTCTGGGTTGTTGTGAGCCCATGACATTAACGTATGAAGAAGATGGGAAGTCCACCAGGGCGTTTGACCTTTCCAGGTTGTTTTCGAGTGCTCGATGGCATGGCGTATGGAAAGATCGGAAGTCCACCAAGGCGTTTGACCTTTTCACGGGTTAGTGAGTTTTACTCGATGGCGCCAATATGGAAGATTGATCAGAGTAATCAGCAATTAGCCGGCGTCGATTAACCAGTAGGGGACAATGGCGATGCCATGAGATGAGCGGTAAACCGGTGGCAAACCATAATGGCCGATGACGGCAATAGTGATGACGGCGAAGATTGCAGCGATAGTTAGCGGCGTGATGAGTGCCAGTAGTTTGCGGCCGGCGGATCTGGCTATCAAGGTTGTTTGCAGTGTGACTCGATGGCGTTAACTGTATGGAAGAGGTCGATCAAGTCCTGGATTGATCATGTCCCAATGAGATGTAACATGAGTTGTATATTTCTCAGTGGGAGAAAAATAAGCAAATCTTGTTAGAACAAAGTGAATTCACTAGTTCAATGATATAATCATAAGACAGTACGGCTTTAAGAGAAAATGACAACAAGCAACAAGCTTTAATCCTATGGGTGTGAGTTATCTGAGATGAAATGAATGGTGAGATAAAAGTCATAATAATTATGAGATTCGATAATATTTTGAAGATTCTTAGTATTCCAAGTTGGTAGAGTTTTCCTTACGGGTCGCGAAACTTGCGTTCTCTTGACCATATGACCACATGGACCATCGAGAGGTGAGAGTTTATTGAGGGCCTTTGCTGTCGAGACTTCAGCGGGACCAAGTCGGCGATATGGGGACGGTGGTTTGCGTTGGTGATAAGGCATCAAGTAGGCCATATCCGAGTTTCGAGTAGGTCAGGTCTTTGGGAGTTTTCTTCATTACTTCCATGATCAGCGGACTCTTGGACTTGGAACCCGATATCCACCGTATGATAGCCATGCCAAAACACAAGTTATGTGTCTCAGGTTAGGTGCGTGTGCGGTAGGCCCAAAGAACATTGGGAGCTCATCAACCCCCCCGGCCTTCTCCGTGTTTTAGTCCTTTGAGTATGGTCCTATTGGTAACCGGTTTGCCCATTAGTTTGAGGATGTGACTCGTATCGGTGAATGTGAAGATCTTTGCAAAAGGGCGTAAAGACTTTTCCATAAATTGAGTTCCATTGTCGTGATGATCTTTGCGGGAAGAGAATCGACATATTATATTTTCGGACAAATTGTTTGGTATTTGCCTCGTGATTTTAGCGAGTGGTTACCTCTTTTGTGAAGTAGTCGGCTAGAATGATAAATTTTTCGTTGCCCGATCTTGTGGAAAAGGTCCCATGATATCAATCCCCAGCAAGGGCCATGGGCTTTGAATGGATGAGGGTTCGCATGCGGCATGTGAGGGAGGTTAGAATGCAATTGACAACTTGCATTTCTTTTGAATTCCAAGGCGTCTTGTTTCATTGTAGGCCAATAAAACCCTCATGATTTTAAGGGCCAATGCTCTTCCTCCAAGGTGTTCCCACATATTCACAGTGAACCTCTTTTAGCGTGTCCACGAAGGTGGAAGGCATTTGAGATATGGACCGAGAAAGCTTCTTGTATAGTTCACCTCCAATAATAGCAAAGTTTGAAGCTTGTCTTGAGGAGGCAGTTCTTGGAAGTTGGATCTTGAGGAAGGGTCCTTCTTGTAGAAAAGATATCGGGTTTATCCACGAGCGTTCCTTTTCCTCATCAATAGTTTGAATTATCCATGGCCCTTGGATACTAGGAAAATGTATTTCTTCAACATGCTTTCTCTTAAATAGATCTCCGTGGTAGAGGTAGCAAGCTTAGCAAGGCGGTATATCTCTCTGTATGTGGATGATTTGATGTGTCTTGAAATGAGTAAGAAGAGATTTTACCAAGTGGAGATATTAGTTGAGGATTATGAGTATTAAAATCTCCTCCAACTTGGAGGCGACAAGGCGGGAGTCGATGTGAATTACTAAGTTTTGGGCTTGATCGATGGAGTCTCAACCCTGCGATGAGAGCCTCATATTGACCATGTTATTAGTTGCGGGGAATTTTAAGCGGTCCATACAGGGTATTTTCTTTGGGGAAACAAGTAGGATTCCCGCACCGATGCTCTGAAGCTCCATCAACGTAGAGAGTCCATCGAGGAGATGAAAGACAGCAGATAGCTCTTCTAGAGTTGGGTTGGTGCATTCCACTATAAAGTGCAAGTATTTGAGACTTTATGGTAAGGTAGAAAATTTATATCAAATTCTCGTTCTGAGACCATTTGATCAATCTTCCATGCTTCGGTTTTACGTAAGATGGCCCTTAATGGTAAATCGATTAAAGTAGATGGTGTGAGCTTGAAAGTATGGGCCAATTTTAGAGAATTAACGCGAGCCACTTTATCTGCAAATGGATAACGACTTTCTATATCGAGAGAATTTAAGTAATAAATTGGTTGTTGTGCCCCATCTTCTTCGCACTAAAGCAGCTTATTGCGTGGGAAGAAACCGCAAGATATAAGTATAACGTTTCTCCTTGAATAGGTTTGGATAGCGGAGGAGATGCTAGATATTCTTTTAGTTGCTCAAAAGCATCTTGACATTCATCGGTCCATTATTATTTTTAGCTTCAATATTTTAAAGAATGGCAAGTATTTGTCCCGAGCGGCTAGGAAGCGGGATAATGCACAATTCGACCATTCAAAGCGTTGAGCGTCTTTGATATTCTTGAGGAATCATATCTTGGAGAGCTTTGATTTTTTGGGTTAGCCTCTATCCACGGTGAGTTACCATAAATCCAAGAAATTTTCGGGCGTAACCCCAAAAGCACACTTGGTTGGGTTAAGTATTATGTTATAAGGTCAAAGCATGCTTCTAAGAAATATGTTGTGACTTTTCTAAGCTTTTCACTAACATGTCATCCACATACACCTCCATTGTGTGGCTAGCAGTCTTTAAAACCTTATTCATGAGGCGTTGATAGGTAGCACGGCATTTTTAATCAAATGGCATGACTTGGTAACAATATAAACCTTTATATGTTTGAAAGCGTAGCCTCTTCATCTAGGTTCATCTTTATTTGATTGTACCGAATAAGCATCAAAAGCGAGCATTTGATGTCCCATGTAGCGTCCACCAATTGATCGATTCGGAAAACTATCCTTTAGCGGCCTTATTAAGGTCGATATAATCAACATCCTCCATGTTCCATTTGTTTTTTAACCATGACAACATTTGCTAGCCATGTGGGGTAATGCACTTCTCGTATGAATCCGCTTCTATGAGCTTGTTAACTTCTTGTTCAATAGCACGACGATCGGTGCAAAACTCCTTCTTTTGGATGATTGGTTTGAGCGTTGGATTAATTTTGAGGAGTGCGTGATTACATTCCGGCATATCTGGACTCCAAGCAAATATGTCTTGATTCTCGTAAGAAATTTATATACTTTTCCTTTGTTCTTACGAGTAAAGATCCCACTTACCTTGTTCGTAATGGTTGGTCATCGATAATCTATTGAGAGTAAATCTTCTGAGGAAGCTTTTTGAGGTACTCTTTCATCTCGAAAGTTAAGATCTTGATCTTTGAAGGTGATGGAAGGCGGTTGAGCTTTATGCGAGATAACATGATTATTTTTTTGATTTCCACAAACCACCCCAACTCCATAGGAAATTTTATCTTGAGATGAAGAAGTGATAGCAGAAAATTGATTGGAGGGGCCTCCAGAAGATTGCATTATATCACATCGACTTCACCACCATGAATTGTATTAAATGAGTCACTTGTCGAGGGAATTCTCAGGGTAGAGGAAGAGTGATTGTCCCTTACGTCTTGGGTGATTATCAAACCCATATAGTGGTCGTGGTTGGAGCTTTTGCCTACTAGGCCCATGTTAAGAAAAGTTGAGTAAAATAAGACATCGTGAACTCCCATTATCGATCAAAATTCTTTTAACGTTATAACAAGGATCACCCTCCACTGCGGCGATGACAAGTGGATCTTGATGAGGATATGGACTCCTTAAGTCGAGTCATTGAAAGTGATGGAATGATCAATACGAGACTTCTTCAACTCGGTTCTTTGGAGCGGAGAACTTGATTATGTAGTATCGATCCTCTGCGATTGTTTGATTTCTCCAATTATTTGATGATTATTTGGTTGTTTTTTGTGATGATTGTCACGGTTGCCCCAAAGCGGAGGTGTGTTTGTTTGAGGTGGTTGATTCTTCAAAGCAGCGTAGGTATCCTTGTTGAATGAGTCTCTCGATTTCTTCCTTGAGTTGTATACATGCTTGATGGTATGTCCGGCTTCGATGAAAATGACAATATTGCTGATTTCACGAATTCGGTTTCAATGGATGCGGCCACTTGATATGTTCTTCATTGCGAATAGCCATCAGGAGGTTAACACGAGATGTGTTGGCGGTGTGTATGTCTTTTTCGAGAGGTTCACGTTGTTGATATGGGGTGTGGAGGAGATCATGACTACTTCGCTTCTTTTGATGGGCTGTCGGTCCACATTTTCACAGGGTGTTTTTCGTTTCCCGCATATTGTTCAAATTGTTTGATGAGCATTAATAGCTTCATCGGCGGAGATTTGTGCTTCTACGATGAACTAAGTCGGCATATGAAGCGGACGTGTCCCTTAATGGCGAATAGAAAGGACGAGTCCTCAAGGAAAACTCCTCTTAATAGTTCGGGTCTACACCGGTATTTGGCGAGCTTCTAAAGAGAACCTCGGAAGTATTCTTTGAGTGATTCACCCTCGTTCGAATCACAGGAAAGATGGGAGGAATCTTTAATGATTCTCCGATTTGCAATGAGCTTCCCACAAAGAACGCGAGTTAGTTAAAGGTATGGATGGATCCCCTTGGAAGAGAATAGAACCAAGTCGAGCTTGCCCTTTGAGGGTAGCAGGAAAGACGACAAGCGGTGTGTGCTCGTTGGATATATGATAGTCTGTAATGGTCGATGTGTTCGTGTGGGTGATTGCCCCATCATAGGAATGCTTTCGGAAGCTTGAAACTACGTGGATGTCGAAGAATGGCTTGGTAAAGGTGAGGACTCCTCATAGCGCGGTGTGGGTGAAGATGATTTCTATCTTGAAGGTGAAATTCATCTTGTAAGCGTCGTACTTGCGAATGTCATGATGCGGGATTAATAGATGAGCATGTGTGAAGCTATCAACGATCGGTGGATTAATGCCGGTTGAGGCCGCGATGGATGAGTGGAACTAGCGTCGAGGAGATCTTACGGTCTCCATGCGGAGGGAGGATTAGCGTTTTGACCTCCTCAGGGCAATGACCGATCTTGGGGAGATATGTTTGTAATGGCGGTACATTGTAGTCCTTGGATCATCTTATTTTGAGACTCCTCCATTCGGACACGATCTTCCAAAGAGATTCCGTTCCCCCCTCAACTGGCGTCCTTGGTTTAGGGATGGGTTTTGAGAATGGCGGAGTTGGAGCGGGAAGCTCCATTATGTGTGTTGTTATTGGCCATAACGTGGATGTTCACGAAATTGTGGTTGAAGTTTTCTTCCTGACGGCAATGCGTCTTTGGAAAACATTGTGGTAGAGTAAAATTTATGCCTTAGCACTTGTTGATTAGTCGACGGGTAATTAAAAGCGAACATGAGACACTCGAATTTTTAACGTGGAAAACCTCGAAAGAGGGGACCAGGCTAGCCGATAAAAGATTCCACTATGTATCCTTTTGAGTACAAAATCTTCCAGATAACGGGATTCTGAATTCTATTTGAGAAGGGACAAGTGTAACAACGATCGTTTATAATAGTTCTTGATGTTGGAGATCTTGGGTAGCCGGTGGAAATATAATTATAGTGCGATGGCGGCGATCGGTGTGCGATCTTGCTGAGGGATCTTCAGAGCTTTCTCTTCCTCTCACTTCACTTTTCCTCTTCTTCTGATCGGACTCTTCCTCTTCTTCTGCCTTCTTCTGCTTTGCTTCCTTCTTCTTCACTTGCTTGGACTCTTCTTCTTCCTTGCTTCTTGCTATTTCCTTCTGCTTGGACTCTTCTTCTTCTTCTTTCTTGTTTTCACTTGGCTTCCTTCTTCTTGCTTCAGTTCTTAGCTTAGGCCCCCATGTGGTGAGGCCTATTTATAGATGGGAGGAGGTATTCTAGTAAACTCATGTAAGGCCCACTCCCCTCGGACGGACTCGAATGACTCCTTTGATCATTTGATGTATATTTGAGCATTTGGATGCCCAAATGGTCGATCTATGAGATCTTAGGCCCATTAGATCCTCAGAGACGCCTCGATTTGACTATAAACACTCCACATTTGAGAGCTTTTGGGATTTAATTGATGTCCCAAGATTCTAATGATATTTTAAGCTTGATCTCGATTGTTTCACTCAAAATCATATCGCTTTCAACATCAAGATTATTTGGTGGTATTTTGAGAGCCATATCATATATATATATCAAAATTTAAGCATTAACAACAAGAAACGAACGTAGCATATGTAAATAATAAATTTAACAAAAACTGTTTGCCAAACTTTCCTTGCATTCCTCCAACAAAATTCAACAAAAAAAAAACACTAATAAGTAATAGCCTCATGCAAAAAGAGAAGAAACGACTGTGATTCAAATAAATTGGCCCTCTCTCTCTCTCTCTCTCTCTCTAACAAAGAAGTAGGACAGATAATACCAAAATCAAAGCAGCGAGAAGAACGCCAGAAAATATTGCCGCCACTGGTGACGAAGGTGACTGGTTACGGCTGTACCCGGGGAACCAGGGTACCATTCGATCAGGAGGCGGCGGCACAGATTGGGTCACGTACGGAACTGTAGGCGGCGAAGGGTAGTACCCGTACGGATTAGTCGGCGGCTGGTAGTACGGTGTGTTCTCAGCAGGTGGTGTATATGACACGCAGTCCGGCGTGTAAGTCGGCGGCAGAGGTGGAGTGCAGGGGATCAATAGGCACTCTGTGGGAAGGTCATCGGCTAGTGCCTGCGGCGAAGAGACTACAGCGAGGAAGAATAGGAGAAGAGAAGAGGAAGCCATTGAAGAGAGAAAATCAGATGGAGAGAGCTTTGGCTGCGAGGGTAGGGGTTTAGAAGTTTAGGATTTCGTTTGATTTTCGCTTATTAGGGAACTTAAAAAATCGCGACTTTATTTCGTATACAGAAATTACAGCAACAAAAAAAAGGAATTTAAACATAAATAGAAAGATGCGAAATTAAATTATTTCTGTGAATTCCTAAAAGAAACTTTTGTTTTTAATTTAGAAGATGAGATCATTCAGATGTTAACAGTTTAAAATTTAGGCATATTAGTAGGTTTAAGAAAACCGTGATTTAATATATTTTGACTTTATTAGGAATAAATTAATTAAAAATTTTTAAAAATAAACAAATTTTGGGCATAAAATTAAATCAACTCCCTCATTTGATTGATGATAAAATTTGTGAGAAAGTTTTATATTTTTAAAAAATTTAAGTTCATATTTCGCAAAAATGAACAATGAGATTACAAAAATAACACCTTGTTAACGAAGCTTAACTTCTCACTGGAGAAATCATAGAGGAGTTCTAATCAGAAAGTATTTAGGGATGGAAGAGTAGAGATCCCCACTTGGAGGATTGGAGGAGCTCCTAGGAGGAAGAACTTCAAGACTCTGATGTAGCTGACAGTGTAGGAAGAGCCATAGGGATGGGCTCTGGAGTTCACAGATGCAGCATAGAGGGATTTATGCCAACTAGCTGAAAGGGATTCAACATGGATTTGCTACTAAATAGAGCCAATGAAAGAGCAGGATGACTGCAATAAGGGAACCAAGCAAGTCCTGGAGGAGAACTCAAAAGCAATACGCAACTGATTAAGATCTTATGTGAGGATCTTGCAATATTGAAATTAACTCATGAAACATCTTTTATTAGAAAACATAAAGAGCTTTTGGAACAAATTTCTGATGTTTATTTATACTGTAAGTTTCTTTCATCAATTTTTTCTCTGTCCGTAAGGCTAATTATTTGGCTATGAGATAAGGATTTATATATGTTCATTTATCTCTGAGAAGAAAGTTTGATTTCCAAAAATTATATTAAAAGGGATTTAGAGGATGATTTTAAGTTGTGAGAATTAATCATATCTTATGGGATTCTGCTGTCATCTTCTTGCTTCCTAGTGTTCATGAATAGTATACATTATGGATAGCCACTTATTATAAAATCATTAGTTGGGACAAAGTTGAAAAGGCTCGCATAGGTTGCCTCTCCCGTAAGAAAAATATCAAGTGTAGTACATTTCACCAATCGATTCTGCGACAAAACATAAAATAAATAGGTTGTATGCACTTGATTTGATGTTGATGTGCAAAACCCTCATGCGTAATATTCTTTCCTCGGCATACATTCTAGCTCTACCGGTGACAACATCCTTCACCAGGGTTAGCGGGTTTAAAATTTAATAGAAAAAGTGTTATTATGATATTTTAAGTGTTGTTTTGTAATATTTGATATTTGAGTGTTAAATATGTAATATAGATGATTTAGAGTGTATGTATGTAAATCCCATATAATTTATTATATATTTTTTCATAGATGAAATTAGAAGTAACAAAAGAGATGTGTCTTTAAGGCTAATAAAATCTGCAAATATGAGTGATGAATCGCTACACGGTAGCATAATTATCACATTTAAATCTTTTATGATTAATTGGATTAACAATCCTAACCTTAAACTCAAAATCACACAAGTATTGTTAGTGCCTTATAATGCTCAAATTATGCTCTAAGGTACCAAATTCTTGCAAGATTAGCAATTTGATAGTCCCATATTAATTGTACTTTTCAATTGACAATGATTTGAGTGGCATCCATCATATTATCTTATTGATATATATTTTTAATTTTACTTGATATAAAATGGAAGTCTTTTTTAAAATTTCTCAATTACAAATGAAAAAAAAACTCTAAGAAATTATATTCATTAATATTTTAGTTAGAATAGAATACAAAATTTTTAAATATACTATATAATATGTACAATGTATATAGGAAATAATTCAAAAAAATTTTTTAATATAAACATAATTAAAATATATAAACATTTATATTATTTATTCGTAAACTATAAATTTAACAAAAATCTGATTGCTAAAATTCCCTTAAATTCCAACTACAAAATTCAGCAAAAAATAACAGTGATAACCGCATGCAGAAAGAGAAGAAAGAAGAGTTATCTGGACTGTGATTCAAATAAAATATCCCTCAATCCAACAACCAAGTAGAACGGATAATGCCGGAATAAAAAAAAACAGCAAGAGGAACGCCAGAATATTTCGCCGCCAGCGTAGTCGGCGCGACACGGTCGTGATTACGGCGTACCGAGCACCAGGCAAAAGATCGAGGAGGCGGCCCGGCGCCAGATGTGGAGATGTGGGCGTAAATAACCGTTATCGGTTGACGGGTATCTCCGTTCATGACGGTGCATACGATATGTAGTCCGGCGGAGATGGGCTGCGATTAATAGATCATGGGAAAGTTCGGCTAATCGGTGGCGAAGTGATTACAGTGAGAAAGAATAGAAGAAGAAAGGAGGAAGTCATTGAAGACAGATAAAGAGAGGTTTGGCTGGGAGGGTCGGGGTTTGGCCTTTTAGTAGTTTGAGGATTTGTTTGATTTTCGCATTTTAAAAAAAGGAAATTAAACATAGATGTAAATGTACAAAATTAAATTATTTCTATCAACTACTAAAAATTAAACAAAGTTGTAAATAAAAAATATTTTTAATGGCTAAATTTTTAAAATTTTAATTAGCGGATTAGGCACTAAAAAAATTTAAAATAAGCACAGACGCCTGTTTAACGGGCGATTGGCCTAAAGTATTTTTTTTAAAAAGGTCGAACCGAGTGTCCCGATCTCGGAAATTTGCCTAAATCATTTGTCTCTGATTTAAGCCGTATGCGTAAACATTGAAAGACCGACCTCAAGCTCATCAGCTCACATTAGGTATTTTTTGAGTTTTTTTTTTTTGTAAATTGAAGAATATGTAAATGTGATTTTTATTTCTTGTGTGTTATGATGTTATTAGTAAGTATATTATGTGATTAGCTAATTTTATGGTTGATTTTAGGCAAATATAATGTGAATTTTAGGTATTTTTTTAGTATTTTTTATTTTTTTTATAAAAAGAGAAATATGCAAATGTGATTTTTATTTTTTGTGTGTTATGATGTTATTAGCAAGTATATTATATGATCAGCTAGTTTTAGGGTTGATTTTAGGCAAATGTAATATGGATTTTAGGTATTTTAGGTATTTTTTGAGTTTTTTTTTTGTGTAAAATGAGAAATATGCAAATGTGATTTTTATTTTTTGTGTATTATGATGTTATTAGTAAGTATATTATGTGATTAGCTAGTTTTAGGGTTAATTTTAGGCAAATATAATGTGGATTTTAGATATTTTAGGTATTATTTTTATTTTTTTTGTAAAATGAGAAATATGCAAATTTAATTTTTTATTTTTTGTGTGTTATGATGTTATTTGTAAGTATATTATGTGATTAACTAGTTTTTGGGTTGATTTTAGGCAAATGTAATGTGGATTTTAGGTATTTTAGGTTTTTTTGTTTTTTTTTTTGTAAAATGAGAAATATGCAAATGTGATTTTATTTTGTGTGTTATGATGTTATTAGTTAGTGTATTATATGATTAGGTAGTTTTAGGGTTGATTTCAGGCTAATGTAATGTGATTTTTACGTATTTTAGGTATTTTTTGAGATTTTTTGATTTTTTTTTTGTAAAATAAGAAATATGCAAATGTGATTTTATTTTGTGTGTGTTATGATGTTATTAGTTAGTGTATTATATGATTAGGTAGTTTTATGGTTGATTTCAGGCTAATGTAATGTGAATTTTAGGTATTTTAGATATTTTTTGAGATTTTTTGATCTTTTTTGTAAAATAAAAATATGCAAATATGATGTTGATTTTTGTGTGTTATTAAGTTATTAGTTAGTGTATTATATGATTAGCTAGTTTAGATTGATTTATGTAATGTGGAATTTAGGTATTTTAGGTATTTTTGTGGTTTTTTATCTTTTGTAAAATGAAAAATACAAATATGATGTTGATTTTTTGTGTGTTATCATATGTTATGTGAATAGGTAGGTTTATGTTTGATTTAGGCAAAATGGATTTTAGGTATTTTGGAACTCTCTTTTATTTAATTTTGAAAATAGCACATTATCATGGAGATTTGGCGTACCTTGGGAATCCTTGTGCTGCCGCCTGAAAGAGATAAAACAGAACTCAGAAAGAAAAAATGAAGCTTAAGGTCATCAGTCAATTTGTCAGCCCTAAGTAATAGTAGTTTGGGATGGCTTTTTCGATGAAAAATTCACCTTCAAATCTAATAAATTAAGTGGGGGTCAGCGTGTTATTATTTTGCAGAAATTTTCACTAGAAAAATTTGTCACTAAAAAGTCATTGAATATTTGATTGATAATTTCCAATGGATTATTCTGTCCAAAATAGTTATATTTTCTATAGTGTAAATAACTAATTATTATGTTCTAAGCAATTCATATAGTTCTCATGAATCTAATTTATTTAACCAGGTGTATTATTCAGCATTCCTGCCTCCGATACATATATTTATTCAAATATGAGTTCGATTAGTATGCTTGGTACTATATTACGGTAAACTAAGTGTTAGTGTGATTTCTTTCCTCATTATTGGTGGAAAAATGTCTATACTTCACGTCGGCTGATTTTAGCGAATAGAATCGAATCACAGGTCACTAAAAGTTGATTCGACGCTTAGGATTAATCTCATATGTAGATTTTCATTTGGTGCGGTTTCATTGCTACACTATTAAATGATAGCAGTATAGTTAGTCATTAATACAAGTATACAATGTAGTTGTGTCGTCAAAATTGAGTTGATGGCGGATGATGAGTTCATAATTACAATTTCATCCAAAATCCAAAAGCATATACTACCACAAGAACCATATCAGACTGATCTCAATCAGGATTTTCGTAGGTAAGTACCTCGAAGTGATTATCTAATTAATATTTTTTATTTTAGTCTTATATAATGTATTTAAATGCACAGCACTGATGATATAGATGTATCTGCATCTCCTATTCATATTCATCTTATTGCCTCGACTTCTGCTAGTATGGATGAATATCATGGCGGTCATGTTGCACCTTTATAAACTGAAGATGAGAGATATGAAACAATGTCTAAAAGTTTTGACAGATGATAGTGAAGGTGACATTGAGAACAACAATGTCCAAATGGTGGGAGTCATTTGCTAAGAGATTGATCTAATAAAATAATCAATCTTGAAGAGCACATGTTCGATGCGATTACATTCAAGCTTATCGGTCGGCACAAAATGGGATGAAGCGAACTTTGATGGCCACATTATTTTCCTAGAAGAGAATTTCATTCCAGCAAACTTAAATAAAGGGATGTGTTTCCATGAAAAAAGGCACCTTAAATTTACTATTCAAGGTTGGTCCATAACAAACAATATGGAATATGTAACATGTGACTCTAACAAGACGAGATTCACTATACTTTGCATCCATAACAGTCATTCCAGTATGCCATGTTTATGGCATCTACATGCTCGGGCGAGCAAGAGGCTTGATGGTGCATGGAGGATTTCTAGTATGACAGTCTCACACATATGTTCTCATTCGATATTGAGTACCAGACATAGGCAGTGCACCTCATAGTTTATTAGCTATTACATCCAACCTATCATTAGATGTCAGGTGGACTTGAAACCTAAGGAGATTATTGGTCGTATAGAATCAAAATTTAACATTATGGTGTCCTACATGAAATCTTGGGATGCACGTAGAAAGGTTATACATATTATTTTTGGCAGTTGGAAGAGTCATACCGTTCACTACATCACTTCATGGCTATTGTATGCGTTATGCCGAACATTATGATTGATCAAATTAGCCCATTTTGATATTCGATCATTTGGGCCATATAGTCGGTTGAAAATTTTGCGACCATCAAGTCTTGATGGTACATTTCTTGGGAAAAAAATCTGAGGCACTCTTCTTACTATGGTATTGATGTAAATAATGGCTTGTATCCTCGGCATTTGCAATAGTTGAAGCGAGTGCAATGAGTCTTGAGTTTGTTTATTAGGACATTCTGAGGACTTGATTCCTTATATGTACTCAACGATTTATGCATTATCTGACATTGTTGTGCGTGGATGCGCGAATTTTTCCTTGGGCAAAACACCGTCACTGCTTACGCCATCTCAGAGAGAATTTTAAGAAGGCATGCAGAACTATGAGAATTTTTGACGCTGAGTTTGTGTGTTAGAAGATGTACGTGGCAGGTAATACAACTGACATTCACACCTTCACTCATTACATTATAGACATAAGGAATATCAAAGCAGAGGCTACTGAGTAACTGCTTGCAAGAGATGTGGAGAAGTGATCCTTGAATAATGACGGCAGATATCAATATGGCACAATGATCACTAACGCATCAGAGTGTTTCAACGGTGTGCTCAAGATAGCACGTGGGTTGCCGATACAAGCACTAATTACAATAATTTATAACAATCTTGTATCAGTACTTACCAAACGCCTAGAGATAGCTACTGATCTGACCAGGTAGAATGTTTCGATATTTGCACCACGTGTCAAGGCTCAGTTGTAACAAAATGAGCGTGAAGCTAGGAGATGCCCGGATCTCACAAGAATAAATTTAAATGAATTTCAGGTGTTTGTTATATCCTCAATGTTATTTAACGTTGAATTACAAGAACAAGATTGTTGTTGTTCTACATGCAGACAGCCCTAGTTACTTCACATTCCATGTCTGCATGTCATTGCTGTGTTGGGGCAACGTCATCTAATTCATTCGCAGTACGTCTCTCGCAACTACACTCTGCAGCTGTACCACAGTACATATGAAGCTAAATTTCATGACATTCCCGATTGCATTGACTGGCCATCGTATTTATTGGGTCGTGACCTAATTGAATAGAATGTTAAAAGGCGGTGGCGGGGCATGAAAGTATACTAACACAATGGATGAGAATATGCAGTGAAGTAACATAATATGTGAACTATGCAAAAATGCTGGGCATAACAGAACTACTTGTCCACATAATCATCTACGTAGGACTTAGTGTGATTGCGTTAGACTGTGATTTTCTTGTGTACTTGTATGCCTTGAATGTTTTTTCTTATGACTATTCCTTTCTGCAATAAGTCTTCTTGGATCTGAACATGAATTAAGGATTATTTTTCTGTTTTATTCATGTTGTGATGAAGGTGTTATTTATGCATGGTAATTACAGTTGTATTTTACTCTAAATTATTGGTAGTGTAGAAATGGATTTACTTGGTTGGTAAGGAGTGGTTTTGTGCCCAGACTATTTTTTATCTTATATTTGTTTCTTTTACTTAGTTTTCTGACATTTATTTCTTCAGGTTGTATGCTTAGATTGTTATTTTCCTTGTTGTTGTTCTTTGTTGCTTAATGTTAGTAGTAAATGTTCATTGTTAGCGTGCTACTTTTCCTCTTGTATTTGTGATTACTCTGTGTGCATTGCTTAATGTTAGTAGTAAATGTTCTTCGTTGTTTTTTACCTCATGTTCATTG
The DNA here is from genome assembly GCA_021442155.1 of Cymbidium sinense. Taxonomy (NCBI): domain Eukaryota; kingdom Viridiplantae; phylum Streptophyta; class Magnoliopsida; order Asparagales; family Orchidaceae; genus Cymbidium; species Cymbidium sinense. Next base: position 24,190,382 of record CM038220.1, on the reverse strand, counting down.
ATGTTCTTCATTGCTTTTGTTTCTTTTCCTCTTGTAGGTGATTACTCATGTTGTTTTATATTCTACTATCCCATGGTTATATTATGCGTCTGGCAGCTAATGTTTTTTGACTATTGACTTGCACTTTCAAGGTTGTTTGGTAGAGGGGTGAAATGGCATCGAGGAAGGAGGAGTATCACGAGCGTCGGTGTAAATACCGCAGATGAGCCTCCAGATTCTTGGCCCACACCCGAGAGTACACATCGCATCGTTGTGTGGCGGAACCTGACGCGCAGATCTAGTAAGTTTTATTATTTATCAAAGATATCATACTCTAGCGCCATTTTCATGAAATCATCAATTTTCATTGTGACCGGCAGTTCTTGAAGCGGCGTCGCTCCGATGTTGAGTGGTCGATAAGTACCCAGATTTATGGATGGGCCGCAATCTTTGGGTTAGGTGTTTCCTGTTGCAATATATCGAGCTTGATCACCACCACTTACTGACGCAGTTGAGCCGGTCAGAGCGAACATATTTCATTTCGCGGTTGGTGAGATGTGAGATTGTGCGGGGCGTGGCTGATTACAGGGTTGGCGGGCACCTATTATAGGACTTCTGATGATTGGTGAGGGGAGGCGATGCCTATCTTGCGATTGTTCGATGGTACGTCGGAGACATCGAGCGATGTGGTATACACGATCTATCTGACCACATATTACATCCACATTTAGCATGGGGCACGCGGGGACACACTTACACTTCGTTAGTATGGTGGACATTTTATAGGATTCATATTTTGATCCCAGGAATCTTGAGTTTGATGCACACCTTAGAGCATACATATGTTATGTTCACTTATAGAGCTTCTTTTGCCGGATCGGGTCAAGATTCGGCCTTATCTTGGATGATTTGAATGCATTGGCGAATTCCTCCATGGAGCATCATCGTGTTAACACACTTACTGAGGGGAGTTCAATGAGGCAATTAGGCGATCAGGCATGGTAGGATATGCACTTTTGCATTTGAGTTTGGTTGTGGGGCATGTACATGTTGGCCAACCCCATTCTGGAGGTATTTCAGAAGTGATGGTTTTTGCGTTAGTTGGGTGGAATGAGGTTACACGGGATGCTATTTAAGTCTACAAAAGAAGCTTGTGCCCAGTACATTCTGAGTTAGGTATGGTCAATGCACATTTGATTCATATTTCCTCCGCAATCTTATGTGTGACATTTATTTTTTTCTACCATGTGGTTATATGGGCTGCAGCAGAATCCGAGTGGCGGTTATGCACTTGAGGCATTTATTTGACTACTTTTTCCCTGAGAAAAGGGTTGAGTGGTACCTCTTTCTGGTCGTGTAGCAGTAGTTTGGTAATTTTTCAAGTGAAAGCGTAGCCTTTATAGATCCTTCAATTCGTGGGTGGATGGTGGGAAGGCGATGTTGGCCTGTGTTATATCTGAGGAGGCCATACATGATTTTGGTTGTTATTTATGTGGATGGCCACACTCTCATGTTCAGCGGTCGGTGTACATGAGGTGGTATGGATCATGAAACTTCCTTGTGCTGAGGGCTTCATACCACCTACATTCTCGGAGCTCTTGGAGAGAGGAGGTGATGTAACTAAAAATTATCTTAATCAATATTTATACGTTCGATAACTAAATTATATACTTGTCTTTAGCAACATATCTTGGACACATAAGATATTTTCCACCCTTATTTTGTAGAGCCGGGACGACTTTTGGTAGTCAATCAACGCTTATGAGAGGTTATGCTTGGGAACTACGCATAGGCATATGGATAGTAGGTACAAAGATCTGATGAAGCATGTTCTTCTACAGACCTTAGTCTTCTTAGGCACATCTTGTAGGATTTGACCACGTGCTTTATGCGATCGGTCCATCTGATTATCCATTTGACACATACTCTGTGAAGCCATGTTCGGTCCATTTTAGTCATGGCGGCAGACTCTATGTATCTCCTCATCACGTCTACGCATATGCACAGTGTACCCCACTTCCAGGACCATCAGGAGATACCGATGTTACACCCTCGACAATCTGAGCGGTAGACGGAGGCGAAGTCAGCATCGGCACCATTCGAGGCGACCGGCCGCCAAATTACTCAGGGAGTGATTCGCACGAGCCAGTTAGATGTCCTCGGTTATTATATAGTTGTAGTTCATCTAATAGCTTGAGTTTTTCAATGTTTTATATTTTTTATGTACTCTCAAACTTTATCTATGTTATATATTTCCGGTTTAAGTAATTTGCATTTTTTTTTTCTTGCGAATATCGAGATATCTTGTTGGTATTGAACCGCCAGACTTTATAAATTTTGAAAAAGTAGATAATAGCTATGAATTTGTCATGCTTGCAAACTTTGTAGTGCGATTTTTATAGCTACTATTTTTTTGCAAACTTTGTAATGATCCATCCACTGTTGCTATTTATGAATCCATACTTTTCCATAAAAACTGTTGCGTAACGATTCAAATTCGCATCTCTGCGTCAACATAAAAGTCATGTAGAATTTTAAGACAATTCCAACAATACCAAGTTCATTAAATTCCGATGACTCGTGCGGCCAAAATACTGGTCGCAACATTCAAGAATCGCGCTAATTTATGGATGCACATTGGAAAAATCTGCTACGCTGATGAGAATGCAATTTTGGTCAACATGAAAGTTGTAGTGAATTTCGCGATTCCAAAGATACCAAGATCGCTAAATTAGACGACTCACTGCCAAAATACCGCATTTGATCGTAATATTCAAATTGCGCAGATTTTTTCGCGATTAAAATCTGCTATCTGATGCCACATATATTTTGGTCAACATGAAAGTGGGGAATTATGTGTCGATTCAAGCGATCAAAATTAAATTCGAAGACGACTATGCGGCCAAAATACCGCTGGTGGTTGAAAGATTTAAAAAAAAAATACTTTAGGCGCCTTTAGACTACGAATGTAAATGTTAGTCATCGCCGTTAAAATTTTTTAAAAAAAAATATTTTAGTGCCTAATCCGCTAATTAAGATTTTAAATGCTTATTTTAAAAATTTACAACTTTGTTTAATTTTTAGTAGTTGATAGAAATAATTTAATTTTGTACATTTACATCTACGTTTAATTTCCTTTTTTGCATCTGCAAAAATCAAACAAATCCTACTAAAAGCAAACCCCTCCAAACCTCTCTATCTCTCTTCAATGGCTTCCTCCTTTCTTCTTCTATTCTTCTCTTCACACCGGTACTAGCCGATGACTTTCGGCCTATTAATCCCACAATCCACCTCCAACGGGACTACATGTCGAATGCACCGCGAGGCGTCCGTACTTCCGTGACGATAAAGATGTTTGGAGGAAGATTATCATCATACAAAGAGTTGAATATTGAATATTAATGTGTAACCATAAAAATATAATGATAATTTATTTATGAAAAAATACAATCATAAGCAATTTATAAAAATGATTGTGTTACCATCATTATTATCATCACTATGAATGAATGATTATCATCATGATTAGCATATAAATTAAAAGAAAGTTAACTTTAATTTTATCAAACATAAAAAAGAAAGATAATTTTGGGAAGATTATGCATCAACACTTTAATTAATGGTGAAACAATCAAGAAATATATTTATCATCATAAAAATAACTATTAAGATTTATTTTCTTTTTAATGAGAGTTGACCAAAGTTTTATTCAAAGAATTAAGTATGGGATATCCTCTCCTCTCTCTTGATCTTTTAGTAAGATTCAAATGAAAAGAAAGGGCTTTGGATGCATTATTATCAAGGATTCCTTCAGTAGAAAAAAACAATCAATTATGCTAAATCATAAGGATTAGAAGGTTTCTTTCATATCATAAACTTATGTGATAATGTATATTTTAGTGCTTATAGTGAAATATTATAAGGAGCTGCTTGTATATAATGAAAGATGAAACTTGATGTCTTTCTTCTATTATAGTTCTTTATTTATGCTAATAGTTTTTTTCAAATAATACTATATTTTCTCTATTAGTGTTATTTTTATGATATAATATATAACCCACCATCACAACATGAAAGAAGGGAAGTAACATCATTTTATGTTTTAAATATCGGATAATTAAGGTAGGAACATAAGAAACGACATATCAAAATCTATGATGAATGATATATAATTAAATCATAACATAAATTTAGTCTTTAAATCATTAGAGTGAATGTGCGCACTTAGCCAAACTAAATCATATAATAAAATAATATTAAAAAAAAAAGAAAAAGCAAAGAAAAATGAATGACATTATAAAAGATATTCAAGATGAAGACTTGAACAATAAGATGTCACCGCTGAATATATTTATAATTTGAGAAAGATCATAATTATTATAGTATCACAACTATAATTGATAATTACACTATCAATTATAAGGTTGAACTAGTGGATCTGGTTTGATTTTTAAAAATATCCTTTTGCAAGCAATTATTTTTTTATATATATACTTCACAAAATATACAAAACTATTTTATAGTTCAAGAGAATAAGTGAGCCAATTTATGCCTGTCTTCTTTCTCAATTGTTATTTTATTCTAAAAACTTTTTTATGTATCACCCTTCTGCTTTTGGATTTGGGATTTTCAATTTATATATATATATATATATATATATATATATATAGGCCTAAGCTATTCACAGGGTGGGCAATTGCCCACCCTGAATTATTTTATATAATTGTAAATATAGTTGATATTTTTACTCATTATTTGCAAAAAAAATAATAATAAACAAATAATTTATCGCGGTGCATAGCGTGCTGCGTGCATATCCACGTTCCTACTTCCCCTCTCAATTTCTCACCCCATTCTCAATCACTTCTCTCTCTCTCTCTCTCTCTTATTGGATCTATTTAATATTTTTGTTGGCTTTATTTTTTTTAATTATTTCTACTTATTTTAAGAAAAATGAATACAAGGCTCCTATGACTTTTTTTAAGTAGAGAATAATGTGTGATCGTCCCAAAAAATTCGATCAATAGATCTGGCATTTTAAATGCTTCGATCTAATCACCGATTTGAAAAAACAGTCAAAATGGCCAGTCTCGATGAGAATAAGAACATAAGCATCAGCGTATCAGATGCTCGATCTTCGGATCAGTATCGAACATGAAAATGGATCTGATCGAATGGTCAGCGACATATTTATAGTCGGATCGGCTCGTCGAGGCAGATCGAATCAAGATCACCCTTAGACATCATTAAGGCACCGGATCATCAAAATACCCCGTCGGTCGGGATCGCATGGGCCGTCAGATGGGAGTGGTTGGAGTTTTCCAAATTTACAAGGCCACTCCCAAAATCTATAAATAGAGCTTCATTCTCACCTTAGAGGGGAGAATCGATTGAAGACCAGGAGCTCGAGACCACCGTCGACCTTGGCGGCGATATCCTGCAGGTGCCACAGGTGATCGAAGATCGGGGCTTTAGGAGATGCGGAGGACTAGAAAAGACCAGTTCTCTTTTCTCCACGAAGATCGAGGTTGCTCCCAGAAGATCCGTTCCTGCTTTTTGGGAAACTTCTCCCTTGGGTTGGAGTTGGCCAGATGTATATTTTCTACACTCGGAATATTTGTTTCCACCTTAACACCTTCTTCTCGAGAAGGACGTATCTTTTGAACACATAGTGAAAGTTCTCTGGGGGCAAGGCCGTGGTTTTCCCATGGGTTTTCCGTATAACCATGTTCATATCCACTTGTGTGTTGGATAATAATTTTTTCTGACGAAGATCTGGCATCTAGGAATAAAATTCTCTAACATAGCGGTTTGGCCGTCTGTGGGAACAGTTCCCCATTGCTATATCTCCAATATGGTTGGTAAGCGGGGTTTCGCTCAGCGCTCCTCATTCTCGGGATCAGGGCGAGTCTCCACTTCTCTACATAGACTTACGTCCCCAGGGTGAGTGGTCGGGCCCCTCTTTGGAAGGATGGAGGATGGAGTGAAATTCTTGACTCTGCGAAGGGCCAAAAGCGTTCCGGCCACAGGAGTTCGCCGGCCTCGGCATAATCAGATTTTCTTCACGAGAATGATTGCAGGAATGCGGATCAAGTAGAGAACCCCGCACCACATCCGGAACTTACGGATCTGCTTCACCCACCGCCGGCTCGGCTCGTATCGGTGAAAACTCACGTCTGCGATGAACTATGGCGGTGCGGGAAGAGTTCCGGCAAATGTCGAATGATCCATTCTCCCGCCTCTTCCAAAACTTCGTCCTTCGGCGAGATCATCTCATACGGCGAGATTCAAGCTTCCCGGCATGGACCACTACGATGGCAGTCCGTCGAGCATATCGATCACTTTGAGCGATCATGCACATTCGGCTGAATGACTGTCTTGTGTCGGGTATTCCAGTGACTCTCAAGGGCTCGTGCCGTTCTATTCACTTTCGGTAAATTCCGTCAGATCATTTGGAGAGCTTGATTTTTTGTAGAGCAGTTCGGCGAACAAGAGAATCATCGATTCATCACATCTCTCGGAATCGCCGAGCGATGGAGAGTCCCTCAAAGAATACTTCGAGGTTCTCCTCACGACGAATACCGAGTAGATCCGAACTTTTGAGGCGTGCTTCTCGGAGGACTCCGGCGGGGATACTTATTCATCATTAATCGGGGCAGCGGTCCATTCTATGCACTGGTCCACCAGAATAGAGCACAAATCTCCGTGGCGAAAGCTCGGTGCTCATCGACAGTTTGAACCACCAAGCGACAAGCGGAAGAAGGTTCCCAAAGGTGATGTTCAAACATCTCGAGAAAAAAGAAGAGGCGACAACCTCCCCAAAACCTCCTCTGGCGACCTCGGATGACTCGAGAGAGGAAATATCTGACTCTCAACCGTCATGCGAACATCCTCTTGGCTATTCGGGAAGAGGATGGCGTCAGTGGCGACCTTTAAAAGCACGGAATTGGAAATCGAGAGAATTACGCCACTTTCAGAGACACCAGAAGAGTGCCACCAAGGAGGAGGAGATTGAAAGATATCGTCAGTCTAGGCGTTTATACAAAACCAACCCTCGTCCAAATCTTTGGGGCAACCCTCGAAGAGCATGGCGGTCGGAGAATAAAACAATTGCGGGAGGGCGGTGTTATCAGCCAAATATTCATTCGCCTTGAGAGAGAAGAAGTCTCGGGTTGACCATTCTATCACCTTTGATGATTTAGATCTAGAGGGCTTAGCATCCCATCGATCCCCTTGTCATCGGTCGGGGTCGGTGATCCATGCTTCAATATTAAAGGATATTGATGCGACAATGGGAGTTGGTTGATGTTCTTTTTTACTCCACTTTCCTTAGCATGGGTATAGAAGAGAAAGCTTCAACCGCGGTCCTTGTATGGATTTGATAATCGGTAGGTATTAGTGGAAGGGACAATCGGTCTTCCGTAACTCTTGGAGAATTTCCCGACCAAACCCACTTGATACAATTGTCAAGTCAGTGCGAGTCGCGTTGCAATATTTGGGAGACCTCTCCGATCATATTGGTAGCGGTCCTCACCTCAGATGAAATTCCGACACCGGTGGCATCGGCGTGGTAAGTGGGAATCAGCAGATAACCTGGCGTCTATATCAAAACAAGACCATTTCGTCGGTAACCCTCAACATCGAGAACTTCACGAGATGAGGATGCCTCAAAGGGCTTCTCCAGGTTGAAGATGTAATTTGTCTTCTATCTCTGAAGTTGATCCATCGCGAAGGTGAAGGTGGGATCGTTCTTTGTCTCTTGATCGAGAATCGTGATTTTACGCGTAAAATCAAGATATCTTTGCACGGGCGCGCTCGATACGGGCATTGACGGGAAGTCATTACGCACTCCGAAGTTGACTCAACCCTGGCGGTGTCTGAAGAAAAGAACCGGCGAGCGATTGCGGGTCATAGAACAATCACCACGGAAGTCAAATTCATTGAAGTCTACCCCACGGTTGGCTAGCGTAGTGTTAGTCGAAGGCCAGCAGTTCACTGGAGAATGTGCATTACTGCGGCTTGTCGTGCATGCCCAAAGATAGCTTCCCCTTCCTCGTATCGACCAACTAGTTGATGCGACATCGAGACATCGAGATCTTTGAGCTTCATGGATGCTGTGCTACAATCAAATCGGGATGAACAAAGCAGATGAGGAAGCAACATCCTTCCAAGCAGAGAGGGACTATCTTTGCTTGTCGTCATGCCATTGGACTAAAAATCTTTGGAGCAACATATCGGCCTTATGAATAAGATCTTCAAGGATCTTATAGGGCACAATATGGAGGTGTATGTTGATGATATCTTTGGTGAAGAGCTTGGAAATATCCTGACATATTTACGATACTGATGCTTTGACATTCTTGACACTACTGAAGCTCGGCTCAAGCAAGTGCATTTTTTGGAGTTTCCTCAGGAAATTCCTAGGCTTCATGGTCACTCGGCGGGATAGAGGCCAGAAGATAAAAGCACTTTCGAGGACATGTCACCTCAAGAGCGATCAAGGAAGTCAGCGTTTGGCTGGAAGGATCGCCTTTATCACCATTCTTGGCCCCAGAGATAAGTATCTACCATTCTTCAAAATCTTGGGTGCAGAAAAATGGATTCCAGTGACGATGAATGTCGATCGCTTTTGAGCAACTTCAGTCTATTTAGCTTCCCCTCTATTATCAAAGCTCATCCAAGGAGAGAAGTCATATCTATCTTGTCGTTCTTCTCATGCCGTAAGTCTCGAGCGAGGAGAATTCATTGAACGACCCATTTATTATGTCAAAATTCTTCGATACAAGGACGCTATCCACTAGCGATAAGAGCGTTCCCAAGGTATTCTCGCACTAAAATTACATACTTTCGCCCACACCATCAACGCTTCACACTCATCTTCCATTAAGAACTATTCGCAAAAGCGATGTATCCGGTTGATGAAGTGGTCTAGCTTGGAGAGTTTGACATCCATTTTCTTCCACGCCCGATATAAAGTCACAAGTGCTCGACTTGTAGAATGTACCATCCCATCACCACCGAACATCATTCATCACTCCATGACAAATCAATGGACATTGTATGTTGATGGAGCTTCCTTCCTGCGGAGTGAATTTTGCTTATCTCCCAAGTAAAATAACTTTAGAGTCTTCCGACTAAAGTTCCTACCACCAATAATGTCACTGGCCTAAAGTGACTAAGGCTCGCCATTGATTGTGAGGTCCAACTTAGCCATCTACACGACTCGCCAGGGCCTCAAGTTGAAGGAGACCGATACCCATCATCCGCACTGCCGCATCGTCTTTGGCAAAGTCACTTCTTGCCGAATCGAGACCCATCGATAACTCATATTCTAAGGAGCGTAACACGCAGGATGCCCTCTCCAAGTTAGCCACAACAACGACGGAGATCTTTTCAAGAGAAAATACAGAGGACATCCACTTTATTCAAGGCCCTTGGGTGATACAATCTGAGGACCCAAAAGAATCTTCATGGATTGACCATCATGTCCTTTCTTCAAAGCGGGCCTTGCCAACATTCACCGATGCTATCGCTCCGACGTAGAGTAATCGAACTTCACCATAATCGGTGACAACTTACAAGCGTCCTTCTTACTACTTAAAGTGTCTACCACCTTCTGAGGCTAACTATGCAATGCGAGAGGTTCATTCAAATTTGTGGTGAACATTTGGGAGGAAAAGCCCTCGCCTCAAAATCATGGCAAGGTTTTTTACCGGCCTACAAAAGAACGATTGAGTTTGTAAAGAAGTGTAACAAGTGTCAACATTTCATCTCACTCATACACCATCTTAGAACTCACCACAATCGAGCGGGCCCTTTTGCTCAATGGGGATCGATATAATGGGACCTTTCCCATTGCCACGGCAACGAAAATTCATAATCTTGGTTGATTACTTCACGAAGTGGTGGAAAACCGCTCCAAATCATCAAACAAATGCCAAGCAATTTGTCGGAAAATATTATTTATCGTTGATTCCATCATCAGATAATGGACGCAGCTCGGGAAAGACATTCACATCTTTCTCGCCAGAGCATATCCGCACCAATACGTTGTATCCCATCCACGTAAAATGGGCAGAAGTCACCAATGGGACAATACTAAAAGGGCTAAAGACACTAAACCACGCCGGGGCAATGGGCGAAGAACTATCCAATGTTCTTTGGCTTACCGCATCATCAAGGACCCTACAGAAACGCCGCACCGTGTTTAACCGAGGTCGTTATTCCGCCGACATCGGGTCCCGCAACCCATAACTTTAATGAACGACGAAGCTTCGATTCCATCTGGATCTCGAGAGACCGACATGTCGATCAATGGCTTCCTATCGCCAAAGGATTGCTCGAGGTTTCAACCGCGGTACGACCAATATTCGCTGACCTCGCCCCCGAAGTTCGACCAGAAAAGGCACAACGAACAAACTCTCACCGCTTGGGAAGGCGTATGGGTGTCAAAATCAAGCCCGCACGCGTTCAAGCTTAAAGATAGTATGGGAAGACTCTCCCACACCGGAATGCTACAAACCTCCGAAGTACTACCGGACGACGCCTTTATTCTAGTAATGCGAAAACATTATCATCGTGTATGTTTGTATTGCAATTATTATCGAATTAAACATTTATCGATACTGTTGTCATACTTATTGTCCAACCTGCCAAGTTGTTTGGATTTATGTTTATCTATGTTAAAGTTCTCATACTTATTGTGACTTTTTCTTGCTTATGTTTGCATTTTAAAACACCACTCAAGAGATACGCAACTATTGTTGTATCTCATTCGTAAGATCGATCCCTGGAATTCGACCGATCTTCCATGGTTAACATCAAGTAACGCTCGATAAACAACCTTGATAAGTTGGCAATCTCATGGAGCACAACTTTCTCCATAGGTTAACATCATGAGTAAACGCCCGACACTCAGATAGATCGAGAGGTCGACTAACCTCTTCCATAGGTTAACGTCAACACCCTCGACAAACAACCTGATTCAAAAAATCTCACCGATCTATCAAGATCTTCCGTTAACATCGCCGAGTAACGCTCGATAAACAACCTTGGATAAGTTGGCAATCCTCTAGACGCTACAACTTTCTCCATAACAAAGTTAACATCATCGGTAAACGCCCATACACAACCTAGGATAGATCGAGAGGTCCTTAGTGGACTTCCAACCTCTTCATCAAAGCAACGCCATCGTAACACGACAAACAACCTCGGATAGGTCAAAATCCTCATTCACCGATCTTCCTATACAGGTTAACATCGTCGAGTAACGCTCTAATAAACAACCTTGGATAAGTTGGCAATCCTCTATACGCTACAACTTTCTCCATAACAGTTAACATCATCGAAAAACGCCCGATACACAAAGATAGATCGAGAGGTTCGAGAACCTCTATAAATATATTCCGCAAGTTTGTCATCAAGTAACGCCTCGTAATGATCTTAGAATAGATCGAATTACCCTAAAGGGATTCCGATGATCTCTTCTACGAATCTTTATCATCGATGCTTTGACACAACTCCGGAAATATTCACAAATAATTTTGTATATTAATACTTTCGAGAACATACAAGTACAATCAACCGTAAATAATATACAACACTAAACAACGCAACATAAAGGAACTACAACTACACTTCTTGATGGTCTCATCGAGATGATGAAGAACTATCCTCATCCGCTGCTAAGTCTGGGAAGCTAAAGGAGAAAGGACCTCAACACTCCTAGCCATGACACGCCAAGCGTGTCCCCTTCAAGAAACCTCGGATGAAGCCTTCATCAACACACCGCCGCCCAAAGCCTTCACCTCTACATCATACACGTGTCTGCCTCTCAACGTGATCCCAGATGATACTCTTGAAGGTCGAAGTTCTTGAAGTCCCTCCACGGATCCGCTCCCGCTTCTACCCGAGATAAGCCTCTTTCTCGAAAGGCGAGGTAACTCGGTTCTTTGCCTCAAGACTGAAACCTTCTAAAAGATCTTCGATCCTCATGAGCAACCAACCTCTGTTTCTAGCCTCCACTAATTCATCCCCAGTCCGCCAACCCCGAAAAAAGAAAGAGAAGTCGCTTGAGTCGCCAACTCGGTCCTACACTCATCAAGTTGATTCTCCAACACGGACATCTCTTTTACTTTCTCCACATACCGCTTCTTATATTCACCATGGAGAAACTTGACCTTCACGAACTCTGAATTCCAGTCATTCAGCACAATGTTCATTTTGAAGTCAAGTTCTTGCTTCTTCAAGATTCAAATAAGAAAAATTACGTTAAGACCGGAAATGGGAAATAAAAGATGATGAACGCAAGATTGTTACGCTTCTTGATGTCATACCACGCAGAATGATTCAACACGCCCCTCGTGAATGAAGATCCTTGGGGACACTACTGGGGCCCCACTTTTCGCATTCGATATCACCATCACCTCTTCGCTCCTTTTTTCTTCTCTATCGAGACGGGTCCTTCACGGAAGAGCCGAGGACGCCAGAGATCTACTGAAACCTCCTTGCTTTTCAACGAATCGCATAAGACCGCCGGATGAATAGAAAGCCCGCCTCGAACAAAGATTCTCCCTCGATATATCGAATCTCAAATCAAGATCTTCAATATTCTGGAATTTCGCCCAGATATCTTCATCACAACTCAGGGAATGGGTAAATCTCGCCTTTCCCCATTTCGAAAGACCCATTCTTCACAAAAAAGAATCGCTTGCCCAACTCTTGGGAGAATCCTTCGTCCAGAGGTCAAGTAATCCCTGCAGGTGACCATACGTGCAGTAAACTTGCACATCCGCGCAGGGTAATCCGAGTCGCGTCGCCGCCTCAAAAGACTATAAGTCCCATCACGATCGCCATTGCCGCCAAAACTGGAATGCAAACCTGATGTCGACAAAATGGCGATCATCTCGGATGGGGAAACCGCAATCCCGCCCAAACTCATCTCGTAAATGGTGAAATACCGCGGAGATTGGGCTCTATCGACTTCTTCTGACACTTAAGAACCAAATCATTCTAAAATAATATTTTTCCAAGCACGATCAATGTGTCTCCGTGATCGACTAACGAACCTTCGCCCTCCCATTTTAGAGGTTCCTCGCCCGCTATACAAGGGTCGGACGTGTCTCTTTCAAAAGATTCTCACCCATCTACAAACTCACCAAGACTATGCACTCGCGGTGGAGATGAGGAAAAGGTTGATCCAAAAGAGTGCCCAAACTCCCACCGTGGGGAGGGCGCACTAGAGGAGAGGTGGATCCAAAAAGAGTGCCCAAACTCTCAGTGGCTATGCAGGGAAAGGTGGATCCAAGAGTGCCCAAACTCCCACCGGGGAGGGCATGCACCCAAGAGGAGAGAGTGGATCCAAAAAGAGTGCCCAAACTCCCACTGTGGGAGGGCTATGCACTCTAAGAGGAGAAGGGAGAAAGTGTGCCTTCTCCTTAGCCCTGGGGGGTTTATAGACTCTAGGGGCAAAAGCGTAAAACCTTCAAAACCGCCAAAATCTCAAAACCGGCCATTCGCCCGAGTTCCTGCCTCAAGACGCTCAAGGCCTGGCTTCGCTGCCCATGCCGAATCGCAACCATGTCGCGCCAAGCTCGCCAACTGACGCATGGCGTGAATCACGGGTCAACTGCCCCGGGCCTGCTGCCCGCCCGGGATCACAGCAAACAAGCTCGGCCGACCGCACACCGCGATTCTGGCGCAAGCCGCAACCGCGCTCCTCGCCGACTGATGACCGCCAACCGATCGGGTCAACCGCTTCCGGCCAAGGTCGGCCTCCTGCCGCTCTTCAGACTCAGCGACCCGACCCGCTTCCGCTGCATCACGGCCTGACAGCCATGCCTGCGCTTCATGCAGGCAGCCTCATGGCCGCTTAGGCGCTAGGCTGGCTACGCCATATCACGCGCTTCATGCAGCCCCCGCTCAACTTATCCAACTAAAATCTCGCACCATCGCATTGGCCTCAGCTTCCAAGTTATAACCGCATTATGAAGATTTGTTCTCAAAATGCTATACTCAAATTCTATTTTGGACATATTTTGATGATCGATAATGTCACCAGCGGATACATCAAAAATTAATCATCACACTTTCAAGCATTGATGCTTCATCTAATCACCCATTATTTACAATAATTTCCGATAAACACAAAGAACTTAAAGCATAGTCCGATCCGAATCGACATCGCTATCGCATGAAAATGGATCCATCCGCCAAATGGTAAAAAATGACATAAGTCACGTCAAATTCAACGAATCAAGATCACAATTAACATCATTAAGGCATCAAAATATCAATACATCGTCGTCGGATAGTTTCCAGTCAATTTTGGCCACCCCCCTATAATGCCATTCTCATGGGAGACCTAATTGACACGAGAGAATTACATCTATCCATCTATCACACCAAAGATGTCAAGATCGTGAGCTTAGACGCTTCAGAGAGGAAAAGACCATCTTTTAAAATCAAGATTGCCCAAGATCCGCTGGGACTCCTTGGGGAGGACCGACATGTATTTTTAATATCAATTTCCCAGAAACACCTTCTTCTAACTAACGAAGTGCGACCAGATCTTTGAACACATAGAAAGTTCCAGACGGCAAGTTTTTTTTCCTTAACGTTTCCATGATAACCCCGTGTTCATATATCCCCGCCATATTTGAATTTTTTAATTTAATCTCATCTACCTAATAAAATTCTCTAAGACGCAATAAAACTTACATTTTAAAAAAATTGACAAAAATCTTCTCTTAATTTGAAATAGGACAATGTCAGAGATTTATTAAATCTTACATTTTATATAAAAATTAAAAATTATTCAAGATAATATTTAATAAAATAATATCAAAAGAAAGAAAATTACAGTTAAAATATTTTAATAAAAATTTGATAAATTTATAAACTTACTTTAATATAAGTGTAATACATAAATACTTAATTAATTTTTATTTCATATTTTATTTTAAAATAAATTAAAGATTTTAAAATTCATCTAATTTTTTTGTCTCCTCTGTCATTTTCTCCTTTATAATGATCACCTCATTATTTATTTAATTAAATCATCATCCGAAATTTATTAGAAATACAAAGGTCCCAAAGCAGGAACTTTCTAATTGATTTTATAATTATATCACTTAAAATTTCATAATATCCTATAAAACAATCAATTTATTATTTAAGATGAATCTAGAGTCATATATGCAATTTAAGGCTTGCTTCATTCTTTGTTTGTATTTTTTGTTTGTTACTATTGCTTAAGATAGCTTTACCTCTACTTATTAATTTCAACAACTGACGGACTTGCATTCTTGTGACCCTCAAATTCTTTTTTTTTTTTATATATATATATATATATATATTAAATATTTTAAACTTCAATTTGTATTTTATAAAATCAACCTCTAAATAAATCAATTTAACTCATTACTTTAAATAACTATTTAATTAATTAAAATAAAAATTCATAAATTTAATAATCTTATTCACATATATTTTTTTTCTTAAATTTAGTGATATTTTTACTAATTATATAAAATTTAAGTATTATTTAATTATTTGAAATCTTGCCACTTTAAAATAAAGTTTAATTCTTTCTCTCTCTCTCTCTCTCTATATATATATATATATATATATATATATATATATATATATATATAAATTTAATATCTGCTGTTATATTATTATTTATTTCTCTAAGTTATTTATTCATAAATAGTTTTTAATAATGTTTTAAAAATTTCTGTATTTCTTTCTCATGCAGGATATGGAGCTATTTAATAAAATAACCAGAAAGACGTTTCACTGGCTGGAGATGCATATTTTGAGAGAAATGCTGGATGGTCAAGCTGCAATTAATACATACATATATATATTGCGCAGAATTTTATTCAGACAGATCTTCATCAGCTCAAAATTATCCAACACACAAGGTGATAAACACAAGTTATACGTGAAAACCGTAAAACCACGCTCACCAGAACTTTCACCATGTGTTCAAAAGATACTCTCGCTAGTTAGAAGAGTTTAACAAATATTGAGAACATCGGCCAACTCAACCCAAGGAGAAGTTTCCCAACACGGCAGAACTCGATCTTCCTGAGCAACCTCGATCTTCGAAAGGAGCGACATTTTTTTCTACCCCGGGCATCTCCGATCTTCGGTGGTGCGATGATAGATCGTGCCAAGGCCGACCGTCTCGTTCTCGCAAATCGATTCGTCCTGGTAAGAAAGCTTTTATTTATAGATTTTGGGAGTGGCGGCCAGAATTGCGGAAAACTCCAACCACTCCTGGACGTCGATCCCTCGATGACGTATTTTGATGATCCGTGCCTTAATGTCTAAGTGATCTGATTCGGATTCTTGGACGAGCCGACCGACTATAAATATGTCCGCTTTTGTGACCATTTGGCGATCGATCCATTTTATGCTCGATAGCTGATCGATGATTCGCTCGACGACTATGTTTGATGTCATATGTTGCCTCATCGTGAGCCGCTTGACCGTAAGTTTTAAATCGGTGGATCAAGCGCTTCAAAAATGCCTGAGATTCGCTTTGATCGATTAATTTTCTCGAGATATCGTTGCCTATTTTGGGTGACATTATCCATCCAAAATATATGCCAAATACTTGAAAATAGCAAATGAAAATTAAGAGTCCATCAACCCGATTTTGAGAACAAATCTTCATAACAAAGACAATATTATAACCAAAGTCGATGCGTCAGAATGCGATAAGTAAAAGTGTGATATTTTGATTATGGACCGTTCTGACACTTACGGTTTTCAGCTTTCCGGACCCATACCGCCAGGCTGGTACGGGCGAAGCGCTTCACAAGGCAGGTCTCCGCATGGGTCAGGTAATGGTCATGCGGGGGTCATGGGCGGTCAGCGGCGGTCATGGGCGCTTCATGCAAGGCTGGTCACACGTATGAAGGAAATGGATGGCACGCCATCACGGCCATAATATGTATATACAGAGCCATG
Source organism: Cymbidium sinense (assembly GCA_021442155.1). Classification (NCBI taxonomy): domain Eukaryota; kingdom Viridiplantae; phylum Streptophyta; class Magnoliopsida; order Asparagales; family Orchidaceae; genus Cymbidium; species Cymbidium sinense. The sequence goes on along the minus strand of CM038220.1, from coordinate 24,173,423 downwards.
GCTGGCGAGTATGGGAAGGCTGGGACCATGCTGGGCTGGGCGGAGAGGCAGAGGCTGTCAGGCACACATGGCAGAATACAACTGTCAACCATGCTTCGCTACCATGGGTCCACCGGAGCCTGCTGGTTTTGAATGTTTTTTTGGTTTTTTTTTTTACTTTTAACCCTTGGGGTCTATAAAACCCCTGTGGGTAAGAAGAAAATGCACTTTAACTCCTCTCCTCTTCTCCTTAGAGTGCATACCTCCCTGGTGGAGTTTGGGCACTCTTCTGGATCAACCTCACCTCCTCATCTATCGCAGAGTGCATAGCCTCCCCGGTGGGAGTTTGGCACTCTTCTTGATCAACCTCCACCTCCTCATCCCTACCAAGCCGAGTGCATAGCCTCCCTGGTGGGAGGGCACCTCCTTGGAATATTTTTCCTCGACGTGAGGCCTGGTTTGTGATGGGTGATAATCTTTTGAAAGGGACACGTCCGCTTGTAACTGATGAAGGGAAGCTTCTAAAATGGGAGGACCGAAGGTTCGGGAGTCACACGGAGACACATTGATCGCGCCGGAAAAAATATTATTTTCCTAATGATTTGGTTCTGTGTCCCAAGACAGCCCACTCGCCACCGGTATTTTACCACTTATGAGATGAGTTTGCGGTTTCCCATCAGATGATCGCCATTTTGTCAAGATGAGGTTTGCATTTCCCGCCGAGGTGGCAATGACGATCGATGGGACTTATAGCCTTCTTCAGGCGCGTGACCTTGACTATTGATTACCGCACGGATGTGCAAGTTTACTATATGCACATTAGACACCGGAGTCGGCTTGACCTTCGGACGAAGGATCCTCCCAAGGTTGGGCAGATTCTTTTGTGAAGAATGAGGGTCTTCGAGAAATGGAGAAAGTAGAGATTTACCCATTCCCCCGCAAGTTGGTGATGAAGATATGACGAAATTCCGAATATTGAAGATCTTCGATTTGAGATTCGATATATTAAGATTTGGCGAGGAATCTTTGTTCGAGACGGCTTTATTCATCCTCTGCTATGCTGAGAAAGCCCAACAAAGAGGTTTCCACCGATCTCCCAAGCTGCCCTCCGCTTCTTCCCCAGGGACCCGCCTACTCTGAGAAGAGGAAAAGGAGCTAAGAGGTGATGGTGATATCGATACCCAAAAGAGTCGCCCTTCTAGTCGCCCCCAAGGATCTTTATTCCCGGTGACGGTCAATCATTCTCGCAGAAGTCGCCGCAGATGTAAGAACTGCTCTTTTATTTCCATTTCCTGTGCTTAACGTAATTTTTCTTATTTCGATATCGAAGAAAAGAACTTGACTTCAAAATGAACATTGAATGACCGAATTTAGTTCGAAGGTCAAGTTTCTCCAAGGTGAATATAAGAATCAGATGTGGAGAAAGTAAAAGAGATGTCCGTGTTGGAGAATCAACTTGATGAGCGAAGACCGCCACTGCTCTTTTCTTTCGTCGAGCGACTGGATGAATTAGTGGAGGCTAGAACAATGTTGAAAGGATCCAAGATCTCTTCGAGAAGGTTTCGTGTCTGAGGCAAAGAATCGAGTTACGCTGACGCTTTCGAGAAAGAGGCCGCCTTATCTCTGCGGAGCCGATCACAGCCGCGGAGGACTTCAAGAACTCCAAGAGCATCATACGTGATCACGGGAGGCCGAGACCATGTGTACGAGTGAAGGCTGAGCGGCAAAGGTGTTGATGAAGGCTTCATCCGAGGTCAAGGGGACACGCCATGACGCAAGCTGGGGAGTCGGTGTGAGGTCCTTTCTCAGCCTAGCTTCCACCCTTCTAGCGACGAGATGACCAGGATGAGTTCTTCATCATCTCGATGAGACCATCTTGCTAGTTTCTTTATGTTGCAACCGCTCGGTTGTATTTATTTACGCTTGATTATACTGTGATGTTCATGAGAAATGTTAACGATCCACAAAAAATTATTTGTGAATATTTCCTGAGTCAAAGTGTAATCGATGATAAAGATTCGCAGATCTATTCTAAGATCATGAGCGCTATGAACAACTGATAATATTTAAGGTTCTCTAACCTCGATCTATCCTGGTTGTATCTAGCGCTTACTCGATGATGTTAACCGTTATGGAGAAAGTTGTAGCCTATAGAGGATTGCCAACTTATCCAAGGTTGTTTATCGAGCGTACTAATGATGAAGCACGGAATATATTTATAGAGGTTCTCTCAACCTCGATCTATCTGGGTATCTGAGCTTACTCATGATGTTAACTGTATGGAGAAAGCAGGCGCCTATGAGGATTGCCAACTTATCGCGCTGTTAATCGAGCTACCGATGTTAACACTAATATTTATGGAGGTTCTCTCGTAACCTCTCGATCTATCCGGTTGTATCGTTACTGATGTTAACCGTTATGGAGAAAGTTGGCCTATGAGGATTGCCAACTTATCCAAGGTTGTTTATCGAGCTGCTACGATGTTAACTCAGATAGAAGATCGATCGAATTCTGGATCGATCTTACTCGAATGAGAGATACAACAATAGTTGATCTCGAGTGGGTGTTGAGATGCTCGCGAAGGGACGAAGCTGAAGAGGCGGGAGAATGGATCATTCGATTGTTGCCGGAACTCTTCCCGCATCGCCGAAGTTCATCGCAGATAAGATGACGTGGAGTTTCACCAATACGAATGAGCCATTCATGTGAGTAGAATCCGGATCCGCTCAAAGATGTGGTGCCAAGGGTTCTCTACTTGTGATCCGATCCTGCAATCATTCTCGAGGAAGAAAACGAGTATGCCGAGGGCCGCGAACTCGTGGCTCTTCCAGCGTGTTGGAACGTTTTGCGGCCCTCTGAGAGTCAAGAATTTCGCTGAATCCTCCATCCTTTGAACGCGATCTTCCAAAGAGGGGCCTGACGGACCCTCACCCTGTTTACCAATCATATTGGAGATATAGCAATGGGGGAACTGTTGTTTCCCACAGACGGCGCCAAACTGTTGCGTGCTAGAGAATTTTATTCAGGCAGTAGATTCGCCGTAGCAAAAATTATCCAACACACAAGGGGATATGAACAGGGGTTATAATGGAAAACCCGTAAGGGAAAACCACGGCCTTGCCCACAGAACTTTCACCATGTGTTCAAAGATACGTCCTGCTTCGTTAGTTGAGAAGAAGGTGTTTACAGGGCGAAACAATATTCGAGCAATATCGGTCAACTCCAACCCGGAGAAGTTTCCCAAATATCGGCAGAACCGATCTTCGAGCAACCTCTTGATCTTCGAGAGAAAGGAGGTGACGGTCTTTTCTAGTCCCCTGAGGCGATCTCCGATCTTCGTGCACCAGGTGACTGATGATAGATCGTGGCGCCAAGGTGACCGGTGGTTCGAGCTCTCTCTGGTGCAAATCGATTCTGTCCCTTTAAGAATGAAGCTTTATTTATAGATTTTGGGAGTGGCGTTTGTAAATTGCGTGGAAAACTCCAACCACTCCCATCGGATGGCCTGAGCCATCCCCATCGACGGTGTATTTTGATGATCCGGTGCCTTAATGATGTCGGAATTGGGTGATCTTGATTCGTTGGATTGACGAGCCGCCGACCGACTATAAATATGTCCGCGACCATTTGGCGGATCAGATCCATTTTGATAAAGATCTCGAGTCGACCGTTTCATCGACTATGTTTGAATGTTCGTCTCATCGAGACGGCCGAAGTTTGCTGCTTAGATCGGCGAAAATGTCTGATTCGCTGATCGATTAATTTTCGAGGACGTATCGTTTATATATATATATATATATATATATATATATATATATATATATATATATATATATATATATATAAAGAGAGAGAGAGAGAGAGAAAGAGATTGCATATAGTAATTTCATAATTTAGAGTATTTATTTTCATGCTACCTAATTTTACATGAATAACAGTATGGCTCCGACCTGCAAGACACATTCTCCATGAGGTGCATACAATATGTAGTCCGACAAATGAGGTGAACTGGGATTAATAGGCAGTCTATCGGAAAGTCATCGGCTAGTACCGGCAAGTGATTACAAAAGGAAGAATAATAAGAAAAGAAAGACTTGAAGAGATAGAGAGAGGTTTGGCTGGGAGGGTGGGGATTTGGGCTTTTAGTAGTTTGAGAATTTGTTTAATTTTGGCATTTCGTACCCAAAAAAGGAAATTAAACGTAAATGTACAAAATTAAATTATTTATATCAACTACTAAAAATTAAACAAAGTTGTAAATAAAAAATATATTTTTTTAATTTAGAAGATGAGATCATTCAGATATCACGAGTTTAAAGTTTAGGCATATTAGGAGCTTTAGAATACCGTAATTTATTTATTTATTTATTTACTTTATTAGGAATAAATGAATTAAAAAATAAATTTTGGGTTTAAAAATTAATCAATTCCGTTATTTTCAATATAGATCAGTTTAAAAGTCATTTGATTTTGGGCATTATAGAAATTTTTTTAAAAAAAAAAACTTTTAATGTAATATATTATGACTTTATTTGGTATAAGTATAGAATTTAATATTTTACGACTTTGTTTCGTTTGAAAGATTAACAAAAATGGAAAATGACAATAAAGGCTAACATTAAAGGAATTGATTATTCGAATTGATTGATTAATGAGAAATTCGTGAATGTAATCTATGATCCGTTTGATTTTGGCTTATTAATAAGACGAGAAATTCGCGCGATTTTATTTGGTGCATAAAAATTATAAAAATGGAAATTAAAAATAAATGCAAAGATGCAAAATCCAATTACGCCTTTAAATTACCGAAAGTAATTTTTCTTTTCAATTTAAACGATGAGATATTAACAGTTTTATTTTTATTTTTTATTTTTTTATTTTTGAAATTTTAGGTATATTAGGATGTTTGAGAAAGCAGTAATTTAGTTATTATGACTTCATTAAAATAAGGAAATAAAAATAAATTTGAAAATAAATTCAAAGATTAAATTAAATCTCACTGTTCTTGATTAATGATAAAAAATAGAGAAATAAAAAAATTTCTTAACAGTTTAGAATTCATTTGATTTTAGAAGTATTTGAAAATTTAAAATAATTTAATATAATAACCTACGAGTTTATTTGGTATAAAAGACTTACTGAAAAAATTAAAATAAAAAATTATAATATATCACTTATTTGTTTGATGAGAAAATTTTATTAATGTGTTTTATTTTTAATTTGAATGATTGGATACCAGCAGTTATCAATAGGCTGATTTTTGGCTTATTAAAAAGTTAAAAAAGAACGATATATAGTTTAATGAATCTTTTAAAATTTTAATATTCCCAATAAAAATAAAAGAATAAATATACCTAAAGTAGCTGTTATATTAGCAGCATATAATTAACATTTTTTTTATTATTTTCTGATTATAACAAAGTTAAAAAAAAAGTCATAGTTTAAGACGTTGTGATCTTGTTTCTTATATTTTCTTTATTTTGTGACATTGTTTGGTGTAAAAAAAAAATACATTGTCTCGTGTAAAGAAGGCATTCTTTTATTTGATTTTAGTCTTATAAGGAAGTTTAAATCTCACAGTTATTTGATTGATGATAAAAAGTATAGAAAATAAATTATATTCTTAATTTGAATAAAAAGATATTAGCAGTTTATAATTCATTTGATATTGAGCGTTTTAGAAAAAAATAAAATAATTTAATGCAATAAACTATGTGTTTATTTGGAATAAGGGACTTTCTGAAAAAAAAAAAAAGGAACAAAATAATTACATTATCTCAGCTATTTGTTCCACGAGAAAATTTGTGAATGAATTTTTTTTATTTTTAATTTGAATGATTGGTTACCAGCAGTTATCATTAGCTTGACTTTTGTCTTATTAAAAATTCTTATGTAAAAAAATTCCAATATTGTAAGGACAAAAAGTAATAAGATTTAGAAATAAAAAGAAATTAATAAAAAATATAATAGAATTAATGCATGATAAAAAAAAGGCTAAAATTAAAAACCTAATAAAAAATAATTATAATAAAAATAATAAATAATTAAATTCTAACAATAACTTAAAGAAAATCTAATCATCAATAATATTTCAAACATTTACATAAAAAATAAGTTAATTGAAATAATATGAATTATTAAATTCAAACACAATTATACATGTAGTAAATATTCATTAAATTTAATTTAACATATAAAACATTAAGTTTTGATGATTTTATTTAAATTAAATTTTTTTTTCAAAAAACATAATATTTCCAAAAAAAATTATAATATTATTTGGTGAATTAAAAGAAATTCTTTTCAAATAAAATTAGACAAAATTAAAAGAGACATTATTGATACATATATTATTGGTTGTATAAAATATCTTAATATAGTGGTCGACAGATTTGATTTTAATTAAGAAGTTTTGATTTAAGTTTTTACTCATATATTATTATGTTTGAGGTTATGAATAAATTTTTTAAATATTTTAAAATAAATTATATATATATATATATATATATGAGTAAGACGCTGATTAAGTGATTATGTGTACGACGCGAAGGTGTTTTTAGCTTTTGGCAAGTAAACATCATCCCACCGTCTCTTAATGAAACCCCTGAAGTAATCCTCTTAGGCATATGCGTAATAAATTGTATACATATGATGAATGTGGTTAGATAATACAATGACATCCCTACCCATGATGCTTTGGGTGAATACCCATTCCAAAAAAAAAATATCATCCTTTGCCACTGTTCCATCAGCCACGTCCCAAAAGCAAGTGGTGAAGAAATGTAACTCTCACCTCACTACTTAGTTCTGCCAGAACCCTGACAAGTCGCTGGCGAGTGGCGAACCCACGTGTTTATCGTAGGCGAAGGACGAGATCACTATTGCTGACAAATTTTCTTAAGAAACCTGTCGCCATTGAAGCTCAGTTCTGCGCCACCAGAGCGTGAGCAGTGCAACCGTTAGGTACTACTTCTTTATCTTGAACGTGACAAGCAACCAAAATATGTCCGCCATTGAAAAAAAATATTACGTGCTGACTTAGATGAAATAATTTTTTAAAATAAGTATAATTTAAAATATAATTAATAATTTAAATATAAGTATAATCATCTATTTAATGACTTACCTATCACTTATATGTAAATCGCCCATTAAATGAATGACTTATATGTATCTTATATAAAATTTAGATCCAAAATAATTTAAAATTATACATATGTCGCCCGCTTAACGCTACTATTGATAAAGTGTTGATAAACGACATTATACCTATATTTAAATTTTATTTATTAGATACTTAAATTACTAATTATATTTTAAACTATATTTATTTTAAAAAATTTCTCCTCTGAATGCGTTCGGAGTCCAATCAAAATTTTTTTTTTTTATAAAAAAAAATGGGAGCTTTTTTTTTTTTTTTGAAAAGATGAAGGCAAGGCCCAATATATTTCAAAGTAAGTAAAAATTAAAATGGGGCAAAAGTGACCAAAAAGATTTGTAAAGATCAAACAAAGCACGAGATTATCACCTCAACAGTAAAAGGAAATTGGAAATAGCCCCTTTCAGTTACAAGACTACAAGTCTACAAACTGCATATGACGAGAAACCACTTCAAATAAAAGAGAAATCAAAGAAGAGAGTCAAGCCTCTTACAAGAAATCAGCTGCACAACAGTAAAATACCACTTAATAGAACTCGACAGAAACAGCATAAGTTCAATTGCATGTCTTGTGCCATACTTTAATTTCTTTTTCATTTATAAACACAATTATTTGATAGCGTTGCAGTCCCAGCCGTGGCTTCTTCTGGGTGATTGCTTTCTTTGGGCTGGTCTGCCTTGTTTTGTCTTCTGTCTTTGCTTATTGCTGAAGGGCCGTTCTCGTTATGGGTCTCTATGCTGCTGGAAGATCTTATTGAAGGGTGGAGATCTTTGCCGAAGGCTGGGAGCTTCGGGTGGCCTGGCTTTGCTTGGTGGTTTATTGTGGTTCTTCTTGGATGGGCTCTCCCTGTGTATCGGCCAGAATTCCCTTTGGGTTTATGTTGTTCTGGTTTTCTTGCATGGCTTTCAGGTTGGTATTTTTCGGTTGGATGGCTGATCCAGTCGATGCTTCCTCTGGGTAATTGCTGTTTGTGGGCTGGTTGTTTCTCTCTGCTTCTTTCTGTTTCCTGTAATGGCAAATCGCTGTTAGCCTGGTTCCCCTTTGGTTCTCTTCGTTGCCGGAGGTTATTTTTTGAATGGACTATGACGAGATAGTTGCTGCTTTCTATACCTTTCTCCAGCTTCGTGCTTCTACTGGATGGACTGCATGTGCATCCTGGAACTGTTGCTCTACCCCGCGGGGTCCCCTCTCTATAGTTTTGACTTCCGTTTTCACTGGTGGGCAGATGCCGTCAACCGTCGGCAACTTTTTTGGGCCACCTTGATCTAATCGTTTTGCTAGCCCATTTTTGTACTGGTCTCCGAGTCCATTGAGCTGCGGCTCTATTTTTTCTTTTGCTTAGATTGTTAATTTTTTATGATTTCCCTTTGGACTCCTGTTTTTACTTTTACATGTAATTTGTTATTTTATACTTTGGAATGAAATTAAGCATTGCCCTCAAATTTTCCAAAAAAAAAAAAAAAAGTTTCAATTTCGGTTTCGACTCTGTTGCGAGTTTAGAAATTTAGTTTAGATTGAGATTGGCAATTTTTTTAAAATAAGTATCATTAGAATCTATGTTAATTAAGTATGAATATAAAATTTAAGAATAGGTATAGTCACGATTAATTGCTACTAATAATGTCTCTGACGTGGCGTATAATCTTAAATCCTTAAATGAATGCCAATTAATCTCTTTAATAATTAATGCATGTTAAAGAGAGATAAAGTTTTCGATTAAAGATCCCAAAAGTCATTTGACTTCCTCGTTTAAATTATTTTTAGAAAATAAATTTCTGAATTTTTTTAATAAGATAAATATTATTAATAATGTGATTTATTTTTATTATATTTAAAATAAATAATTATTTTTTATTCATTAAAATTATAAATAATTAACTATTTCAATAACTTTATAAATATTTATAATTATATCACTTTTAAATAATAGTTTTAATACCTACTTGACAAATTATCGCTCTAGATAAAACTAAAGCTTAAGAAGAAAGAAAACTTATTAAAAGATCAAATTTTATAAGAACACATGAAACTGCCTCATTGCGTTTTATCATTAAAATATATCATAACTAAAAAATCAATACTTAATTTGCGTACTAAAACTACTTAATTTGCAATCAATTACTTTATTCTAAAATTAGTACATTTAATAAATATCCTACCTAAACTATAAGATACGTTAAATAACATTACAAATATAATGATTCGAGAAACAGTAGATAGCATTCTTTTTTAATTTATTAAGCTTTATTTCAAAAATTTGAGCAATGAATTGAAATATAATTATTTCATCCCAAATTAAACAACTCCCACAGATAGCAATAAAAAAACCAAGATGGTTTTAAATTTCTTTATATTTTCATTTAATCTTTGAAACATTATCACTTGAGACAAAAGACATATTTCTTTTAAAAGATAAATTTAAATATTTATCACTTGTTTAAAACTATTATATTTATATTTATAATTATATCTACATTACAAATCACTTTTAAATAATAATAGTTTTAAAATATAGATATAATTATAAATATTTATAAAGTATTGAAATAGTTAATTATTTTACTCTTTTAATGAATGAAAATAATTATTTATTTTTTAAATATAATAAAAATAAATGCTTTTAATAATACGTTTAAATCTCTTGACTTTAGATCTTTAATCGGCAATCTACAGTATCTCGCTTTAACATTAAGAAATGAATAATTAATTATTTAAAGCAGTTTCAATAATTGGGCGACTTTGCTTTCGTCTCTTTATTATTTGCATGGCGTCATTAACGTCATTAGCATAAGTCGCCTACTTATCTTCTTAAATTTTAGTTTGACCATACTTAATTAGCTAATTCGTATTTTAATGATACTTATTTTAAAAAAATTTCCATTGAGATTTTGCTAAAACGTTAACAATATATATTTAAAATATCAATTATGGTACACGAATAAAATAAAATATTGCATACATTACATACTACTGATGTAAGCATGATTTAGTAAATGAATTTTTTATCATGCAAAAATTAACTTAGATTCAAATCCTCCTTCTTACATATTTTTCGAGTTATTAATTTTCATATTATTTTAGCCATTTTGAGTTTATACGAGCTCTTTCGAATAATTTGAATAGAACTCAAATAATAAAATTTTGAACCATTTCAAACACAAGCCAAACACGAATAAATTACTTTTCAAATGAGTAACAGAACGATTCTCTCGCTCAAACTCATTTGTTTAATGATACAGACAAATATATTCCATCAAGTATCCACTCCTAACTAATTTTCCAGAGTTTTACCTATAAATAAATGACACATTATTATTAGTTATTATTTTATTAATTAAAATACTACATGCGTTGAGTGCACATAAAGTCTGGAACTGAATCAGTATTCAAGTTACTGTATTCATTAGAATTCTTGTTTTTGGATTGGGAAGGATAGACGATTTTCACTTTCTTACGGGGACTTTCCACCATTGCTGCAGTAATTTGAACAGTTCAGAATATCGGCATGTTATATATACATATGTAATACTTATAGCTTCATATTTATAAATATAACAATTTCCTATACACAAAAGTGAATCTTGCTTCTGAAAGGTGTATTTGAAGAAAGCTGTCAGAGTATTTTTACAATTCAATACAAAAAGACCCATGTTTTACATTATATTTTCGTCAAAACTTGCATTACTAACATTCTTCGTATTTGAAGAATTTGTATTTATCAATTTGGCATTCAACTATAATTTAAATTAGTATTATCAAATTGCACCCTTCATACTCAACACACTTATACCAAGTATAAAAAGAAATAAAAAGAGAGGTAGCACTTTCTCCTCGACTAATTGAGACTTCAATAAAACTTTGTTTTTCCTGAAAGTTGCATTTGTATTAATAAGTGAAAGAGATTACAAAAGGGTACAAAAAATATAAGTCAAAATAAAAAGCTAACTAAATACAACATGTTTTCTATCATCCTTTAAAATAACAAAAAAAATCTAGAGGAATAGTATCACTATGTATATCATGTCCAGCAAAATCTATAGTTGTAGCTTTCTGTGCACAAAATCAGTCAATCTATTGTGCTCTCTGCTAGTATGGGAGAAAAGCACCTGATGGAATTCATTGAGGAAGCTGAGGTCAGGAACCCGGACTAGCCTACATCTCCAAATATCCTATTTCATGATCTGCTTAAGATAATTCACCACATTGCAGTTATCCCCTTCAACAACAAACCCTTTGAGTTCATACATCCATGGCACGATGATGTTCTCGATAGCATGACTTGTAACTCTAGATAAGTACTATCTCAATGTTGTAGGTGGATCCCCTAGCTTTCACAGAGCATATATCATCTCGTTTTGACCAACACAATACTTGTACACGTGAGGGTAGAAGTGCACCATCCACATTTGGTTTTAGCCATCCAGGAGGGGGGATGGGGGGAGTCCAAGATAAAGGTAGAGGATAGCCCATGAGGCTAAGGGAGCTCCCATTGCGCATAGAAGAGGAAGGCAGTGGCATGAGTGAAATAAAAATCTGTTTTTCCGATAAACTTTAAAGACAATATCTCCCTATAGTCAACAATTTATGTTAAGGACTCAAATAGCTCGTTAACTATTTTTATTCTGCATTAGAATGTTGGCTCACATAAAAAGTTCTATATTAAAACTTCCCACCAGTATTCACAATTGAAATAGAGAAATATACTATATTTTAAGTTCCTCACCATATTTATCATCTAATATTTCTTCAAAGAAGCAATTTGCAAATCAAAACCAACTACTTGGGAAGACAAAGATCCAAAACAACTTTTTTGGAGTCATCAAGATGGGAGTTTCCAATGTTAACTATCTTTTTTGTCCTCTTCTTTTCTAAACTGCCTATTTTCATGTGATTATCGAAGGGATCAGCAATGAGATTTTCTCGAGAAATATTGATTTTATTTTTTTGAAACTTCCATCTCTTTCATATGAATGAAATCAAATGAGTTAAGGCGAACACAAAGGAAAAGCATTCAAAAATAAAGCTATTAAGCCCTGATATGACACTTAAAATATTACTACAAATCTTGATGTTAAAAGCGTCGAAAATGAAACCGGTCAAGATCAAGAACTTAAAATATCATTGGAAATTTTGTGATATCAGTTAAACCCCTAAAAAGCTCTCAAAATGTGGAATGTTTATAGTCAAATCGAGCGTCTCGACGAGCCGGATCTAACAAGCCCAAGATTTTAAAATTCCAACTTCATTTGAGCATTCAAATATAAATACATCATATGATCAGGGAATCATCATGGTCAGTCCGATGGAGAGGAGTGGCGCATGTATTCTGAGGCGACTCCTCCGATCTATAAATAGCCTCATTCGCGCATGAGGGAAGAAGAGAGAGGAGAGAAGATCCTCCAAAAGATCGGTTTCCACTCGTGTTGTCACACCGTCAACCCGCCTTCGCCGTCATCACCGTCGCGTCGTCAACTTTATCAACCTTGTCAACTTTATCAATGTGATCGGCGTTAATGCGTCACTTCGTCGTCAACTGTATCAACTTCGTCGTCAAGGTCAACTTCGTCGCCGCGTCGTCAACATCACTCGTCAACAACTCGTCGTCAACATCGTGTCTATTACAAGCATTTGTCCCTTCCTCATATCTGGTCACGTCCGATTAATCGGGAATATTTGTATTCTTAAGCGGATACATAGTGGAAGCTTTCTTGGGCTAGCAGGCGATTTTTCCCTCTTTTCAGGTTTTCACGTAAAAATTTTGAGTTTTATTGTTCACACTTTTATACCCGTTGTGATTTCACAAGCTAAAGTGAAAAACTTTCACTCTAGGTTCTCCCCAAAGCCCTATTTCTAAGCCTGAGTAGCAGTAAGAGCTATAAGCCATTTTACCTTCAGTATCTCAAACATGTAACTGATCATATAGTCATGTCCTGAATCTGCGGTACACCCCAACTATATAAGACATAATGAAGCAATATGAAAAACTATTTTATAGTCACAAACAAAATTCACACATTATAATGACAATGATATATCGATTATAACAAGAAAATAGACAATATCTCATTTCATTAATAGAGTAGCTACATCAATCTAACATGAAAGCAAAATAACATCTAATAATAAAATAAAATAAAATCTAACAATAAAATAAACAAACATTCAAATAGAGAACTAAAAGAAACATAACAAGAAAAACAATTATCCCCAAACCAACAATAATAAATAGAAATGACTAGTGCATCAACTCAAAATATTCAATGCATTATTACTAACAATAAGTTGGCTCCTGTGGTGAAGATCCTTTCAGTACACCGGTAAAACCTATTATCAGAAAAGTTATAGCAGAATGAGTTTGATAAATCAAACTCGATAAATAATCACTATTTATTAAAATATAAATAACAAATAACTGAGGTATTTAGTTTGAATAATTAAAAAGGAACAATGATAACAACAAATAAAAAAAATTGATATCATCAAATTATTAATTTTAAAGTACCAGAGAATCATTAAAAACATGTCATAAAATTTTACAATATATTCTAATATAATTTTGCTCTTGTACATGAGATATTTACAAGCACATATTCTGATACAAAATTCAATACTATAACATCATATATGCTCAAACATGTTTAAGGGCTTATTAACTAATTATTAATATCTAATAAGATCTAATTATAATTGTGTATATATAAGTATTTATACATGTATATAATCAATATTTGTATGACACCCTGAAAGGAGAAAATGTACGCACCAATCTCTAGAAAATCCATCATGACAAAAAGAGAACCTAATAATATATTCATAACAATAAATGGAATGTCAAAAGCAACATTGATCCTATAAAATATCGGGGAATCTCAAAGTAATGTAGACCAAAATTAATATTGTTCTTTTCAAAGAAATCTAAAAGTAAAAATTTTAATCTAGATATTTAATGTGATAGTGTTACAAAACTTGATTATATTTTAAAAGATAAATTTTAATTGATTATAGGTAAGATGTTTCTCTTTTTGTTGTTTTACCTTACAAAGTCTTTTAACCAGGCTGGAGCTTTTTTTTCTCTATTTCTGTTGGTATTTGATATAATGTCTAGGTCTATATCACTCTTATATTTAATAAAGTTCATGATCCCAATAAATTCTTTAATGTCTTAGCCAAATTAATGTTTTTAAATGGTATTAAATTGATGATTGTCATAAAATAGATTTTACCAAAATAAAATTTAATTGACATGTAAAAATCTACTAATAAAATATTTTGGCAAATATATATAATCATTGTATGGGAAGAATTAAAGGAGATGCTAAGATTAAAGTATTATCATTAAAAGTATGATATAAAGTTTTATGGATAATTGATGAGTTTTAAACAAGCAAATATATAAGTTATAGAGTACTGAAACACTATTAAAGATTTAGCTGTTATGATACAATATAATGATAATGATTAGCAACTAACTAATAAAATTTATCTTAAGCCGTATAATGAAATTTAGGAATGAGGTAGAACTTCAACCTTAAATCCTTAAAGATCTGTCATGCCCTTCTTATTTAAAAATATAGAAAGTCTATACTTACGTCTAATAGAATAAGATAATCCATCATTTATTTTGCCTAAAGGTTTATTATTATATAATCTTTTGCAAATTAGTGCCCATAACACTAGAGCCACTATTGAATTTGCCTTTAAAAGAAATAGATATTATATGCTTTACATGTCTTAAGAAAGGCCATTGCAACTAAAATGTTATATGACGAGGCATATACAACATCAGTGCAATGGCCAAATCTTATTTTTAAAAGAGGCTAACGATAAGGAGGAAGAGAATTTAGAGAAGATTAAAGATGATACACCACTTTTTTATGATGATTTGAAACATATCAATAAACATTATATTAGTATGATAAGATAGTTATCTATAGCTTAAATGCAATAGAAGAATGGAAGGGAAAGATTTTCTTTAGCTTGAATATTGCATGTAAGTATAAAAGGTTTAAGCTAGTGAGTAGTGATTGATGGAGGTAGTGCTAAAAATATAATATTCATTCATGCACTAAAAGAGTAAGCTTAAAACCTAAGTCATTTCTAGAGGGCTTATATGTGTTAGATGAATCAACCATTTTTTAATCAAAAATATGTGTATGACACTTATAAAAATGATAAGCTATGAGGACTATATATGAAGTGATGTTTTTCCCATGAATATAACTCATATGCTCTTGAGTGGGCTTTGATTATTTGATATGATTGTTATACATTATGATAATGTGAGCATTTATGTGTTTAAATTTGATGACAAAACTATCAAATTATATATTATAAAATAAACTAATAAAGGCAACCCTCTTTCTCCCAAGTTCATATTAGACATAGTTTAGACATTAACATAAAAATGGCCAATGATGTAGTTTATTAGGATTAGACTATCAATTACTAAAGAGTCTCAATATATTATTGATTGTAGTGCTATTATGCCCATTTTGGAGCAAAATATTGCTTTTGAGAGTATTGAGTTAGGATGATTTTATGGAGAATTCCTTGATACATCTACCCTACACCTTCGTCATGATATTTCCTATTTGATTACGTTGTGAGTTACATTTCTGCTATAACTTTTGATCTTTTAGCAAAGTAATCAGGCATGTACCTAAATGAGATACCAAATGAACTTTCTTCTATGTAGGCTATATAACATATAATAGATTTTTTGTAGTTTATAATTACCAAATCTTCCATATCATAAGATGAACTCATTTGATGATACTGAGTTAAACAAATAAGTTAAGGATGTGCTAGAGAGCTTCATCACAGAAGCTTAGTCCACGTGTTGTCCTCGCATTATTGACACCTAAGAAGAATGAATTATAGAGGATGTGGATTGATAGTATAGCTATTAATAGTATCACCATTAAGTATGAGTTTTCCTTTATGTAGACTTAAGTAAAGCCACCCTCACTTGGATCATCTTTGGTTAGTAGAGATCACATCTTCTAATCATTCTTCATGTTCTTAATGAAGGTTTGTCTGCTTAGGATAGTTCTAAATCTAGATGAATCTTGATTAAATGATTATTGAAACTTCTTTTATGGTTTAATCATTTGATCTTTCATATTGATTAGGATGCATCTGTATTAGTGATCACGAATTATCACATAAACTAGCTAAAAGAAATGCTATTAGACTTAGGACCTAACTCATAATTACTAATTTTTATTATTAGTGTGCCTTTTCTTAATAATAATAAATTAATATATTATAATTAGACTCAATATGATCGTGCTAAAAATAAATAGTATATAATATGCCATCATAAATATGCTAATATATATATATATATATTAAATTACCAAATTAAGATGACATATTAGATTCTATTTGAATCTTTAGGATGATCCCATACTTGGTGATCTTATCAAGATCATGTGTATGGCTAAGCCACACTAGGGGTGTCAAATCGTGTTGCCGGGTCGGGTCAGAGTCTAACCCGAACCCGACTCGACCCGAAAATCTTCAACCCGACCCGACCCGAATTTCAAATTCGAGTTGAAATTTTCAACCCGAACTCGACTCGACCCGAACTTGAGTAACCCGAACACGACTCGATTATTGCTCGGGTTCAAATTTATAACCCGAACCCGACTCGAATATTAAACGGGTTCAAAATGCTGAACCGAACCCGACCCGAACTCGAACCCGACCCGAAACCCGAACTCGACCCATATAAGCTTAATAATGATAAAAATCTAAAATAATTTATTTAACCAAATAGAGGAAAAATTTAACATTAAATATTATTACTCAATTTTATGATATCCTATAATATTTTTATGAGATAGTTCTAAATTCTAAATTAAAAGTTTAAATCTCTCTCTCTTTACTCTTGATATTATAAACAAATAATATTACAAATAATTAAAAGAAAATAACATTTAATTAATTAAAATTACATTCACAACACTAATCCAATAATCAAATTTACACCCACAACTCTTCAATACACTCTAAAACAAAAAAACAAAACTTCAAGTCTCCAACTCCAAGCAAGCTCAAAGAATCAAAGTGAACTTCAAGACCCTTAAGTCACAACATGTAAAAAATTCCTGCAAAATATCTTAAGAAGAATAACAATAATATTACAAATAATTAAAAGAAAATAACATTTAATTAATTAAAATTACATTCACAACACTAACCCATACAATAATCAAATTTACCCACAACTCTTCAATACACTTTAAAACAAAAAACAAAACTTCAAGTCTCCAACTCCAAGCAAGCTCAAAGAGTCAAAGTGAACTTCAAGACCCTTAAGTCACAACATGTAAAAAATTCCTGCAAAACATCTTAAGAAGAATAACAATATATATATATATATATATATATATATATATATATATATATATATATATATATATATATGACGTTCACTTCAACACAATAATGACAATTGACCAGAATCCATTCATGAGAAGATTCAAAGGAATCCTGCAAAGGTTAAAGACAAATGGATACATTGGAGAGGATCCACTGAAACACTGGAGTAAAAATCAGTTCAAACGGCACATCGAAGGCCTCCTGGCACTTAAAGTTATACGACCAAGTAAAGCCGCAACAATGGCGATGATTGTAAATTCGGAACTTCAATTGACGAAAAGCGGAAGAGAAATCAAGGGCAAGGAGCGAATGGTATTTAATTACAGATCCCTTAACGATAATACCTATAAAGACCAGTATTCATTACCTGGTATAAATACCTTACTGAAGAAAATAGGCAATAGTCAAATTTACTCAAAATTTGACTTAAAAAGTGGGTTCTATCAAGTGGCGATGCACCCCGACTCAATTGAGTGGGCGCATTCATCGACCCTCTGGGACAGCGAATGGTTAGTCATGCCTTTTGGCTGAAGAAAGCACCGACAACTTTCCAAAGGAAAAATGGATAATTGCTTGCATTCATGTTCCAAATTCTTAATTATATATAGATGACATTTTAATTTTGAACTCAAGAAGAACACAGAGCATTCTCGCAAATCGTGGAAAAGGAAGGACTGGTTCTCTCACCCACAAAAATGAAGATCGCCGTACCACAAATTGACTTTTTAGGAGCTGTCATTGGAAACAGAAAAATAAAATTACAGCCTCATATTATCAAAAGAATCGCAGACTTTCCAGATGAAAAGTTAAAGGAAAAAAAAGGGATGAGATCATGGCTCGGAATCTTAAACTACGCCAGATCTTACATACCCAACTTAGGCACCCTGCTCGGGCCACTTTATCAGAAGACCTTGCCACATGGAGATAAGCGAATCAAAAGTCACGATTGGGAGCTTATACGAAAAATCAAATCTATTGTTCAAAAGTTACCTGATTTAGAAATACCTCCAGAAAAAGCATATATCGTATTAGAAACAGATGGCTGCATGGAAGGCTGGGGAGGTATATGTAAATGGAAAAATCAAGAAGGGAGATCCCAAGAATCGAAAAAGTGTGTGCATATGCGCGGCAAATTTCCGTTACCAAATCCATGTGGAAATACATGCTTGCATGGAGACCTAAATGCTAAAATTCACTACAGACAAAAGGAAATTACCCTTAGAGCGGTGTCAAGCCATTATTTCATTTTATAAGACAGCCCAAAATAAACCCTCTCGAGTTAGTTTCAACTTCACCGATTACATGATTGGGAATTACTTTGAGCACATCGATGGAAAGAACAATGTACTTGGAGATAATCTTTCCCGTGCGTTTATTTTATGTGCGGAATAACTAGCAAAGAAGAAATCAATCCATCTTGCCAAAATGGATGGAACTCAAGGACATCGGCGGCATGGAAAAGGTCATATGGAAGCAAAAAGCTAAACCAACTAAGCATATGGATCGAAATACGACCATCAAAGGAATTCTCAATGAAAATACGATCAATGAAGACGCGCTTCAGAGACCTTTAAAGAATTTGTTGAAATCAAGATGGGCGAACTCATATGGGCGCCTCATCAGAAGTTTTCCCTATCGGAAGGATAACATGCACAAAGACTTATTATTCAAACCTTCAATTTTCCCATCAAATTGGGCGCTTTGATCAACTCGACAAGCGACACAAAGTTGAAAATGAACAAACCACCATCGTGCTCAGAAATTCAAACCCTACTACGATATATGAAAATAAGACCAGAATCTGATGGGAGGCGTCGGGAGAAAAAGCAACATATGGAAAGACATCTATCCCCAAGCACATGAAAATGAGAGAAAGCTAAACGACATAATTCAGCAGCTTTACTGCCTCACTGCAAAATCACATGGAGACCATGTCTGACTAAAGGAGCATAGTGGGCCCCTCCACCACATATGACCAAACTTTCCATCTCGGCACATGCATAGAATCTAAATTATGTACCTTTAGCACATGTCTTGCTAAATTATTCATCCGACATGTCTCACAACTTTATGTAAACCATGGATAAAAACCATGGGCGGCCAATGGTTTTAGGAAACCAGAGGCTTAGTTTTAATTATAAATAGTATGTGTAAGAGTTGAAAACACACAACTGAAGTTGAAGTTTTCTTCTCGCCTAAGTTTTCAAGCAAGCATGAGTCTGTAAGTTTAAGTTCTTCTTAAGTAATATATATGTTTGTTTGTTTAAATATTGGCAAAAGTTCTCTGTGACCCTAAGCCAACGATCCGTTATCCACATCCTTTTGGTATCAGAGCCATGTTGGGCTAAACTCTTCCTGTGTTCTGGGGGAGATTTTCTTTGGTACTGTTAACCTCTTGATAATTACTCACATTCATAATCGGTAAGGCACGTGTCGATCTTTCACCCGTAACTTCGGGGACTTTGAGATGTAGAGAATAGTAGCAGTCAGCGAAAAAAAAGTCGAGGTAACGGAACTTATCTGTTATAAACTGAGTCTTCATCTTTTGGCTAACTTTTATCAAGATTAATCAAACCCAGAGCACACCTTTCTCCAACTGTTATCTCTTTTACTTATTTATGAGCGATTGGAAGTTATCTTCTTTAAGTTCAGATTATAAGACCGCCCTCCGCTCTACTGATTCTATTGATCCTCCTTCTTCTGGGTATACAAACCCTTCCGAATCTTGTACTACTAGTGCTTCTGCCTTCAGTACCATAGTAAAGCAGAACAATACTATCATCCAACTCCTCCGGTATATTGAAAAGGTCGAGCGTTTGGAAGACGCTTGATCTAATTCAATCCACTAAACTTGCGGAAAGTGTCATCCTCCATATTCGCAAGATCAACTTCAAAACCTTTCCCTTGGAAAGCCCTCACCACCACCTAAAGCTTCCACTAAGAAATTCTTTGTTTTTCAAAATCCTAGAGAAATATTTCAAAAAGAAAAACAAAAATCCAGCTAGAATGCCTTCCACCACTCAAACTCGGTTATCATCCGCCTCATTCAGAAACCCAGAGCCTTCTACATCAAATAATCCTGTAGAAGACCAAATCTGAGGCTACCGAATGAGATCAAGACTTGCCTATGAACTACAAAGGCGATTACCTAATAGACGAAGGTATCAACCAACCTTGGAGAGTCAACTCCAACCAGATGTCGAATTACAAATCTCTCAGCAGAGGCGAGCTAACCTAGTACCTGTTGAAACCTTGTATGAAGACGGATGGACTGGCCATAGGCATCGTGTTTATCAACACTATTCAGAAGAAAGGATTCTTGCGGATAACAATACTCAAATAAACATGCCTTTCATCCGACAACAGTCCTATCAAAGGCTCATCCAAGAGGGAATGCAGCACATTCATCTGGGCCTAATCATGGTCCGCATACATGCTACACATGTGAGGCAGGGACCACGGCACTCATCGTCCTCAGGGACACGATGGCGTTGATGTCTCCATTATTGGACTATGGAGATTGATCGTCAGCAACTGGCGGTATATATGCTGATCTTATGCTCTCTATACAAGATTTTCTGAATCACATAGAGCTGGTTATCCTAACACATGGATATGAGGACTGGCAAGGAGGGGAATCCAACCTCCTTATCACCAAAGCCCTGGTTGCACGACTAACAAACACTAGTCATACGGGATTCCGTTATAATATCTCTGGAGTCGCTAATTACTTGGCCTCACACAGCATCTCAGCTCTACCCGGACGACGTCATACTATCATGGAACTACAAGGAAGAGCATGGAATTTAAAACC
This sequence comes from Cymbidium sinense, assembly GCA_021442155.1. Classification (NCBI taxonomy): domain Eukaryota; kingdom Viridiplantae; phylum Streptophyta; class Magnoliopsida; order Asparagales; family Orchidaceae; genus Cymbidium; species Cymbidium sinense. Next base: position 24,152,084 of record CM038220.1, on the reverse strand, counting down.
TTCAGAGGCACCAATTCTCCAGGTACCTCAATCTTTGCAAACTCACGAACGCATTGACGGTTCTATCCGACTCTCTTTCACTTCCTATACTCCTCATACCCCCCAAACCCTCATCTCTGAAGGCGACGAGCATGATGAATTCGCCCTCATGACCTATTCTGATGAACCTATATGGGATACCTCAGATACTGAGGAAGACGACGATGATTTCTCCCTATTCATATACCTCAATAATTACCTCCATGAAGCTTTGCCAGCTTCCCCGGAAGATGGTGGGGAAATGACCTATCCCATGCTCAAACCAGAACCTGAACCTGAACCTCAGCCTAAACCTGAACCTCAACCTAAACCATCCACTTCAGCAACTGATACATGCTTTACTATAAATGATCAACTGGCTGAACTTGACTATCCTAAACTCAAACGCATGGCAGATAAGGCTGATCACCTATACACTTCTGTTTCTTCCTCTTACCTACCACCCAATGAACCCGTTATGGGGCCGGTAATGTACCCACCGGCAACATCTTCTTCCTCCCACGGCTATACTCCACCTCCTACCTATTATCAAAACTATAAACCTCGAGTTCGGATTTTAAGAAATCCTATGGCCGAAATATGTGGAATTTACCGTCAGCATTTTCCAATCAAGGAGTCCTACTGGTATTACCAGAGGATTTCTCATTATATGACGACATATAATTTCCATGGGAGTCCATTACACTTAATCGCTGACAAGCAATTTGGATAATAAATCAAAAGTGCTATTTATTGAAAATCTACTGGGAAGATGAGAAAAGATCGGATCCAATGGAGAATGGCGCGAAGAAGAATATCTGAAAGGTTAGTCAATATTGCGACAACCCACAAAATGTATTATCCCAAATAAGGCGATATTCTCCTAGAAGACCCGTGCAAGGATCTAGGAAGAGCGAGCATACCGTGACACGGAAAGACGGCGTGATCAAATTAAAAATATGTTTAATTATATGAATGACTACAAGACACTGGCAGCAAGGTCCGGTAGAATGTACATCAACTCAGAACTCTCTGATAAATTCTTCAGAAAGATGCCAGCTATCCTTGGAGATGAAATCAAAGCTGCTTTTAAAACCAAGTACTCAGGATGCACAGTAGGAGTACTCCCAAGGATAAGATTTACATATCGTGCGGAGACCTATGCAAGAAGGCGGCAATTCAAAGAGGTATTAAAGACCTTTCCATATGCCGAAAGATACCTATCCCAGGTTACTATAACAATACCAGAAAGTACGGACTCAGAAAGTCAAAAAATTATAAGGGTAAACCTCATGACACTCATATAAGAGTGATCAAAAACAAAAACAAGACTCGCTCAACAAAATGCAGGTGCTATATATGTGGTGACGAAGGACATTTCGTGCGAGAATGCAAAAATAAATGAGGAAATATGGCTAGGGCAGCCATACTGAAAGATTTGGACCTACCAGACGACTACGATGTTCTTTCTGTTGACCTAAATGAAGATCCATCTAATGCAATTTGCAGCATCTCGGAAGGAGAAGAAGCAAATACGTTAAGTCACATACAACAGGCGCTCGAAGATCTCCCACCCGAAGAATACGGATTCATAATAACTGAAAAAGATCTAGGATGGAGGTACGCAATAAAACTTACTGAATTTCTCCCTATTCCTATGCCTCATCATCTAGACGTTTGGAGATGAAATCGAAGCTTCTTTCAAAACCAAGTACTCAGGATGCATAGTAGGAGTACTCCCAAGGATAAGATTTACATATCAGTACCTGACAGACCTATGCAAGAAGGAGGCAATTCAAAGAGGTATTAAAGACCTTTCCATATGCTGAAAGATACCTATCCTAGGTTACTATAACAATACCGAAAGATCTGGGACTTCGTCAAAATTATAAGGAAAACCTCATGACACTTATATAAGAGTGATCAAAAACAAAAACAAGACTCGCTCAACGAAATGCAGGTGCTATATATGTGGTGACGAAGGACATTTCTTGCGAGAATGTAAAAATAAACGAGGAAATATGGCTAGGGCAGCCATACTGAAAGATTTGGACCTACCAGACGACTACAATGTTCTTTCTGTTGACCTAAATGAAGATCCATCTGACGCAATTTGCAGCATCTCGGAAGGAGAAGGAGCAAATACGTTAAGTCACATACGGCAGGCGCTCGAAGATCTCCCACCCGAAGAATACTGATTCGTAATAACTGAAAAAGATCTAGGATGGAGGTATGCAATAAAACTTACTGACTTTCAAGAAAATTGTGCTCATAACTGGGAGCACAACAAACCAATTCAAGGTCCATATTCAAAATGCACGTATTGCACTATTATCACAAATATTGGTATGAGAATTCATTGTACGGTATGTAAAATATCAGCATGCCCAATGTGCGCCAAATTTTACTTAGAAATTGAAATTCAAAAGGAAATAACGCAGAGACTTATCGTCAAAAGACACCGATTCATGAATTAGTAAAATACCACCATCTCGGAGAACAAGCGATTCTACAACAACTACAAGACATTCTAGCCGGTTAGAAGAGAGGGACAACCTTCTAGACAGAGGTAAAAGGATCATCACAGAAGAAGATGAAGCCGAAGAATGTTCTGAGATTAGGATCCTTATGTCAAGAACGCGGAGAAAACACCAAGGAAAGTTATAAACCGCCTTTATAATCTCATAATTTCTTTGATGTTCCAGATATCCAGCAGTTCCGAATACAAGCAATAGTAGACACTGGAGCTACATCATCTTTGTAAACAGAGGCATCTAGAAGTCGCAGGAAAAATTGAACTACCAAATAATGTTCCATGGGGTAAATTCAGTTACAAAGGAAGAAATGAAAATAAAGAACGGAACAATGACTATCGGTGAACATAAGTTCCGAATCACTGGTATACTGTATGGAGATGGATACTAAAGATGGGATTCAAATGCTACTGGTGTGCAATTTCCTAAGAAGCCTAAACGGAGGCGTAAGAATCGAAGGTAATATTGTAACTTTTAACAAAGAAATAACCCCTGTAATCACCTCCACAGAACTCGAAGTTGTAGGCAAACAAATATCAGAACTTGAGATAGACTATGACTTCTACGTTTCACTACAGCCTGAATGGGTACACCAGGCAATTGACCAGAATCCATTCATGAGAAGATTCAACGAAATCCTGCAAAGGTTAAAGATGAATGGATACATTGGAGAGGATCCACTGAAACACTGGAGTAAAAATTAGGTATTATGTAAGATTGAAATAATTAATCCTGATCTAACAATCAAGGATAAGCCATTAAAGCATGTGACGCCACTCATGCAAGAACAGTTCAAACGGCACATCGAAGGTCTCCTGGAACTTAAAGTTATACGACCAAGTAAAAGCCATCATCGAACAATGGCGATGATTGTAAATTCCGGAACTTCAATTGACGAAGAAAGTGGAAGAGAAATCAAGGGCAAGGAGCGAATGGTATTTAATTACAGATCCCTTAACGATAATACCTATAAAGACCAGTATTCATTACCTGGTATAAATACTTTACTGAAGAAAATAGGCAATAGTCAAATTTACTCAAAATTTGACTTAAAAAGTGGGTTCCATCAAGTGGCGATGCACCCTGACTCAATTGAGTGGACGGCATTCATCACCCTCTTGGGTCAATGGTTAGTCATGCCTTTTGGCACGAAGAACGCGAACTTTCCGTGAAAATGGATAATTGCTTCAGTTCATGTTCCAAATTCTTAATTGTATACATAGATGACATTTTAATTTTCAGTAACTCTTAAGAAGAACACCGGAGGCACTTAGAGCAATTCCTGCAAATTGTGGAAAAAGAAGGACTAGTTCTCTCACCCACAAAAATGAAGATCGCCGTAACACAAATTGACTTTTAGGCTGTCCGAAAGCGAAAAAATAAAATTACTGACCTCATATTATCAAAGAATCTGAGACTTTCCGACGAAAAGTTAAAGGAAAAACAAGGGATGAGATCATGGCTAATCTTAAACTACGAGATCTTACATACCCAACTTAGGCACCCACTTTCCCACTTTATCAAAAGACCTGCACATGGAGATGCGAATCAAAAGTCACGATTGAGAGCTTATCTGAAAAATCAAATCTATTGTTCAAAAGTTACGATTTAGAAATACCTCGGAAAAAGCATATATCGTATTAAACATGGTCGCATGGAAGCGGGAGTATATGTAAATGGAAAATCAAGAAGGAGATCCCAAGAATCGAAAAGTGTGTGCATATGCTAGCGGCAAATTTCCGTTACCAAATCCACCATTGACTGTAAATACACGCGCATGGAGACACTAAATGCCCTAAAATTCACTACACGGACAAAAGAAAATTACCCTTAGAGCGGAATTCAAGCTATTATTTCATTTTACAATGAGACCCAAAATAAACCCTCTCGAAGTTCGTTTCAACTTCACCGATTACATCAGGGTTAAATTAGAACTTTGAGCACATCGATGGAAAGAACAATGTACTAGCCGATAATCTTTCCCGACTAACGTTTATTTTATGTGCAGGAATAACTAGCAAAGAAGAAATCAACTCTATCTTGCCAAAATGGACGGAACTCAAGGACATCAGCAGCGATACGGAAAAGGTCATATGGGAAGCAACGCAAAAGCTAAACCAACTAAGCACATATGGATCGAGAAATGCCCCGACGACCCGATCAAAGGAATTCGCAATGAAAATCATGCATCAACGAACGCGCTTAGAGACCTTTAAAGAATTTGTTGAAATCAAAGATGGGCTGATCTCATATGGAACGCCTCATCATCTAAGTTTTCCCTACCAGAAGGATAACATGCACAAAGACTTATTATTCGAAACCTTCAATTTTCCCATCAAATTGGACGCCTTTGATCAACTCCGACAAGCAGCACACAAAGTTGAAAATGAACAAACCACCATCGTGCTCAAATTCAAACCCTACTACGGATATATGAAAATAAGACGGATACAGAGAGGCGATTGGGAGGAAAAAGCAACATATGGAAAGACATCTATCCCCAAAGTGAAATGAGAGAAAGCTAACGACATAATTGAGCCTTTTCCTTTGCAAAATCACATGGAGACCATGTATGACAAAAGGAGCATAGTGGGCCCCTCCACCACATGACCGACTAAACTTTCCACCTCTGGCACATGGGCTGCCAGCTAATAGGAATCTAAATTATTGTACCTTTAGCATATGTCTTGCTAAATTATTGTACCCTCGGCCAACTTTATGTAAACCATGGGTAAAAACCATGGGCGGCCAATGGTTTTAGGAAACCAGAGGCTTAGTTTTCTGGCTATAAGTAGCCCTGTGTGTAAGAGTTGAAAACATACAACGACTGAAGTTGAAGTTTTCTTCTCTGCTTATCTAGGATTTCAAGCATCGGAGTCTGTAAGTTTAAGTTCTTCTTAAGTAATATATCTGTTTGTTTGTTTAAATATTGGCAAAAGTTCTCTGTGATCCCAAGACAACGATCCGTTATCCACATCCTTTTGGTATCAGAGCCATGTTGGGCTAAACTCTTCTTGTGTTCCGGGAGAGATTTTCTTTGGTACTGTTAACCTATATGGGATACCTCAGATACTGAGGAAGTTGACGATGATTTCTCCCTATTCCTGTACCTCAATAATTACCTCCATGAAGCTTTGCCAGCTTCCCCGGAAGATGGTGGGGAAATGACCTATCCCATGCTCAAACCAGAACCTGAACCTGAACCTGATCCTCAGCCTAAACCTGAACCTCGACCTAAACCATCCACTTCAGCAACTGATACTTGCTTTACTATAAATGATCAATCAACTTGACTATCCTAAACTCAACATGGCGTGAGGTGATCACCTACACTGCTTTCTTCCTCTTACCTACCACCAAAGACACGATGCCATGGCTATCATATTCCTCTGAGTTTGTGTACTAGGTTAGCTTCCATGAGAGATTTGTAATTCGGCATCTGGTTGGAGTTGACTCTCCAAGGTTGGTTGATACCTTCGTCTATTAGGTAATCGCCTTTGTAGTTTAGGGCTACTTATAGCCAGAAAACTAAGCCTCTGGTTTCCTAAAACCATTGGCCGCCCATGGTTTTTACCCATGGTTTACATAAAGTTTGCAGAGCATGTGCCGAGGGTATAATAATTTAGCAAGACATGTGCTATAGGTACAATAATTTAGATTCCTATTAGCTGGCAGCCCATGTGCCAGAGGTGGAAAGTTTAGTCGGTCATGTGGTGGAGGGGCCCACTATGCTCCTTTTGTCAGACATGGTCTCCATGTGATTTTGCAGTGAGGCAGTAAAGCTGCTGAATTATGTCGTTTAGCTTTCTCTCATTTTCACGTGCTTGGGGATAGATGTCTTTCCATATGTTGCTTTTTCCTCCCGACCGTCTCCTACTGTATTCTGTCTTATTTTCATATATCCGTAGTAGGGTTTGAATTTCCATGAGCACGATGGTGGTTTGTTCATTTTCAACTTTGTGTGCTGCTTGTTGGAGTTGATCAAAGGCGTCCAATTTGATGGGAAAATTGAAGGTTTCGAATAATAAGTCTTTGTGCATGTTATCCTTCTGGTAGGGAAAACTTCTAGATGATGAGGCGTTCCATATGAGATCTGGCCCATCTTTGATTTCAACAAATTCTTTAAAGGTCTCTCGAAGCGCGTCTTCGTTGATGTCATATTTTTCATTGCGAATTCCTTTGATCGGGTCGTCGGGGCATTTCTCGATCCATATGTGCTTAGTTGGTTTAGCTTTTGCGTTGCTTCCCATATGACCTTTTCCGTATCACTGCTGATGTCCTTGAGTTCCGTCCATTTTGGCAAGATAGAGTTGATTTCTTCTTTGCTAGTTATTCCTGCACATAAAATAAACGTTAGTCGGGAAAGATTATCGGCTAGTACATTGTTCTTTCCATCGATGTGCTCAAAGTTCACTGTAATTCCCAATCCGCTGATGTAATCGGTGAAGTTGAGCCAACGAACTCGAGAGGGTTTATTTTGGGCTGTCTTATTGTAAAATGAAATAATAGCTTGACAGTCCGTTCTAAGGGTAATTTCCTTTTTGTCCAGGTAGTGAATTTTTAGGGCATTTAGTGTCTCCATGCAGGCGTGTATTTCTGCGTCAATGGTGGATTTGGTAACTGGAAATTTGCCGCTAGCATATGCACACACTTTTTCAGTATTCTTGGGATCTTCCTTCTTGATTTTCCATTTACATACACCTCCCCAGCCTTCCATGCAGCCATCTGTTTCTAATACGATATATGCTTTTTCTGGAGGTATTTCTAAATCGGGTAACTTTTGAACAATAGATTTGATTTTTCGTATAAGCTCCCAATCGTGACTTCTGATTCTCTTATCTCCATGTGGCGAGGTCTTTTGATAAAGTGGCCCGAGCAGGGTGCCTAAGTTGGGTATGTAAGATCTGGCGTAGTTTAAGATTCCGAGCCATGATCTCATCCCTCGTTTTTCCTTTAACTTTTCGTCTGGAAAGTCTGCGATTCTTTTGATAATATGAGGCTGTAATTTTATTTTTTTGTTTCAATGACAGCTCCTAAAAAGTCAATTTGTGGTACGGCGATCTTCATTTTTGTGGGTGAGAGAACTAGTCCTTCTTTTTCCACAATTTGCAGGAATTGCTCTAAGTGCCTCCGGTGTTCTTCTTCAGAGTTACTGAAAATTAAAATGTCATCTATATATATAATTAAGAATTTGGAACATTAACTGAAGCAATTATCCATTTTCCGTTGGAAAGTTGCTGGTGCGTTCTTCAGGCCAAAAGGCATGACTAACCATTCGTACAGTCCAGTAGGGCTGATGAATGCCGTCCACTCAATTGAGTCAGGGTGCATCGCCACTTGATGGAACCCACTTTTTAAGTCAAATTTTGAGTAAATTTGACTATTATTTCTTCAAGAAAGTATTTATACCGGGTAATGAATCGGTCTTTATAGGTATTATCATTAAGGGATCTGTAATTAAATACCATTCGCTCCTTGCCCTTGATTTCTCTCTTCGCTTTCTTATCAATTGAAGTTCCGAATTTACAATCATCGCCATTGTTCGATGACGGCTTTTACTTGGTCGTATAACTTTAAGTGTCAGGAGGCCTTCGATGTGCCGTTTGAACTGTTCTTGCATGAGTGGCGTCACATGCTTTAATGGCTTATCCTGGATTATTAGATCAGGATTAATTATTTCAATCTTACATAATACTTGATTTTTACTCCAGTGTTTCAGTGGATCCTCTCCAATGTATCCATTCGTCTTTAACCTTTGCAGGATTCCTTTGAATCTTCTCATGAATGGATTCTAGTCAATTGCCTGGTGTACCCATTCAGGCTGTAGTGAAACGTAGAAGTCATAGTCTATCTCAAGTTCTGATATTTGTTTGCCTACAACTTCGAGTTCTGTGGAGGTGATTACAAGGGTTATTTCTTTGTAAAAAGTTACAATGTTACCTTCTTCGCCCGTTTAGGCTTCTTAGGAAGGCAACCCAGTAGCATTTGAGTCCCATCTTTAGTATCCATCTCCATACAAGATACCAAGATTTGAACTTATGTTCACCGATAGTCATTGTTCCGTTCTTTATTTTCGTTTCTGCCTTTGTAACTGAATTTACCCCATGGAACATTATTTGGTAGTTCAATTTTTCCTGTGCAGCTTCTGGTACGTCTCTGGTGTTTACACATCATGATGTAGCTCCAGTGTCTACTATTGCCTGTATTCAGAACTGCTAGATATCTGGAACATCAAAGAAAATTATGAGATTATAAAGGCGGTTTATAACTTTCCTTGGTGTTTTCTCTGCCTGTTCCTTGACAGTTTCGTTAAGGATCCTAATCTCAGAACATTCTTCGGCTTCATCTTCTTCTGTGATGATACTTTTACCTCTGTCTAGAAGGTTGTCTCTCTCGCCTTCTAACTGGCTAGTTAGAATGTCTTGTATATGCTGTCGTAATCGCTTGTTCTCCTCAGTCAGATGGTCTGAGTATTTTACTAATTCATGAATCAGTGCGTCTTTTGACTGATAAGTCTGCAGCGTTAGTTCCTTTTGAATTTCAATTTCTAAGTAAAATTTGGCGCACATTGGGCATGCTGATATTTTACATACCGTACAATGAATTCTCATACCAATATTGGTGATAATATCGCAATACGTGCATTTTGAATATGGACCTTGTTGGTTTGTCAGGTTCCGCCATGAGCACAATTTTCTTGAAATTAAGTTTTATCACATCTCCATCCTAGATCTTTTTCAGTTATTACGAATCCGTATTCTTCGGGTGGGAGATCTTCGAGCACCTATCGTATGTGACTTAACGTATTTGCTCCTTCTCCTTCCGAGATGCTGCAAATTGCGTCGGATGGATCTTCATTTAGGTCAGTAAAAGAACATCGTAGTCCTGTAGGTCCAAATATTTCGATTCGCCCTAGCCATATATTTCCTCATTTATTTTTACATTCTCGTGAAATGTCCTTCGTCACACATATATAGCACTGCATTTCATTGATAGTCTTGTTTTGTTTTGATCACTCTTATATGAGTGATGAGGTTTACCCTTATAATTTTCAATTTTCAGTCACTTTCTCTGTATTGTTATATTATAGAACCTGGATAGGTATCTTTAGGCATATGGAAAGGTCTTTAATACCTCTTTGAATTGCCACCTTCTTGCATAGGTCTGCCAGGTACTGATATGTAAATCTTATCCTTGGGAGTACTCCTACCGCATCCCGAGTACTTGGTTTTGAAAGTCGATTTCATCTCCAAGGATACGGCATCTTTCTCAAGAAGAATTTATCGAGAGTTCGAGTTGATGTACATTCTACCGGACCTTGCTGCCAGTGTCTTGTAGTCATTCATATAATTAAACTTATTTTTAATTTGATCACAGCTCAGTCTTTCCAGGTCCTGGTATGCTCTGTTCTGCTCTTCTGTAGATCCTTGGTACGGGTCTTCTAGGAGAATAATACGTCTTATTTGGGATAATACATTTTGTGGGTCGTCAGCAATATTGACTAACCTTTCGTATTCTTCTTCGCACGCCATTCTCCATTGGATCCAGATCTTTTTCTCATCTTCCCCGAGTAGATTTTCAATAAATAGCACTTTTGATTTATTATCCGCAAATTGCTTGTCATTGAGCAGATTAAGTGTAATGGACTCCCATCTGGAAATTACGTCATATAATGAGAAATCCTCTGGTAATACCAGTAGGACTCCTTGATTGGAAAATGCTGACGGTAAATTCCACATATTTCGGCCATAGGATTTCTTAAACCGAACTCCAGGTTTATAGTTTGATATAGTAGGAGGAGGAGTATAGTGGGAGGTAGAAGATGTGTGGGTACATTACCCCCCATAACGGTTCAGGGTGGTGGTAAGAGGAAGAAACGTATGTATAGGTGATCACCCCTTATCGCCATTTGAGTTTAGGATAGTCAAGTTCAGCCAGTTGATCATTTATAGTAAAGCATGTATCGGGTCATGGATTGGTGTTGAGGTTCAGTTTAGCGAGTTGAGGTTGTTCGATTTGAGAGCATGGATAGGTCTCACCATCTTCCGGAGGCAAAGCTTCATGGAGGTAATTATTGAGGTATAGGAATAGGAGAAATCATCGTGCCTTCCTCGATCGAGGTATCCCATAGTTCATCGAATAGGTCAGAAATTCATCATGCTCAGAGATGAGAGTGAGGGTTTGGGGAGGGAGTATGGGAAGTGAAAGAGAGTCGGATAGAATGCGTGGAGAAAGATTGATTGAGAATTGGTGCCTCAAGGTTTTAAATTCCATGCTCTTCCTTGTAGTTCCGTGATAGTATGACGTCGTCCGGGAGACATCAGAACGCCATCTGGTGTCCTTGAGGATGATGAGTGTTGTGGTCCCTGCGTCTCGGCGGTGTAGAGCATGTATGCGGACCATGATTAGGCCCAGATGAATGTGCTGCATTCTCTCTTGGATGAGCCTTTTATAGGACTGTTGTCGGATGAAAGGCATGTTTATTTGAGTATTGTTATCCACAAGAATCCTTTCTTCTGAATAGTGTTGATAGACACGATGCCTATGGCCAGTCCATCCGTCTTCATACAAGGTTTCAGCAGTACTAGGTTAGCTCACCGAGAGATTTGTAATTCGCATCCGGTTGGAGTTGACTCTCAAGGTTGGTTGATACCTGCCTATTAGGTAATCGCCTTTGTAGTTCATAGGCAAGTCTTGATCTCATTCGGTAGCCTCAGATTTGGTCTTCTACAGGATTATTTGATGTAGAAGGCTCTTCCTTGTAGTTCCGTGATAGTATGACGTCGTCCGGGAGACATCAGAACGCCATCTGGTGTCCCTGAGGACGATGAGCGCCCCTGCCTCGGTGGCAGAGCATGTATGGGGCCCATGAGATGAATGTGCTACATTCCTCTTGGATGAGCCTTTGATAGACGCTGTCTGATGAAAGGCATGTTTATTTACGTATTGTTATCCACAAGAATCCTTTCTTCTGAATAGTGTTGATAGACACGATGCCTACACCCATCCGCTCTTCATACAAGGAGCAGGTACTAGTTAGCTCTGCTCTCACGAGATTTGTAATTCGGCATCTGGTTGGAGTTGACTCTCCAAGGTTGGTTGATACCTTCGTCTATTAGGTAATCGCCTTTGTAGTTCATAGGCAAGTCTTGATCTCATTCGGTAGCCTCAGATTTGGTCTTCTTATATATATATATATATATATATATATATATATATATATATATATATATATATATATATATATATATATATATATATATACATGAGTGAGAGAGCAAAGAAAAAAAAAAATCAAAAGAAAGATCACAAGAGCATACCAGTGGCAGCCAACATACATCACCGAGCAGCCCAATGTAAGCACAAAAAAAAATCTGCAAAGATGTAGAATGATAAAAATTAGCACAGTTAAAGTAATACAAACAAAGTGAAGGATAAAAGCATCATAAATAAAGAAAATTAGAATATGTAAGAGAAGGCTCAAGCTCACAATCACACCAAAATGTGATGCAAATATGAACATCCAAACTTCAAATTATATCACAAGAGCTACTACCCAAAGAGGAGAAATCATCACTATCATTGCCTAAAAACTTGTTGAAAGATAGCAAGCTTGTTGAAAAGTCCTATGAGCTTTAGGAAACCTAATTAAAGCCAAAGTGAGAATGGGAAAGGATTATCCCATTACCCATACAAGATAATTATCATCACCAAAGATATTCATTATTCACCATATATCATGGGACATGGAAGTCTAGAGATAAAGAAAAGAATCCCAATCCATGAGTACCCTGAGATACAACTCCTGATACAAATGACCAAATACGATAAACAACACAACAACAACACAGAATACAGAATACAACTGCAGGAGAACACTACGCTCAAGAATTAAGAATAGTCCAGAATAACGTACCTACATATACCAGCAAATAAAACAACACAAAGAATACAACAAAGAAATACAACAAGCAGAAAACCACCATAGTCAATAAGAATAGTCCAGAATACAAATAAAAATACCCAGAATACAAAACAAACAATATAAAACAAATAAAACAACACAGATACAACAAACAAATAGAAAACCGACCAGTCAAATAAGAATTAAGAATAGTCCAGAATACAACCAAACCAAAGTGATACAAACAAAAACACAAAGAAATACAACAAATACAATTTTCAACATAATCTAAATAAGAAAATTACTTCACACTACAAGTTAACAACATATATCACTCACTAGTAGGGTTGAAAATAAAAGCAAATCAATAGTGTGCAAATTATGCAAATCCATAAAAAATAAACCGGCAAAGAACCAACAAGTACACTCTTCAACCAATTCCACCATAGAAAGGCAACAACAACACCTAACTATGTAAAATTGTGTGCTTTAATTGTTACATGTATCTATTAAATATATGAAAATTAAAATAAAGTGACTTGCTAATAACCTAATTGTTAATTGATATATCACCATCATCTTTATCACTTTGATTAGAAGTGTACTTCATAACATCTCCGTGATTTCATCAAGTTTAATCATTTAAATCTACAACAAAGAAAGACTTCAATTATACAATAGATACATAAGTGATTTAAAATGAAAATTTACTAAATTTATTAAAAGAAAGACTTCAAATCAGTATCATTATATAACCAATCCTTCGCATACCAATGCTTCCATTAACAAATCCATCAGATTATTGATGGAAGTCCATAAATCGACGTCAAGCAAACTCGACTAGTGGTACTTTGCATTGTTCCAATTTTCCCCTTCTCTTCCATGAACATCTTTTGCAATCTTTTCTAATAGTATTTCTTGAAACAAATTGCAAATCTCAATGCAAATAACGTGCTCTAAAACCGATTCATTCAACACATTGAAAAGGTTAATCATGCATAATGTAATGCAAGCAACTCATAAACTCTTGTTAACTTAGCATTGCACATAGAAATAGATAAAGAAGAATTACTTTGCAAAATAAGTTGGCCTATATCACGTGTATCCCTTTTTTTTGCAAGTTTGTAAATGACATTTCAAATTGCCGGTGCCAAATTTGCTATCACATATGTAGGTTGCACCACACTTTTTATATTTGCATCTTTGTTTCCCATCATTTTCAGTAGGTAGTAAATCAAAATATCTCCAAACAAATGATAACATTTTTCTCTTCTTTCTAGCAAGTCTATTGCTTGTCTCTTCATTAATTGTTTGAATTTCATTGTCACCAATATCTCCATCAAAAAAAACTTCATTTTCTTGAGCATTAGTAATAGTATTGGAATCCTCCATCTAAATTAAAAAAATTGATGATAAGAAATATATAAATAATACATTATATATGTATTACACTTTCATGAAACCATAAAATATCCAGAAGAGCTTTGAAATCACACAGGACTCACAGCTTGGTTGCAAAGAAAAAGGAATGGTGGCATTTTCAATATGATAGAATAAATCCAATGTGTTCAATAATGAAACAACTAAGATCGATAAACCTCAACTCAACCTCATGCAACCGACTAACTAGGTCTTTGTGACATTAACAATCTACAAAAGAGTAGAGTAGAGACATAAAATATGCTAATTTCTAATCCCGCACCAAATAAATACAATATACTTTTTCCATACATTTTCAATTTACGCATGATAAAGACAACAAAAGTCCGAAATAACACAAGTCCATAGTGCCATCCATATTCCATAGTCCATACAATAAAAAAAAACGATCACCAAACAAATGACGAGAAGGATTGATTTTCGATTACCTCAGACGCGAAATGAGAGAAAGATTCAAAAAAGATGTGACGGAGAGTCGAGAGAAAGAAGATGCATGTCGAGATGGCAATGTCCAAGGGATTTAGCTGCCATGGAAATCGAGTCGAAGAGGTAGAGTCGTAGAGGCAGATCCGCCGCAAGCAGAGAAAGGAAGTCCGACTCGAGAACCGAATTGAGAGGAGAAATTAGGTTGCTGCCGCCGCAACGCGCGATTTGCTTATTTCAGCCTTTCCTCTGAACAATCCGGCCAAAAAATCGGGTTCACGGCCAAAAAACGCCGCGCAGCCGATGAATCGCGAATCGAAGAGTTATCGGTCATTTCGGGTGCTTCGGGTTTTGGTTCAACCCGAAAAAAATACATTTCGGGTCATATATTACTACACAACCCGAATCTATTTACCGACCAAACCCGGATTTTTCGAGTCGGGTTCGTGTCGAGTTGTCGAGTCGGGTCATTTTTTGACACCCCTAAGCCACACTAACTCCCACACGTTATAGTCACACTCGTTAATGTTTGCTTATAAGGTTGTGTGTAGTTAGAAATTTTTATTGTGTAGAAATTATGTTTTACTTTATTTGTGTCGGCTGTATATTTTATATTGGACTTTTTTTTTTGTAATGCTTATTAGGTGTGAGATGTGCACATAAGATTAAGAATATGCATGTTCATATAAAAGATGCCATGTCCAAAGTGGAGAGGCTATAATGATTAGATTTATAATAACAAATTTTTTGTATGTGCTCGCCAGCTTACCCCTCGCACATTGGGCATGATTTATTTCACTTTACATGTTATATATTATACATGACAACACTAACTCTTGTTTTATTATATATATATATACTTTTTAGAATCTAAGAAGAGCGTATATTGAAGCTACGGTATGAGCATAAGTCTTCAAAGACCAAAGTTGGGATGATGTAGGTGCAAGGATTAAGAGCAGCTAGCTCTTATCTCATATATTATATTTCTTTGTATTTATTCTTTCATGTAATACAGTAAAATCTATCTAAAGTGATACTGTCTAAAGTGATATCCTATCTAAAGTGATAAACACGACTCGATCCCAACTGTATGATATGCATCAGAACATCTATAGTGATCCCTGCCTAAAGTGATATCCTAACTCTGGTCTCAGCAATGTCACTTTAGACAGGTTTTACTGTATATTTATTATACTTATGTATGTGTGATAATTTATTTGCTTTCTTTTTATATTATGATTATCTGAGCTCGCATCTACGTTAGGCTCTTAGGACAAAATCTTTTCTATAAAAGATAATTATATAGCATTGCAACATAGAGAGACATCTTAGATAGTTTGGTCTCATAAAAAACTGGACGTTCGATGACCAAATTAGGAGAGTATATGTATTTGATTTAGCCTATGTTAAAAAAAAGTTTGATTATGAAGTATAAAATGACCTTAATTTATTAGAATTAGATGAAAATATAGCAATCAATAGAACACATTAGAGAAAATAAATTCATGTAGCCAAGCCCACATAGTTGGATAAAGGTTTGTTGTTGTTATTCTCGAATAATTCCAACATAAATATAACTAAGGAAGTTAATATCTAATTATGTTTTATGAATCACTATCTATTCTAGAAATATCTACTCTTCAAAATATATGCAAATCTAATGTTGAGAAAAATCAAATTAAATGTAGTTCTAAAAATAGATTTAATGAAAATAAATTACTACTACAATAAAAAAATTATTATATAATAAACTATGCATCTAACATGGACTTATGTATAATTTGTTAATTTAAAGTATAAAACATAGATATAATGAAAGCATTACAGGTCTAAGAAAAACACATTGAAATTAAGAAACACCATTTATTATCATTCTAACAAATTATCAATTTAAATTTTAAAAATTAAAATCATAAGTTTAATAAACATTTTTTTTAGCCATCACTCACTACAGATGAGTGATGGCTAAAAATATTTACAAATATAGCTATTACTAGTATACTTCACGTCTCTAAATTCTTTATTTATATAAAAAAATATTTACAAATATACTCAATAATTGAATTTTTATGAGTTTATATATAATGTTTTGATTATATATTTATTTATGTAATATAATAATATTTATATGATATTAATAATATATGTATACAAAATAATTTATTATAAGTAAATTAATATCAATAATAATTTTTATTTAAAAATTAAGATTACATAAAAATAAAAAATTTAATTATTATATCTATAAATATTTAATAATTAATGTAGATTTTATTTATAGCATATATTTTTTTCGTATTCTCCTGACTGCGCATCCAAATGAATAAATTTTTGAGACTTTTACATATATTATCATCTTATTATTATATATTTACAAATTAATAATCTTTAATGTCAAAATTTTAAATTAATATTTAAACATTAAAATATATAACAAAAATCTAACTCATACTTTTCAATTTTTTTTAATTCTCAATGATGTGAAAATGTACGAATCTCATGATTAAAAAAAGATTTTACATACATAACACTTAAAAAAACACTGTTATTTATGAATAAAAAAACACTGTTATTTATGAATATATATATATATATATATTCTGTGGATGACATGAAGATATCTTAGCAGATCGTATAAGTTTTTAGGAGTGATTTAATTGACTGAAAAAAGAATATAATATAAAAAAAATAAAGTATATTTAGATTACTTTAAAATTTTTTGGTTGAAAACTCTATAAATACATGAGTTTTTTTAGTAGAATAAATATAATATAAAATATTTTTTAAGTTGTGAATGCATTGTGGAAGGCTAGCGACGATCGCACGGAGAGGCCCGACGAAGTGGTGGTCGCAAGTTTACGGCAAGCGAGTGGTGATGATCTGAGACCCAGTACCGAGGCGGCTGCGGCGTGGCGGCCATAACAATTTACTGGCAGATTTAATTACCCAAATATGAATTCAAATACACCAAAAATGACATTTGTAATGTATTCTAAATACATTATATTACCTTCAAAATTTTATTTTACACCATGTCAAACACCAAAAAAGTTAAAATTCATATATTTACTTTACTTTATACCCAAAATTCAGACAACCAAATAACCCCTTAATAAATTTTAGAGGTGAAGTTAATATTATGTATTTCAAAACTTTCAAACTCAAAATCTAAGTATTTTTTCATTTTATATTTTGTTATTCATTTTATAATTTGATACCCAATTTCTTAAGTGTTTAGGCTGACCTTGAATTTAATTGTAGATATAAGTCAATGGTTAATTATAACATTCAAATTTGGTAAATATTAGACTGATGTGAAAAATAAAGATAGAAGAATATATGAAGGTGGGAAGCAACAGACAATTAAGCTTGAGAAAGACTTAATTAGTTTCTTTGTGTTTAAGGAAGAGGTTGAAGGCATTTGTCCTTGACTAAGTGGGCATAGATTTAAATTGTACAATCATACTTTTGAGACATCGTCAAAAGAATACAAGCTTATTGAAACTAATATTGAGGTTTTGAAAATGATTAAGGAGTATCATGTAAGTGACACACGGTTGAGATGATTGTGACAATACAAGAAGATAATGAAAATATTATTTGCCTGTAAGGTAAAGAAGTTTGGTGTGATAGTGAAGTGTTGGAGAGCCATCATTCAAGTATCAACAATTTTCATGCTTTTAATTTCCTTTTTCAAACTTTCAATAATGAGTTTTGCTGAAGTTGATGGACATTTGTTTTCTGCAATGAAAGCAACTAAAAATATGATGTGAGAATGTTATTAAATTGGTGCTTTCATTATTTGCGGTTTCCAGAAAATTTAATACAAATTTTAGCTTTCAGTATTTCACTATTTACGACTCCCTCCTGCTGAACAGCCTGACAGCTTCCCCTTGTTCTAACTGGTTGGACATTCCTATTGCCCCTCACTTATCTCAGCAAGATAGGGATTCTCTTATTGCTCCATTCTCACCTGAAGAAATTCAAAAGTTATTTTTTTATATTGGTCCCAACAATGCTCCTCCTGATGGGTTTACTTCTAAGTTTTTTATGGATACTTGGGATATTATTGGTCCTTCTTTTGTGGATGTTGTTATATATTTTTTCTCCTCCTCAAAGCTTTCTCTTAGAGTCAAACATTCTGCTATCACTCTCATCTCTAAGGGACCATCAGAAGACATCAATGATTATAGACTCTATCCCTTTGTAACATTCTTTATAAGGTCATTGCTAAGCTTCTTGCAGATAAAATGAAGGTGTTTCTTCCTCCTCTTATCCATCCGGCTCAAGCTTTCATTAAGTGTCGTGATATAGCAGATAATGTTATCCTTGCCAACAAAATCCTTTATGGATTTAATCAAAAATGCAACCCTAAAAGCTTTTGTGCCAAAATTGATTTGAAAAAGGCTTTTGACAACGTCAATTGACACTTTATACTTCACAGATTATGCCTCCTTAATTTCCCTCCTACTTATGTCAAGTGGATAAATGCTTATATTGACTCAGTGCCCTTCTCTATTATCCTTAATGGTGAGCTTTCGGGATACTTCCCCTCCTCTTTTGGGCTGAGATAAGGGTGCCCTTATCTCCCTATCTATTCCCAATCACTATAGATGCCTTCTCGAGGCTTATGGATAAACTTACCAATGATAAGTACTTCAAGCCTATTCTGAAAAACAACCGCACTACTTCTCACCTTATTTATGCTGATGATTTAGTGGTTTTTGGCAAGGCATATTTGAATAACATAAATTGCCTCTCTATTACTCTTCATCTATTCTTTAGAGAATCAAACATGACTTACAACACCAATAAATCTATTATATATTTTTCTAAATCTGTGGCTAATTTGGAAATGAATACCTTCAGCAATACTCTGAGTTTCTCTTATAAATCTCTACCTTGGGGTTATTATATCTTACTCTAGATGTAAGTTCTCTGATCTGATTGCTCTAAACTTCTGGGCAAGCTTTCACATTGGTTTAACAGCTAGAAGCGGAATCTTCTTTCCTTTCTTGGTAGAATATAATTTGTGTGTTATACTTGTTGAAATTAATTTCATTATTGTTGCAGATCTATTTATTTGCCCAAAGGCATAAGAAAGAAAATTATTAGTTTGGTTAGTGTTTTCCTTCATAATAATGGCAGAATAAGCTCATTCCCATCTCTTGGACTAAAATTGCTAAGCCTATCTTGCTTGGGGGCTTGGGCCTTCCTTCTTTGGACAGCTTGAATTTGATGAGTAAAGCTAAAATGATTTGGAGGATTTACAACTCTAATTCTCTTTTTTCTTCTTGGTTTCTTGGAAGGAACTTCTCTTTTTGGGATAATCACATCATCGCTACTTCTTCACTTTGTAAGGATTGTTGGTAATAAGAAACATACTTTTTTTTTTTTTTTTTTGACAAAATCTCCTTTCACATCATATGCACAAGGTTATAACTTTATCAATATATATCTTAAATTTCTTCTCCATATATTATAGGTCAAGTTTAATATCTTACAATTATGCATTTGTATGATAAAAGCATGCATTCTAAGCTGTTCTTGGCTTTGAACCATTGGTAAGATAGTATAAATTAATCAAAACCGATAAAAGAGATTCATGGGTTAACAATCAAAATATTTAACAATTTTGGCCTATCCATATTGTTTCTCTTAATGGTTGTCATCTATGTAAATATAGAGGGCAAGTCTAATTTGATGGTTGTCAAACTAGTTTTGGAAACAGTTAACAGATTGACATGCATATGTTATTAATCATCATGATAATAATTTTTTTATATAGTTCTTATCTGAAAAGAATTTTGAAAAGCAAAACTTTAGTACTATGTATATAGCATGTGCCTCATGCTTTTTTTGTTTGATGGTGAGCTTAAAACACTAGTAGTAATTGAAGAAGTTTGTTGTGATCAAAGCATTGTTAGCTTCCAAATACTCATAGTGGTCATAGTTGATTTTCTTAAGAACAATGCTATTGCAAGTTGTGTTATCAAATTAAAAGCTGGAAATCATTGTTTTGTGGTTTTTCCAATTGAATAAACTTAAATTGAGCAATTGATGGGATTCTCAATAACAAAGATTGATGCAAATATTGTAGGTTGACTTTCTCCGAGATGCAATTTGCATCTTTTAATTCCTATTTGCATGAGCTCGACATTGTTTCCATTAAAAGACATTCAAAGTTTCAGGTATTCACTTATTGATTCCATGATATAGTTAAATCATAATATTTTGATGTATAATAAGATTTCACTTTATGATATAAAATATATTTTATCTATTAGTATAACTTGGTAATTATGATTTGAAGTAACATTGGACGATTATAAGCATTATATTTATATTTAGAAAATAGGGGAAAAACTATATTGCACTTTATAAGTAAATATGTAAATTAACAATAAAAAATGTGCAAGCATGTGAATTTAAATAATTGTATATTATTATGTTTAGATTGAAATAATTGAAAAGAATAATAGAGATTCTTAAATCGAATTAAATTGGAAAGATTAGACTTTGAGTAGAATAAATAAAGAATATTGGGTATGTTAAATAAAGTAAATCTTAAATCATATAAATATGATAGTTGTTGCGTGCTAGATTACCAGTTGCGGTAGAGTAAAAGTTTTCGCCTTAACTTCGTTGTGAAATCCAGCACACACACAGGTATTTAAAGGGTGTACGATAAAACTCCAAAATTTTTACGTGAAAAACCTCAAAAAGAGGGAAAAAACGGGGCCTAGCCCAGTAAAAAGTTTCCACTATGTATCATTTGAGTACAAGATCTTCCGATACCGATTACGAATGAAAAAGGGACAGCGATTCTTTGTAAGCGATGTTGGCGATGATATTGGCCGGCGATGTTGGCGGCAAGTTGGCAGCCGAGGATGTTGATGATAGCAAACGATGGTCGTGATAATGACGTATGATAATTCTGACGGCTTGGCGAGGATTTGGCTCTCTCTTGTCTGCTTGATGATTGTGTATTTGATGCTCAAATGAGGTGAGGGTGTGATCTTGGACAGCTATTTGGCTTCGATTTGACTATAAACACTCCATATTTGAGAGCTTTTAAGAATCTAACTAATGTCTCAAAGTTTTTGATAATATTTTAAGTGCTTGATCATTTGATTTGATACTTGCTTTCGTCAAGATTCGTCTTTAGAGGAATTTTGGTCATATCAATAGTCAACACCAATATTAATTAACTTGGTTTGAGTATAAGTAATGAAATTATGATAAGTGTAATAATTAATTCAATTAAAAATTTTACTCATAATAAAATGAGGAAATAAAAAAATATAAAGGTATATTGGTGAAGACATCCTAAACAAAATTATACTTTTAAATGTTGATCAAGTTAATGATCTTATACATAGGTACTCAAGTAAAGAGAAAATTTTGAAGGAAAGGAAACTCAAGAAGCTTCATTACGATGAGTTAAAATGGGAAGCTATATAATCTCATTATAGTAATTAAATTCTTTTTTCAAACCAGATGTATTTAACTATAAGTAGATGGATTAAAAGAGATTTTTTATATAATTTATTGATGCATTTAATTCTCTCCTAATATTAAATAGATAATTATAATATTTTTCATGATGATTGCACACATTTCTTATACAATATATTATTCAAATGTCTTGAAATTTATATGAACAATCTCTTAAATGCATGAATTAGATGAAGTAAAAGTTAATGTAAAAAATATAATAGGATTGTTGACCTCCACATTGCACAAGTCAAATCGAGAATATGATGAATTGACATGAAAGCGATGTCACGTAAATCAAAGCCAAAATATCCTAATTGTGAGACTAATCAAAATGACTTTTGATCAACACAGACTTAATCATTGCATCCGAGCATCGAAATTGATTGAAATACATATCTCAATCTAACGGTTGATCAATAGAAGATGAGTCATCAATATGCTTTTGTCAAAGTCGGAGGTCTCGATGACATCCAAACGGCTTTCGCTTCATAAAATTATCTGCGTTGTCGCCAAAATGTCATAACCTATCTAATGAGACTATCGCAATTTGGACATGTTTGCACGAGTGTTGAGCGATCGGATGCAACATCGCGTGATTTGAACTAAAATTAACTCAATTTGGCCCTGAAAACATCCAATGATGTTCGATCATAAAATGGACGCCGTCATTGAGTTTGAAATGATGAAATTACCTAGAATAGAGACCCATATTGGATGGGGTCATCTCACATGAAATTTCATCAAAATTGACATGAATTTTGAAAATTTTAGCCTAATTTCTACTTAATCTCACTGCCTTTAAGTCAAACTCAGTTGCTCGTGCCTTGTCCCATCCAACATGCATTACATCCCGTGCTATCCTCGCCTCTTATCAGTCAAAATCAACTCCCTATCCTTCCCATTCCCGCACAACAAAAGCACTCAATCTCCCTCCTAATCTCCTCTCCTAGATAACCCTTTCTTTCTCGCAACACAAGGCCAAAAGCCACATCTCTCCCTATCGTGTATGAGACACCTTTCTTTTTACATGTGAGCGACCGATTCTGGGTGGGCCTCAATTCCCTCTCTCACTCCTTCTCATGTGAGTCAAAGCGTGCTCCCCTCTCCCTTATCGTTCGCATGCCATAGTTAGTGCTTGATCCAGACCCTAATATCCCCATTCTTTGTCCTCCTCTACTTTCTCCCACCTTGACCTCCTGACCAAAGCCATGATGCACCACTGGCGACACATCTCTATCACTCACTCTATCTTTTTTGTCCCTCCAATAGCCTACCCAAGCTCCTCACTCTCTCAAAACAAAGAGAATTCTCACCCACCTCTCTCTCTCTCTCCCCCTCACTCCTTTTGCCTTAAAATCAACCCTTGCATCAAAATCTTGCCAACATGGGCATCGCTCGATTTATGCGAAGATATAAATATACAAAAAATATTGAAATCACTTAAGTACCCACGCACGTTCCAACGTGGTGGGGAAACTTGTAAAATGAATACTTGTACGGGTTGTTCCAACATGGTTGTTGACCTCATTTTCAAAACAAGCTCTCAACCCCTCCATCTTAGGCATAAGATTTCTCTTAGACACTAAGAGTTTCCTTATTCTTAAGACACTTTTAGTGATTAGGTGAACACTTAACCTAACCCTAGAGACTTAGAAGAGTTAGTCATAGAAAATGTCATGCCTTAAAGGTATTAGGAAAATTTGCATACCCTATAGCTTGAACCAACTCCTCACTTACTTACTTCAAGTCAAATTCCAAATCAAGTCTAAACCAACTCCAAACTCAAATCAACATCAAAACTTAAATTAATTCCAACTTAATTGATTTTTTCAAACTCAAATCAATTCCAAATGATTGAAATAATTGAATTCCCAAGAATCTTTCTTAAGTCACTTAGATTCTATCTTATGGACTTAGCCTAAATCAAATCCAAATCAATTCAAATTCAAAAATTTTCTCATAACATATTTATATTCTCATTTATATTCACAAATATAAATGAATATAAATTCAAATATCCAAAATCAATTCAAAATCAAATTCAAATTCAACCAAAATTCAACCTAAACCTTTCAAGTCAAATTCTTGAACTTAGCCAAATCAAACTCAAATCAAGTTAAACTCTTGATTTTACTTCATGATTCAATCAATCCTTCAATCAAAAATCTAAATATAAACATAAACTTCAATCATCAAACTAAAACTAAATTCAAAAATCAAATCGAAATTCAACCAAAATTCAACCTAAGTCTTTCAAGTCAAATTCTTAAACTTAGCCAAATTAAATTCAAATCAAACCAAACTCTTGGTTTTTCTTCATGATTCAATCAATCCTTTAATCATGAAACTAAATATAAACACAAACTTTAATCATCAAACCAAAGCTAAATTCAAAAATCAAACCCAAGTCAAACTCATGTTCACCCTTTTGAACTTAAAATTGTCAAATGAATCAAAACTCATTTAACCCCAAATCAATTGCAAATAGATTTCTATTTCAATCATAAGTCCATATGTGAGTTCAATCAAACTTGATTCAAGCCTTGATCAAGTCAATTGACTCACCTAGGCTCACTTGACCCAAAGTGACTTAAAGTACCCATTTTTGAGCTAAATTCTAATCTAACTCAAATTGGATTGAACCAACAATCATCATGAGATAATCAATCACTAAGTCAAACCAAATCAAACTTAAGGGTTGATCAAGTCAACACTTAGCAAAAATGAAACATAAACTAACCAAAATCTACCATAGGTCAAATTGATTGAAACCATTGATCAAAACTCATTCATGATCAATGTTTGAAATTGACCAAGTCATCATTTGAGTCTGACCTAGCCCAATTGGCCACTTGACCCAACCAACTTGACCTAAAAAATTTAAAATGTGTCAAAACTTGATCAGTCAAATTGATTAAAACCAATGGGTCAAGTTCATTCTAAATCACTTATTGAACTTGACCAAAATCTCAATTGGCCTAGACCCAACCCCCAATTGGCCTTCAACTTAACCTAAAAGGTCAAATTAAGCCAAAATTAAATTAAACCAAAATTGATTAGAAATAAATATCAATACATTTCTTATGACCAATGAAACTTAAACCAACCTATGACCTAGCCCAAATAAGTCAAATGGGTCAAATTGGTCAACTTGACTCATTTGACCTAAGTGAAATCAAATAAACCAAATCCAAATATAAATCAAATTGAACTAAAAAAATGATGCCAAAATATTTCAAATGGTCATATGAACTTGACCCAACCCTTGGTTTGACCCAATTTGACCAATTGGTCAACTTGACCTAAGTTGACCCATTTTGAATGGGTCAACTTGAGCTAAATCACTTTAAATCAATTCCAAATTCATTTAAACTTGACCCAACTCATTTTTAAATCATACCAAATATACTCAAACTGAAATCCAAGCCAAATGACCATTTACCCCTAGGTCAAAGGGTAATTCTTGGCCAAATTCACTTGGAACTTGATCAAATCCTCTTTATAGCCACTTGGCACTCTCTTAGTGGACCTCATGGACACTAATAAGAGTGATGCACCAGACCCAATGAGTTTGTCATAAACCCAACCTAAGGCCAAACCGCCACCCCGTAGTTCAAGCAGTTGGGTGGTTTATCCTCTTTGTGGAGGTAAACCAAATACCCATTTTGCCTTAGACTTAGGTTGTGCTAGCCCTCGCCAAAGCCCTCTAGATTTAGGTTCAGGTTGCTACTTTCCTTTATGGGCTAGCATAAATCCTCACCTATTAGGCATTTCCATGACTTGTATCATGAAATTATAAGGATTAGATTTCTAATAATAATTCAATTCAAATAAATCAATTCAATTTCAAAATATAAAGCCTAATCATAGGATAATTTGTGATGCTTACTAGGCTTCTAGGCCCTAGTATCCTAAGCATCCTACTCATCTTCACTTGACTTCGATAAGAACTCTCTTCTCTTGATCGATCTCACTTGATCTTTTAAAAATAAATCAATCGATTGATAATCCTAACTTTCAAAATTTTTGGAGACAATGATCATTTACCTTAATCGAGAGTATTCTTAAAGAATCTTGTTCCTTATAATGTAATTAATTATGGGGGCTTGCCCCTGTAAAGAATTTAATGAACTTGGTTTAAAATAAACTGCTTTTACTTTTCCATGTAAAGTAGGAAGAATCTGGTACATTCAAGACTCATAGTCCTAGAGTCCTTATTAAGGTGATCCATTGTAGGGTGGTGACTTTTATCTTTCGAGATAGTATGCCTTTCCTCAATACCATACTCGGTCACCCCAATAAGAATATCAGCGGATCTACGTGGTGTCCCAAAAAGGCGTTATATTTCTATTTTCGTTTATCCTCTTTCCAAAAAGGGGATAGATGAAGGCTCCTATATATAAAATTTTTCACCACAATGATGAAGAAATCTGTGTTTTCATACAGGTGAAAACCCCCATACGCACCTTAGCTGGGAAGAAAATTTCGTCACCAACACAAGTAGTATGAACTTTGCTTGGCAGGGAGAAATGTGAGTTTGTTTGCTGTACATAAGTACCCATATATACCTCCTCTTGGTGTAGAGGAAATTTGTGACTTTGGATACAAAACCCATATATGTTTTTCTTAGTTTGGAAAGACGATGACCATGATATTTATATCACTCATACACATCTTTCTTGGCATGGCAGCCCAATCGACCGACCTCCTAAGTGGAGACAATGTCGAGATACTATCTAAATATTGTCAAAAAATTGTTTGACCTTACACTAACCCAACACTTAAAATGAACTAAAATAAAATAAACCTAAAGCTCAAAATTAAATTATAAATTGATAATTAAGCTGTACAAGTACCTGAAGGCCTAAGTATCATTTCTCATAAGCGTGGTACAAGACTTTAAGCCATAGAATTGGAAGACACGATTATGCACATTTCTTATAAGCATGGTGTGAAAGTTCAAGACCCCAATGCAGCCTCCCAGAGACGACGTAAGGCATCGAAATTTTCTAAACTCCGAAGCTTGTGTAAGATTTGAATTAAATTAAATGGAAGACTCATTAAGCTGAAAATGAACCGACATATGAGCATAAATTGAAAACTAAAGTAATATCGAAGAACTTGGATCCATCATATTTTAAGACAAAGGCTTGCAAAATTTGAACTTAATTGGAGTCAAAATGTCTTAGCTAAAGATTTCATCCATATTCAGTTATAAGTGCCCAATTCATTCTCAATTAAGTTCAAATTTTGCAAGCTTGCTTTTGTCTTAAAATCTAATGGATCCAAGTTACTCGATTATTTTGCGTTCACTTTGAAAGTGTTAGAACCTCAATTGACTACATAATTGAAACACAAAGGGGACTTATGAGACACTTGATTTAGATTGCAAAACAAATGCAATGAATTTTATATGCTATCAATGAATGCAAATACAACTCCGTAATGTCCCATTTGATTGATCTAAAAGTAAGTCTATTGATTGTATAATCATACCATAAAAGATTTCGTGGGATCAATAATCAACTTTAAATATGATGCAATGCAAAGGAAGTTGATAAGAGAGTTGCAAAAGGTTAATAGCTCATCAATGACCATGTTCATAGCCATTTAAATTAATACTTAGATCACATTAACTGTCAGGTTTAACCAATCTAAACAATTCAGGTCATATACATTAGGCTAGCTTTCAAATGATAATGGAATTCAAGTTAAAATTGAAGTGGAATTACTCTTAACCCGATAGCTCATTAAGAACAAGAACATGAATGAACCTACTTAATGAATATATAAGTGACAACATCTCATTTTAAATGAGTTGAAGAGGGCTATAATAATGTAACATAAACATGTGGGAGAAATAATATGTTTGAATACTTGTCCTCCAACAAGAATGGAAACACAAATGAAATTCATAAAACATCTGAATGAAATTAAGTAACTCATTAATAAGCATGGGCAAAACTCCTTAATGAACGAATTTGGACTACATTACATCTTACATCAAGTAATCAAAAGAATCCAAATGATTTCAATGAGATAAATGATGGACTTGCAAATCCATCGCCTTACATCAAGTACAAGTTTAAGAATTCCATGAACTTTGATATAAATGGAAAATCTTCATATTCAAAATTTAAACTTTGAATCAAGTTGAAAACACAATTATGTATTTGACTCTATCCTTTGCTAGTAGGCGACAAACAAAGTTGATATGATATGTACGATAATAGTTATGTTGAATGAAGATTTCAAAGGGGGATATTACCATTAAAATATGTCTAAAGTTTACATCAAATTAAACTAAATAAAAAAAGCGATAAGTCATTAAGCTATAAATGTTCAACTAAAATCATTATCCAAAACTTAAAGCAAAGTAATTCATTTACCCACACAGTTGTCGAATGTGACAAACTAAGAACACTATAGCTCACAAATGAGCCAATATCAAATCAAGTACATCACTATAGTCACTCTCAAATAATCTCAAACCAATAAGGACATAGCTTGTTTCTCGGTATTATTTGACCAAAAGTTTACATATGATGTAGTTATGACCGAGTTCTTTGATCATGTAGCTTTGTCCTCAATGGCCCCATTATATTATAGTCACAACTTAGCTCATATGTTCCACAATGACCGCCTTTGAAATGTGAATCATAGGATATACTTAATCGGGCAAAAGGCCCTCTACCAGCTAAAGTGAACTTAAAACTATCTCCTTAAATAAACATAACACTAGATCTACAAGATTTCCTTGAACGAGCAACCCATGATCGTGACAAGAATCCTTGGTTAGGTTAGTCGAGTACAACTCGAACCACGATGACGGATGACCGAATCATGGGATCTTGATCACGCCATAATTCCCCAACCATCCGTTTTAAACTAGATGATGATAAATTTCATAAATTCATTATAGGTGTTTGCACTTATAAAAAACTTAGAACCAATATACGATCTAATGACGAGCCTTAATCAAAATTATCTCTCAACATTGTGAGGGATAATTAACTATAGGTGTTTACACTTATAAAAAACTTAGAACCAGATCTAAAGTCCTCACAAAATGAAATTGAAATCTCTCAAAAGTATCTTATATACTATTTTATCTCCTTTTTGAAAATTTGACGAACATTAACTAAACTCTCTTCATCGAGAGGTCAAACATAAATTTTCAGAGCCCACAAAGATGTTATAATTATATGATGAATGTGAGGAAAGAGTTCACCCTTTATGGTACTGCATTAAATAATACACGCCCACATAAATAGAAATGATTACCTATCCATTATATGGTTTGAAAAATATTCTCTTTGGAAAAAAAAAATTATACGATGGCTCCTGTGATAATAGGAAAATATGAAATAATAAAGTATTAAATATATTATAAAATATTTAATTCACCATTTTTATTATAAACCTAAATGCTTTGCCTTGTTTCACTTTCATGCAAAATTATTACTTAAACTATTCATACATGTTATCTATATTTTCTTGAATTACTGTAATGTAGAAACAAAAATTATCTACTGAATCTCTAATTTTATTGACTGGTTGTTGCAAAACTTTTAGGTATTCCCTTTAATAAAATAGATAGTAGAAGGGAGGACTTTGTTTACAGACATAGAAGACCTTTAAGAGATAGGTACTTAATTAGTTTATGTTTTATATAATTTCAATTGTAGATGGTTGTACTTTTAGACATACTTATGTATTTAATGGATTAGATTTTTAGTTGGCTTTTTTATGATTTGAAATAATTTTGTATTTTGAATTCACTTAGATATGTTTAAATTAAGCAATTTTTCATCCGAACGTCCATTCTTGCTTTTGTACTTCAAGCCTCCAGGTATGATCGTGACAAAATCCAACTCTTGCACCAAATATCCATATATCATTTACAATAATATTATCTAATGAAAGCATTTAAATCCTCAAATTATGGTTCAACTTGCACGTTGTGATAAAAAAAGATAGCCAATTCTTAAAAAAGAATAGTAATATATAGAATATACTATTCACAACCAAGAAGAATAAAAGTATATTATATAATAGATATGAAACATATAAACAATATAATCAATTTTGCTACATTCATAGAAGTGCAATGAAATAACATAACAATACTGAAAAGATGAGCATAAATTAATCGATAACATAATATGAAAAGAAAATTACAAAATTATATAACAAAACATGCAACACAATTAGTCCAACAATTTAATAAGCACAAAATATCATAATTAATTCACAAGTATACTTATAACACTTGCACAAACCTAATGTTATAATCAAGCATGCATAAAATTCACATTAGAATACCAAGTAATTTACATAAATCATTTACATTATCAGACTCTAAGAATACTTGAGCCAAAATCCCATAAATACACAAAATATAAAATATATGATAATTTTTACAAATTTTTCGAAAAAATCCCAAAAAATATAACCATGGAATATATTTTTTACACAATCCAAAATATAAGGTTGCACCAAATTAGTATAGACCCAATATGAATTGACAAAACTTATAAAAATTAATCCTACTTTAACTCACCACCTAAAAGTAAATTTATAATCATAATTAAAGTTCCCAGAACATTCATTATCATGCTAATACTGGTCATCTCATTAATGGATAGCAGATCATTAATAGCTAATCAATGCACAAATGACTTATTATATTCAAATCCATAAATATGCATAATTGACAAAACTTATAAGAATTAATCCAACTTTTACTCACCACCATAGAATAATTTTATAATCATAATTAACTTTCCCACAACATTCATTATCGCCCAAATGCTGGATCATCTTATGACACTTCTCCATTAATGGATTTGCAAATCACTATAAGCTAATCAAACACCCAAATGACTTATTATATTCAAACTTGTTTCTTCGCTTAAACTTCAACAACATTACCAAAAAAACACGCAATGACTATGCTCAATCACTTTTTCTTTACAGTTAATTTAACAAGAATCTTCTATTAACAAATTCAAAAATTTATCCTACAAGAAACCACCAACAAAATTGAAACTTCAAAATATAATTGTACTCACAACAAATGCATAACAAACATAAATAAATCAAAATATTATTCATCTATAAATAAAATACTTCCAAAGACATCAGAGAAGTCAAATTCACCTAATAATTGCATCAAGAATAAGCCGCAATCTTGAGTTATTATCAATATTTAATTCAAAATATCAATATTTTCGCAAGAGTATCAACATTCAGGACTTCCATAAATCGACACAAAGAATATATACTTGATCAAAAAAATGTGATTTGATTTAATGGCTCAACTCTCCACATGAGTAAACTATCTAGTTGCTCATTTAGTCATCTGTACTAATTCAAATCAAATTCAATCATACATATAATATTTTTCAATGTGAGATGATCATAAATCCAATTTCCAAAAATATTTCATTCTTCTTAAGCACATTGAAATTATGAAAAAATTGAACATCATTTGAATGTTTATTTTAAATTTATGTCAATATCCGCCGCTTAATCCCATCCCCATCATATTTTAATACATCCTAAACTCAAAGACATGCATTTAATTCAAATATAAATTTTCTAATTCATACATATCAAAATTCAACATTGATCATGACCCAAAAGGCTAATGTACATCACTTGCATCAACATTATGTTGACAATAAAATGTAAAAAAAAAAATCATCAACTACATTATCAACGCTTTCAAAATACTTATGAGTAAAAAATGCTTACTAATACAATAAATACATAAACCATATAATGCTTATTAAAAAGCCTCAAAACATTCATGGATCAAATATAATAACATTCACACCCTATGTATAATTTTATTAAAATAGAGAGCACAAGAGTTTGTCGACATGAAAATCATTTACTATCCATGATTATAATCAATCTCACAAATTAATCTTTTACTATAATACCATTAAATGCTTGAGAATCCTTGTAAACTTTTATATTAATTATTATAACTCTCACAACAAATATTTTTTTATAATATTTGATATTTCCCACCTAAGCTATTTCAAATTAACTAAATACATCTCACAATATTATAATTATATATCATAAATATAGCATGTATTTCTCATCAACCTATCTAAAATACAATATTACACTCAATTCTTATGACCCAATTATAAACTAACATATGATCTAATAATTAATCTTATTTTCACATCCCATCATAGGATAAATTTACAACAATCATTATGTCTACTACAACATTAAATATTGTCCACTTGTATAACAATCTCACAACATTTCTCCAGAGATTTATCAAATAGTCATTAAATATTCTTCCAATGCACTCCTCATTTTATATTTAAATCTTGTTTCTATTCTAAATTAATGATAGAGGCTCAAAACATATCTAATATCCATACTCAACTATATTTTTATGTACGGCCCAACCATTCTCTGAATTATTTACTAAAATATCAAACAAATCACCTCATACAGTGTCACCAATAAAGGATATGATCATTATTAATATATATTTCTAAGAGAAAATTCACATCACTTGACATGTACAAACCATATATCCACAACCCAAAGAATATATAATCATCGAGCACATTATTAACGCTTTAGGAATGCTTGAGCCAAAAAGGCCTACAAATAGATATAATACATAAACTATATAATGCTTATTATAAAGTCTCAAAAATATTTGACAAGATCTAAAACAGCTACATCTACACCCTACATATAATTTTATTAAAATAGAGGCATAAGATCTAAAATGTTGAAATATTAGTAGATCACATCATGTTATAGATAAAAATGTTCATCACATGTCATAAAATGTAACATAATAAATCTGACAATTTAATGAGTATGAATTATCAAAAGTTATTCATAAGGAAAGCATACATAAACACTCAATAATAACTTGTTGTTAGTATCGAATATTTATAGAATTCACTTTAGACTCCCAATGAATTTGATGCACACATACAACCATGTAGTACCTTTAAGGTGTGAATTAATTTAATCGACACACTTTATTATAATAGTAGATGACATTATATAATCTCAATTGAAAAAAAAAAAAAAACATCCTCAACATTTCTAAAGTAAACAACAGCTTCCATATTTACTCTATATCACCTTAACATTAACCTCCATATTGATTCCATTTGCGCATCATATCAAAATGATATCCAATAGTAACAATAAAATGACACTCTTCCTAGTCATTGACTATGATCAATCTCAATATTTACTCATTTACTATAATATCATTACTTTCTAGTGAAATATTTGAAATAGTGTCTTAATTATTATAACTCACAATAAATTTTTTTATAAAACTTGATATTTTCAACTCAACTATTCAAATTAACTCAATACATCACACAATATCATAATTATAGAATATATTTCTCAAAGATCAATCCAAAATAAAATATTGCACTCAATTATTATGATCTGATTAAAAACTAACAAATGATCTACTAATTAATCTTAATTTCACCTCCTATCCTAGGTTAAATTTGCAACAATCATTAAGTTTACTACAACATTAAATATTGTTCACTTCTATAACAATCTCAAGACATTTATCCAGAGATTTATAAAAATAGCCATTAAATATTCTTTCAATGTACTTCTCATTTTATATTTAAATCTTTTTTTTTTTCTTTTCTAAATCAATGATAGAGGCTCAAAACATAAATAATATCTTCATTCAATCATATTTTTTTGGTACAGCCCAACCATTATATTATTTTTTTACTAAAATATCAAACATCTCATCTCATATGGCACCACTAATAAAGTATATGACTAATATCAATATATATTTCTAAGAGAAAAATCACATAATCTGACATGTTCAAGCCACATATCCAAACTAAATTACATTAAATTAGAGAAGAACAATAATTTTTCAACGTAAAATCGATCTCCTACATCAAATATATACCCATATACAACAATATTAACAAATAAAAGTATAAAAATTATCAAACTATAGGTAATCTCGTATGCCGTGATAAAAAAATGACAGTCAAATCTTAAAAATTAAGGAAAATGAATTAATAAGACATAGAATGTATTATTCACAACCCAGAAGACTAAAAGTATATGACTTAGTATGCATGAAACATATAAATAGTAATGGTCAATTTTGATACATTCATATAAGCACAATGAAATAACATGACTACAAAAAATGAGCATAAATAACTACATAGAAAAATATAGGAAAAAAAACAAAAATAAACATTAAAACTTGCAACACAATAGGTCCAAAATTTAATAAACACAAAATATCATAATTAATTCACAAGGCATGGTATACTTACATCACTTGCATGAACTCAATATTCCCAATTCTTATGTCACAATTACAAACTAACAAAAAGATAATTAATCTTAATTTTACTTCCAACCATTGAGTTAATAACTATCCTTGTGCATTTAGTCATCAATACTAAGCCAAATCAAATTCAACCATGTACAACCTAACATACTAATCTACATCAAGATCATTTACAATATCAACTTTTTCATTAATCAAAGAGTTTAAATTAAAAATGAAACAAAATATTATTTATGTTTTAAAAAAGAAAATCCAAATACAATAGAGATGTCAAACTTCTTTCAATAACCACATTAACAATTACACACAATTTATTAGTTATTACCAAAATCCATTTCAACAAATTCTATGTGTATATATTACTTTTTTTTTTCTAGAAATACATCAGATGTTACTACATAATATCATATATAATCACAAAAAAAATCTAATTAAAGTACAAAAACCCTTGTAATTTTATAATAAAATATAATATTTTGATGACAACAATTTAACCAAATGGTGAATACCCTAGCATGTGAAATAGATGGAGATGTTATTAGTAGAATTCAAGTTGGATGGTTGAAGTAGGAATGCATGTGACCTATTATGTGATAGAAAAGTTCCACTTAAACTTAAGGGAAAATTTTATAAGATGGTGGTAAGACCTCAAATGACTTATGGTGTAATGTTGGCTAATAAAAAAGAGAAGCATAAGACCAAGGTTAAGTGTTAGAGATGAGGATGCTTAGGTTAGGTGGATGAGTGGCTTTATTCTTAGAGATAAAATGCAAAATGAGTATGTTCGGAAAAAAGTTGGAGTAGCTCCAGTGGCAGATAAGATTAGAGAGAGTTGCCTTAGATGGTTTGACCACATAAAGCGTCCGTCATGACCTGATTAGGAGAGTAGATGCATTAAATGTGCCTTATGTTAAGAAAGGTAGAGGTAGATTTAAAAAAGACTTGGTTAAGATGTATAAAAAATGACCTTAGTATACTTGAATTAAATGAGAATTTGACACATAATAGGACACAATGGAGACGAAGGATTCATGTAGACCCCACCTAGTGGGATTAAGGCTTGTTGTTGTTGTTGGTGAATACCCTAGCAATACAACACTATTATAATGATGCAATATCCATAAAAAAATAACATCTATAGAAGCTTTTCAATTTTAAGCAATACTAAATTCAAAATTTGCATGATTTCCATTTGATTTGATGCGTTGAAAAATAAAAAAATGCTAGAACATTTCTAAATTATAACCTTTTCAATGATATAATAGAGGTTTCATGTAGGAGTGCTATGAAAATAGCACATTATCTTTTAGGTTGTGGTAATTCTTAAGATCAAATTTCAACTATTAGATTTATTCATAAAACCCTCAATATTATACTACTCATATCTAAATTGTGTGCTATATTGCTATATCAAACACAACGCGTCTATACTAATCCTTCCGCCGGTACATCTCTCTTCATTTGAAAAATCTTCAACTTGACAACCTATTCCAAGACCATGTAACCTAAGTACAACAATATCAACAACAACAACCCTTAATGTCAAATTCTTAAATTTCCTCAATTTCACCTATTGCCCATCCAATCTTATTTGATCAAGCAAAGAATCCTAGTACTCTCAATTATGCTACACAAACTCAACTCTTTAGTCCTTACAATCATGTAATCTTATGTATTCAAATCATATTAGAAGAAAGTTGTCAAACAAAAGGTTACAAATATATGAAATTCTTCACCCAAAACACTCTAAAAGCAACTCTTAATTATAACTCAATTTAGTTTCTCCTCTATTGGTTAACTATCATATTTGAATCAATCTTATATATACAAATCATTGTGCCAAAAGCTGCCTAATGAAGTTTACAAATGACCATGAAATTCATCTATCAAAAGCACTATAAAATCATAATTCTAATAACTCAACTTAGTTTCTACTCTGTTCGTTAACTAGCAATATCTACTATTTAACTAATATAACTACACTGCCTTTAACAATAAGATTCAGCTTCCACCATATAAATTTATATAAGTAAAAAAAGGTTCATCTGAGAAACCACAAAAGGGTCATAGAGTTGGTGAAAATGTCAAAGAGTGGAGTGGACAAAGATAATTTGAAAATTTGCATACCAAGAGCATGAAGCTCATCTAATGCATATTTGGAAAGGCATTCGAGATAACGACAAGTTACATACAAAATTTTTAAAAAAACTGCTCGATAAAACACTACAAGAACTATGTCAATACAAGGATTACAACGTTAAAATAACACTCTAAAATGTTTACTTAGATTAAGATCCGCATTGCCTTAAAGTAGCATTTAACTCCCCATCATTTAATTTTCAGAACTCAATGTTCTCGTAAGACCCTGACAAATTATAGAAAAGCAGAAAAAGTAAAAAACCTAGTCAAAGTTCTATAATAACATGAGAATTGGCTCTTTCTTTCTCCCATACCGGAAAAGATATTCTACTGCGATTAAATTTTTTTAACCAGATGCATGATCTGCCAAATCTCGACAGCTGTCTAAGTAAAAAAATATACCATCTCAGTAACACCATTTTCAAGGTCTTCTTCGTATAACAAGCAAATGCGAACAGAAGTTCTACAGACTTCCCTATGCCAAGGGTACAAATCCGCTTGATTTGGCTAACAGAGAATGATGACTAGGAAGAAGAACTCTCGCTTTGCTCCTCCAAGCAGTCAGGACGGAGTTCCTAAAAAGAAAATAAAATTTAAAGCATTGCTCCCTGCATCAGAGAAACATAGGAGAGCGAACATTAACATTAAAGAAAAGAAAGAAGAAGAATGGAGTAAAGGAAAAGAGTAAGCTACCATTTCGCGGTTACCCAACTTTGATTCACAATCGCTGGGTGTCCAGAAATATGTTAGCGGAAGAGCATGTCAGCCTCACAGACGCTTGGAGCCCCAATAATGAAAGATTAAACTGTGACAGAAGAGAAACGCAAACCCTAATCCAAAAGCAAGGACCATCGGCGAAAAGAAGGGAATGCGTTGGCAGAAGACTATGCCTGCCTCATGGCGCTTAATCTCTAACAATGGTAGATAAAACTGAAAGAGCACAAACTAGAAACCTAGATCCAAAACTCATCGCAACAAGAAGCAGCAAAACCCTCTGTTGCTCTCTCTCTCTCTCTCGCTTGAAGAAGGAGACCACTGGGCAGTTTAAATAGATGCACTCGTCGACTGCCATACTTTAGGAAGCAGAATCGCGTAAACTTTTAATCAGGAAATGTAGCTTTATTTATGTCCAAAAAAAAAGAGAATATGTCCTCTATGAGGACGTTTTACTGATTATTATTATCATTATTATAACAAAATAATAATAATGATAAGAATAAAAAAAACATAGTATTGTAAATAATGATTTTTAAATTATTTTCAATTCATAATCTAATTTTGAAAATTAAAATAACAAATTAAATGAATTATATTGGAATAATAAGTTATTTAAGTTTAATTAACGCTATAATATCTAAAAAATAAAATGAAAATATTTAAATTTAAATAATAATTAGAGTAATATCTACCTAAGATTCATTCAGTTCATTTACAGTTGTATTCTTCTTTATTGATGATGAGAAATTGTTGAAGAGTACTCACTCTATCTTAATATCTCAATCTTTATTCTTTAGTATATTTAAAAATACAGACAAAGAAAAATATATTATAAAAAAAATTATATTTTTTATGATATTTTTATTTTATTTTTAATGATTCTTATATTTAAAAAATAAGTGATAACATTCTTTAAAAATTTGTCAAAAATAATAATCAGAAATTTATCAAACCAATTTAAAAGTGTGGCATTTTCACATTTTTAAAATTTTGAGTAGAAGACATCTTAACCTAATGATTTTAAGTTTAGTCTTTGAACTAAGAGGCATTAACTTCAAATCTTTTTAGATATTTTTCATGCATAAATTTTAGATTAAATTCGATCAAAATAAAGAGTCATTTGAGAAAATTTATTTATATTATTAGTTTAATAATTTGTATCATATTCATGTTGATATTTTTGTAAGTCATATAGAATTATCATCTTTCTAATGCTAGTAGTTTATGGTTTTAAAATGAAGGTGATAAAAAGAAAATATCTTAAAATGTATAAATAATTATCTGAATTATATGCATGAAGTTATTTTACTTTATCATAAATTTTATTTTATTATTAGATGATGAAGTCTTAAATATGAAATGCAGAGAAATCCTGATGGTTGAAGTTATTTTACTATGTAATACAATTATTTTATAAAATTTATATTTTTGTACTATTATGTAATACAATTATTTTATAAAATTTATACTTTAGTACTATTATGATGCACTGACATGAATTTTTTAAAATATGGGCATGAATACACATTGGACATGACATTATAATAATAATTAAGAATAATATGTATAAATTAAATAAATAAAATATTAAAAAATAAAAAAAGATAAATCATTTAATTATAAATTTTAAATTAATTACTTAAGTAATATATATACATTACTTAAATAAATTATTTTATTGTACTTTAATAATTTGAATGAATAAAATTTATTATCAACTTTGAATTTATAAATTTAATTATAAATTTTTCTAATTTTAATTATTTATAAAAAAATATATCTTTTAATTCCTTCTTTTTAGCTAAAATCTCATTCTCTAAATTTTCAAAATTCTCTATAATAATTAAAAATATGACAAATTATATCTAAAATATTTTTAATATAATTTTAATTCAATTATTTAGGATATGAGTGTCATTCATGTCATTTTAATTTTTTAATATTATTTTAATAGGATACTTCTTTGCCGTATCCGACACATGTCGGACCCGCCGACACGTGTTCATATCCAACATATGTCGGAACTACATGTCTTATTTTTGAAAGTGCCGGTGCATCATGATTTTAGTAATTTTATGGGCTCTTCATAATTTTGTTTTCAAGAATGGGCTCTTAATAAGATGTAAAAAAAAATAAAATTATGCCGTAATATAAACGGTTGAAAAAAATATGTAATTAATTTACATTATAATATCTTATTTTTTTAAAAAAAATAATGAATGTTAAGACACCAATTTAATATAGGAGAGATTTAAATTCATAACTTTAACAATAACTTCTGAAATTGTTTTAGCCCACTTACAATATAAATCTTCAACTTCAATTCAAGTTCATGTTAGATAGCTTTATTCAAAGTATCTCTAGCTGTCACTCAAGAACAGCGAGTCTTATAACTCTTTATGTACATACAATAGCGGTGCTCTTCATATTACATGGCCAAATATATCACTATCATTCATTTGCCTCTAGCAAGAGTCAACCTAAAATGTTTATATGAATAAATTTAATTTACAGACATACAATACAGCTTTTTGGTCAAAATTTTATATGATTTTGAAGGTTCACTAAATTAGACAATATGTAATAGAAAATTTTTTTAAAATAAGTATTAAATAATTAATAATTATTATTTTAAGAACGTATAAAAGAAAATTTCAGTTTAGGTACAGTCGTCCCATAAGTGGGCGACTGGCCAGCCATCTCATCGCTGAGGTGGTTTAGAGCCAGTCGCCTAATAATCGGACAACTCGTTTTAGCTAAAGCTAGTAGACCGATTATCGGACGACTAGCTACACCCTAAACATAAATCGTGTGCGGCTGTGGTAGACCCCGCGCGCTTAATTTTCATTCCCGACCCAAGCCCGCTGACGCACGACAAAGTGCTTACTTTTCTTTCCGACCAGCGTCCAGGGACAGATTCGGGCTCCACCTACGGCTTCCGGCTCCGCGACATATTCGGGCCCCACGACAGTCCCACGCTTTCGGTCTCAGCTCCACCTACGGATTCCGACTCCACCTTAAGTCTCGTCTCAACCTCAAAGTTTTCGGTCCCGGCTCCACCGCAAGTCTTGGCTCCACCACGTTGGACTCTCGGCTCCCTTAAGCTTCCTGCATGACCCGCAAGGTATATTTTCGGTTTCCCTAGTATTCAGTTTTTTTGGAAGGTGTAAAAGGAGGAAGTTCTTGCAAGTGATATTCCATTTCTTGAAGTTGTAGGATTGCTTTTGATTAGTTTGGTTTCCCTAGTATTCCATTTTTGGTGATTGTGTATGTGCTTCGAATCTACAAAACAAGTAAGGTCGAAGTTCTTCTTTCTCTGTTAGGGTTTTGGGTGGTGCTTTTGATGAGTGATGAGTTAATTTTTAGGATGCGTTACAAATTGAGTAGATGATTTTTGAGATTAGTGAAATATCAATTTTGCATTTTTGTTCATTCAACAATATAGGTTGGTTGCTGAGCATATATTAGGATGAGTCAGGAGCTCGTTTTCTTAATTCTTTTCTATAATGGTCAACTGATCGTTGATGATCAATTTATTCCAAGTTATGGTCGCACATCGCTATTGCTTAAGACATCCGCGAGAAAACTTCAAAAGCAAGCGAGAATGGGTATTGCGGATGTTGAGTTTCTGTGTAAGAAAATGTACTTGTCTGGCAGCACGGATGACATCAACATATTCAACTGTCACATGACAAACATACAGAAAGTTAAACCAAGCATACAAGTAAGAGGTTAATGCGTGTGCAAGTGGTTATTAGTTCATGATGACCGTTATGGTACTATGATGATAAATGCATCGAATGTTTTAATGAGATACTCAAATGGGCACGGACTACCAATTCAAGCACCGATAACATACTATAATATTGTGAGTTTATTTTATAAGAGGACCGGTATCATTGGGGAACCAACTGATGAATTCATATTCTCTCCTAACATAGTGCTTCGAGAGTGAGGCGCCCCCTATCCACAACCAATATTAATGCCAATGAAGTGCAAGTGTCGACATGAGTTGTCGATCCTTCATAGTTGACTTCATAGGCATTAAGTTCATGTACCTGTTCTAGAACACTAATTTATCACATGTCATGTGATCATTCCATAGCAGCTTCAGTCCATCGAAGATTGAATCATTTGGCTTATGTGTCAAACTATTATACCATAGCAATGTATGAGCGTACATACTCCGCAAACTTTCATGTTCTGCATGATCGAATGTGGGCTCCGAAAATTGCCATCGACTTCTTAGATGAAAAGAGTATTTTAAAGCATCGATGTAATGTAAGGCAGATGAAATAGTAGATAAGACACTACCTAGAGATTTCTCTCATTTGGTGATGATTTTAAATCGGTTCCGGTTTCCTATAGCAAAACCCCTATAGTTAATTACATCTCTCAATAAGTGAGAGAGAACTTTAGATTAAGGCTCGTTAGATCACAAATGCGTAGCGTATAGTAGCAATATGTAGAGTTTTAGAATTTAAGATATGAAATTCATCATTTTAGCTTAAACCGGATGGTTGGGGGAATGATGACGTGCTCGATCTAGATCCCATGATTTCGTCATCCCGGGCAGTCACGGTCCCTAGTCTACTTAGTCAAAGGAGGTAGTCAACCCAACCTGACAGAATGATCCTTATCAGCAACACATAGGTTACGTCGTCCAAGAAATTCTTGTAGACCTAGGGTGATATTTGTCTAAGGAGACAGGCTTAAGTCTACCTTATCTGACAGAGAGCTATTTGCCCTATCAAGTATACCCTATGATTCACAACTCAAATGGCGAGCCATTGGAGAGCATAATGGATTCTGGACGGCCAAAATGTTCGATCGAGGACTCGTAATCGCTTCATCGTGGAGCCTATGGCCAAGCCAGTTAGAGGACATACGCGTTCTTACTGGCGTGAGATTAATTGAGAGTGAACATAGCAAAATACTTGATTTGACATTGGCTCCTTTGTGAGCTAGAGTTTTCTTAATTTGTCACCCCCGACAAACAGTTGTGAAATGTGGATAAATTGTGTTTGATTGTGAAATGTGGATAAATTGTGTTTGATTTAAGTTTTTTTTAATGATAGAATTTTATTTAAGCAATTTTTAGATTGCTACTTAATTTTAAAAAATTGATTAATTTGAATATATTTAAGAGCTCTAGATCACAACTCGTTTAGTTGCTAATAGATGATTAGTCCTTTGGACAAAACCAATTTCTCAAATATTTCACTAATTTGAAACTCTTATTATAGGTTTTTAGGTTTTGTTAACCCAAACCTAGTCCTAAGACTAAACCAGGAAGCAACCTACGCATCATCCTCACACACTTGAATTTAACCATTCAACATAGTGTCGGGGCTCATGTGGGTGTATAATAATTTTTGGTAATTTTGTGTTTGAATTATGAGATTGATTTCAGATTTTTCATTTAATTCCAACCTAGCTTGCGCAGCATTTTCAGACATTAAAATTTGCACTTGAAATCTCTATGTACGAGCACATGTAGGTGTTTATAGCTTAGAAATTTTCACATAATTAGTGATTTCTTTGATTTTAAAATTCATAATTAGAATGAAATTCCTTAATTTATGTATTGAAGGAAAGCTCCATGATTTTTGTAGATTTTTGATAGATTTTGGTTTAGTATCATCTTTTTGTTGCAAA
The DNA here is from genome assembly GCA_021442155.1 of Cymbidium sinense. Taxonomy (NCBI): domain Eukaryota; kingdom Viridiplantae; phylum Streptophyta; class Magnoliopsida; order Asparagales; family Orchidaceae; genus Cymbidium; species Cymbidium sinense. Next base: position 24,109,396 of record CM038220.1, on the reverse strand, counting down.
GAGTTGGAACCTAGAAGAAGGCAATTTGAAGCTACAGGCTCATAGAATAATGGAATTTGTTATTTAAAAAAAAAATTACTCCTCGAAGTAATTCTCATTTTTCCTCTCTTTTGTTCAAACTTGGTTTTCCCCCTCTTTTGTTCAAACTTGGTTTTCCCCCTCTTTTTTGTTCAAACTTGGTTTCCCCCTTCTTTTATTCTTTTAAAAATAACCCACTCACTACCTCTTCTAATTTTTTATAAATAAGGCCAAGAGAGATTCCCTATTCTATTCTATTTGTTTGAAGGGTTATAGTTAGGATATTTGAAAGGGAGTGGTTAGGAACTTTAGTGGGCTTTCAATTCTGCTTAAATAAATTTTGTAAGTACTTTTCACCATTCTTTTATTTTGTTTTACTTTTATGTTTGTCATATGTCATTCTATTTTCCCCCTTTTTATTTGAAGCTTTTAATTCAAGTCATTAAGGATATGTATACTAGAGCTGTTACTTGTGTCCAAACACAAGGAGGATTGACAAAATATTTTCCTATTTCAGTTGGATTACATCAAGGATCAACATTAAGCCCTTATCTTTTTACTTTAGTTATGGATGTTCTTACGAGGCATTTACAAGAAGATGTACCTTGGTGTATGCTTTTCGATGACATTCTTCTTGTTGAGAAGACTAGAGAGGGAGTCTAACAGAAACTTGAATTATGGAGGTCAACTTTAGAGTCTAAAGGTTTTCATTTAAGTAGATCTAAAACTAAATATATGGAGTGTAATTTTTATTGTAGAAGTTTTAGTGATAGTGTTGTGACTTTAGGTGATCAAGTCATTAATAAGAGTGAGCGATTCAGATATTTAGGCTCTATTGTTCAAAATGGTGGTGAAATAGATGGAGATGTTATTAGTAGAATTCAAGTTGGATGGTTGAAGTGGAGGAATGCATCTGGCCTATTATGTGATAGAAAAGTTCCACTTAAACTTAAGGGGAGAATTTTATGAGATGGTGGTAAGACTGCAATGACTTATGGTGTAGAAAAGCATAAGACTAAGTTAAGTGTAACGAGATGAGGATGCTTAGGTGGATGAGTGGCTTTACTCTTAGAGATAGAATGCAAAATGAGTATGTTCAGAAAAAGTTGGAGTAGCTCCAGTGGTAGATTAGATTAGGGGAGTCGCCTTAGATGGTTTGGCCACATAAAGCGTTACGTCCGATGACTTAGGAGAGTAGATGCATTAGATTTGCCTTATGTTAAGAAAGGGAGGTAGACCTAAAAGACTTGGTTAAGATGTATAAAAATGATCTTAGTATACTTGAATTAAATGAGAATTTGACACATAATAGGACACAATGGAGACGAAGGATTCATGAGCCGACCCCACCTAGTGAGATTAAGGCTTGTTGTTGTTGTTGTTGTTGTTGCTTTTAATTCAAAATTAGTTGCAAGTTTTCTTACTTAACGTTCTTAAGTCAGTTCATTTCAATCTTTCATTTTTTTTCTAAGTCAAAAGATCTGACATAATTTTGACAGCCTCCCGGTGCCATCCTGGTATAGGGGGTTGCATCGGGGGTATTTTGGCTTTTTCTGCGCCTCTTGACCAGGCGGCGTGTCTTTGTGACACCACGATTTTCATCTCATGTCCTCTTGAGCACGAGGCCTTTAAACTGAAAGACATACAATGCAATATATATTCATTCTCCCTTTTTCTAAGTCCGGAAATTAGACAAAATTTTGACAACATTTCATCTAGGGGCGACATCTAACAAATGTTGGTTTACTCGATGCACCCTCTTGAGCATAGCGGTGTCTTGACACCACAACCTATTTTTCATTCAGTCGCCTCTTGAGCACCAGGCCTTTGTAAAGAAACACATGCATATATATATATATATATATATATATATATATATATATATATATATATATATATATATATATATATATATATATATATATATATATATATATATATATATATATTCATTCCTGGATCACACATATTCGATGTATGTATTTTTGGTGCAATGCTTTGCAAGGGAATAATGTTGGGTATGCAAGGAAGTGAGAATGTAAGGTGAGTGTGGAGAAAATCGAAAGAAGAATTTGCCTCTTAACGATGTTCTTCTCCCGATTTGTGGTGAAGCGAAGGTTAGAAGGCTAAAGCAAGGAATGTGACACCATAAATCGAAAGAAGAATTCACCTCTTGACGATATTCTTCCCCGATTTTGCGGTGAAGCGGAGGTAGGAAGGCTAAAGCAAGGAATGCGACGGAAATCGAAAGAAGAATTCACCTCTTAACGATGTTCTTCCCCCGATTGTGGCGAAGTGGAGGTAAAAAGGCTAAAATAAGGAATGCTATGCTGAAAATCGAAAGAAGAATTCGCCTCTTAATGATGTTCTTCTCCCGATTGCGGTGAAACAAAAAGTGGAAGGGTTATGGGGAGTGCGACGTCGAAAATCGAAGGAAGAATTCACCTCTTGACGATGTTCTTCCCCCAATTGCGGCGAAGTGAAAACGGACAAAGCGAGGGTTCGATCGAAAACCGAAGAAGAATTATGACGTTCTTCCCAATTGGCTGAAACAAAATGGAAAAATTTGGATGGATTCTTGAGAACGGGAACAACAATTAGGCGTAGGAAGGCTAGATCTGGGTGAGCTAATGCAAGGAATGCAATGGGTTGAAAGGCCATGGGAAGGAGTTGTGGCTTTCTTGTGAATGAATAGTTTCCGAAATAGAATGGGCAAAATAAGCGTGGAGAGGGGGGGGGCGGGCAGCCGTGGAGTTAAAGCTAAATCGTGCAAAACGAGCCCTTGAGCAGTCCCCATGAATCAGCTGAGCCCTGGGTTCAGCAGAGATGGAACGAGCTTACAACAGCGCAAGCGGTCGGCCGTGAGCGTGGACAGGCGGCCAATAGCGGCGAGGCAGTCTATGAAGCAAGTCCGAGGTGGGATCACCTGGTGCCGAGGCGCCCGCGGCTTGATGAAAAGCAGAGCGTTAGCGAGCGGATGGGCTTTGCGGGGATCGTGGGGCCGGTTGGTACCAAATTGGGTCCATTTCAGCTCAAAATGAGCGTCGTAACTTTCGATCTCTCGATTTTTGTGTAGACATATCCAAGTTGAATGAGAACAGTCTTATTTGATAGATTTTAATATTTCGAAGCCAATGGCATAATCAATTTTGCAATCGAAGGTCGTTTGGTCCTCGTCGGTGTCTCCTGACCTCGATATGCGTACAGGTGCATTGATGACTCGAGCGCTTGATCGATTGATCATCAAGTCATGCAATATTTATATCTTGATTTCAACATTCTGAATGTAACGGCGAAGTCCATTCTTCAATCGGAGGTTATTTTAACCATTTTTAGTGACATCCAATATATTTTGAGCCTCAATTTACGCACTGTCACTTCCGAAGTCCGTCGAATTTGACTTGTGGGCTTGTCTTGACTTATGGCACACATATATGGAGATCAACAAATGCCTCCCGACAAATGTGATTCATGCATGGAACGAGTCACGTTTGTTGAAAACAGGTTAACTTTTTGGGCTGGCCAGAGAACTTGGATTATTTCGGCTTTGATTGCGATAGCTTACGAAACTTTGACAGAATTTGTTATTAGTATGCTGCCCTATTCAGGACATGCTAAATGATGAGCTTGACCAATTTTTCAGAATCGACTTGTCGGATAGAGAAGAGTTCTTACACCATCTACTCTCTGCTTCAATGGCTTTGCTGAAGATCTCTTTCTTTTATGTCATTGCAAATTTGAGTTTCCTCGAACCTTAGCTTCGTGCTTGGTTGAGTTTGATGGAGGAATTGATGTGCTTATTTTGATGAAGGACTCCACTGGGGAATCTATTTATCCATGCTTGGGATTTAAAATTCCTTACGTCTCGATCTTGACGGACTTGATGAAGGACTGATTTGTCCATATTGACTTGTCACCGAAGTGTATATATGCGCTATGAACCATATGTTTCTTTGCTTTGAGATTCGTTGGAGGTACATAGATGGCTCTTCCATATAGGGTCAATGTTGAGTTATTATGTGTGCTTTAACAGACTGAATAACCACAAAATTCCTTTAGTTCAGCCATCAGCTTTGTTTGAACTATGGAATTGCTTCTTCGGTCCTGTGCTTTCTGCTTTGATGAACTCTATGAGGAGATGGGCTTGGATCTATGCTTTAAGCTTGATCAGATCATTTGAAAATAGATTGAAATATCACCTTACAGGTAATATGAAGATTGATTTGAGGCAGCCCTGAATTGAGCATTTTCTCAGATTGTCTTGCTCTATCGATCAAGTAGAAAGATCTCTTGGATCCTGTTTGCTTGTAATCACTAAGCTGGATCTAGTTTGAGATTGAACAGCTATCGTCATTGAACTGATGAGCAGGGGCTCTTTCACTGCGGCATTTTTCTTACGGCTTGTTGAGTGAGGAGTGCGTTAGCAACTTGGTCATATTTAGGCTTATTGAGTTCGTCCTTTAGAAACTCGAGTCTTTGACTTAAGCTATAGTGGTTTAGTGGTTTTGTCATCAGACTAACGAACGGGGGCTCTTTCACTGCGGCCTTTTCTTGCAACTTATTAAGTGAGGAGAGCATCAACAACTCGGCCATTTGTGGGCTTGTTGAGTCTGACCTGAAAAACCCATCCGTGTCCTATACTTTGGGATGTAGAGGATGATGTTTCTTCAACTCGATTGATTGAAGCTTAAATCGAGTTCTTCGACTTGATCTCTAGAATTTGACAAGTCTAGAGATAAATTTCTTGATATTTGAGGTTATCTTTTCATGCGAAATGGATTCTTTTTTATTTGCAAGAACATGCAACTTAATAATAATTATATATATATATTAGGATTTTGCATAACGTCAAGTCAACTGAATCAAAATATATTTGAGGATCTCGTCTTATGACACGATGTCAACTCAAATAGACTTAATATAAACTAAAAAATGTCTCCTATCATGCAGGGGAATTCTAAAGTACATTTTGGAGAATTTTAAGATAAAAATATACAAATATATCCATATTTGAATTGATGTACTCTAAAAGAGATTTTAACATACAATATTGATTTCATTTATATATAAAAATCTAAAAATACCCCCTATGTAACCTGGGAATTTTCACAGAAAATTTCTTCATCTAGTATGTTTATTTAGGGATCTCGGCATGAAGAACGATGTCAACCTAAATTGATATACTAAAAAAAATGCCCCCTATCTTGCAAGGGGATTTTTATTATACTTCGAGAATGTGATCGTTAAGTATAGTACTTTTTCAAGTACCGGCCATTAATTGGCGGCATTGGTCTTTCACCCTTTAGGTTAATGAGTTGGTATGCTCCTCCTTGGTATACTTTTTCAATGACAAAAGGATCTTCCCAGTTAGGTTCAAATTTGCCATCAAATTTTTGATTAGGAATAATTGGTCTTCTCAGCACCACGATAAATTCTCCTTTTTGGAATGTTCGGGACCGTACCGTATGGTCAAAATCCCTGAACATCTTTGCTTGATAGACTTCCAGATTTTGATGAGCTTACAATCTAACTTTATCAAGCACGTCGAGCTCCTCCATTCTTAGACGGGCATTTTGATCTTCAATTAGATTGTATTTGATGGCTACTCGAAGTGAAGGAAACTCAACTTCAAGCAGAAGAACTGCTTCAATTCCAAATACCAATCAATAAGAAGTGGCTTTAGTCGGTGTCTTGTAGGTAGTTCGATACGCTCATAGTGTCTCTACTAGCTTGGTGTGTCATTCTCTTTTATTTTTAGTGAGAATCTTCTTGAGCAGCTTGACTAATGTCTTGTTAAACGCCTCTGCCAAACTATTTGCTCTTGGATTGTATATTGAAGACTATCGTCAATCAATTTTGTGTCGATCGACGATTCTATAAATCTTGGCACTTTTAAAAGCTATGCCATTATCAGAAATTATTTGGCGTGACACTCCAAATCTATAGACTACATTATTCATGAAGAAGTTAATCACTCGGTCAGTAGTAACTTCTTTAAATGGGGTAGCCTCAGCCCACTTAGAGAAATAATCAGTCGCTACTATGATGAAGCAATGTCCAGCTGATGATGATGGATCGATTGGTCCAATTACATCTGTACCCCCAACATTCAAATGGTCAAGATATTATTGTTGGGTGTAATGGATTTGGAGGTTGATGGATGAGATCCCCATGTACTTGACACTCATGACACTTCTGATTAATACGTCTCTCACCATAGATGGCCAATAATAACCAATCATTTTGATCTTTCGCCATCTTAGGACTGGCGATGTGCACCATAAAGTCCTTCATGAACTTCAACCATCACTTTGCTAGCTTCATCTATACCTAAGCATCATAACCACATTTGTTCAAAGGATGTACGATATAAAGTGTTGTTGACGAAAGCATAGTATAACATTCTCTTTTCGATTTGAGCTATCAGTGATTTATTACTTGACAATTTACCTTCTTTAAAGTAGTCGATGAAGGCTTGCCTCCAATCACGTGACTCTTCTACAACAAAGGCTTCACACTATTTTTCTAAGGCAATGTCATTCTTAGCTCTTCTTGGTATAACTTCTTGTTGATTTTGGGAGTATGAGGAGCAATAAATTATCCATTGTCAAATTTGGTAACCTCTACCTATGAGGATTGATACTTTGGCTCTCTAAGACTTGAGTAAATATCGATCATGACATAATCACTATTCATACTTGTCATTTTCTTAGCTAGTTTTGCTAAGAAGTCGGCTTTGCTATTATCGGATCAAGAGACTCGAGTTAGTGTAATATTTGGTATATGTTTCATAAGCTCAAGAACTCGCTTGTGATAGAAAGCTAACTCAAGCTTGTTAATTCTATAAATGCAAAGTATTTGATTTATAATAAGCTGAGAATCGCTAAAAATATACAAGTTCTGAATGCCTATGAAAATAACTTCTTCAAGGCCTGTCACTAATGCTTCATATTCAGCTTCATTATTAGTTCTTAGCTCGGTCAATCTATATGATCATCTCATTATCCCTCCTACTGGAGTTATGAAGATGATGTCGATTCCTGCTCTTGCTCTTGAGAAATTTAGATGTTAGACTTGTTTGATCGATGATGCTCCATCAAAGTACATTTCCCAAATTTGTGATTATTTCTCTTTCATGAATGAGCATAATTTGCTCATCGGGCAAATCATCATTAAGAGAAAAGTCCGTAGGGATGGGATGTGCAGCTAGAAAATCTGCTAAGACTTGTCCCTTCGCTACTTTCTGCAAGACATATGTGATATAAAATTGTAGAAGCAATACTGTCAACGCTGGTCTTGTCATCAAGTACTTTAGCGGATCGATCCTCGAGATGAAGGTAATCTTGTGAGATAACATATAATGACGAAGCTTTTAAACATCTTTCCTCGGTAGACTTCTAGATTTTGTTGAGCTTGGTGTCTGACCTCGTCAAGTTCATCAAATTCTCACATCCGTAGATAGGCATTCTCATCTTGAGTGAGAATATGTTGAATGGCTACTCAGAGTGAAGGTAGTTCAACTTCAAGTGGCAAGACTACTTCAGCTCTAAATACTTTAGCATGAGGAGTGGATTTTGTGAGATGCAGTCTAGATGTCACTGTGTCTATTTATAAGGGAATTTCACTTGAGAATTTGGCCTCCAAATTTGCTCACCTATTTGCTGGGACCTTTCGACCAGTTCTTAGACATGTGGTCTAAGTGTCATGCATCGATGCTTGAGACTTGAATTAGTAGACATTTTCGGGCTATAAAGGAGGTCTCTTTAGAGGAGCAACTCTAGTCTTTCTAAGGATAGGACCTTTGTATTTTTTTTCATCTCCCATTTCTTCTTAGCAACTTTGAGGACCCAATACACTCTTGCATATACAGTTTCGAGTTTTCTCACTATAGAAGTTAGAACCTGATATTATCGAGTCTAGAAGGATTGTTTTATTTGACCAGTAGAGCTATTCCTTTTTTAACCCATCTTAGGTTGTCAAACTTATTATGGATTGAAACACTCATTTCTAGTTTTACCTCTGGTTGTACAATTTTTGCTTGAACAATAGCTGTTGAGCATGCGGTTCAATATTTCTCTTTCCCCACTATCGTTGGGCTAGCTTGCTTCTAATTGAAGAAGCTTCTGCATCGCTACTTCTTCTCAAGGCTCCGACCTCCATATTTATTTTCCTTTTAGGGACCTTCGTGGAGTTCCACATGCGGTTTGGTGTCATGCTCACCATGTAGGAATTGCTTAGAAAGTCTTGAGCTCTTACTACCACGATTGTAGCTTTTGTAGTGGAGCATTTTGACTTCTTTGATAATTGTTATTTGATACATGTTCTTCATATTTTTCTTTAACAATCTTCATAACTTTATGTCCTCAGTAGATAGAGCTTCATGTTATTTTATTGAGCCCAAAAATACTATTTAACATCACCATTAGAGCTATTCTTTCTCAACCATCTCAAAATTTTCAAATTTATTGTGAGATAGAAATACTCGCTTTTGGTTGTAAGGTTGGTTGTATGACTTGTGATTCAAACAACAACTATTGAGCTTGTAGTTTAGTGTTTCTTCTCCTTTGCCTTCTACTCAATTTTCCTCCAGAAGATGAGGCTTTAGTATCATACCTTTCTAGTGCGAAAGGTTCAATTGACAGAGCTGGCACATTCACAGGTATGACTAAAACTTTCTACCCAGTGAAGGTTCTCTTCATGATTGACGCCTCAAAATAAATCAATCTTTTAAGTACAAAGGCTCTCTTTTCAGGAACCTCAATAACAGTAGTGGTTATTCCAATTGTTCTCCTCCATTGCACAGGTTGGTGTGTCCAATATGCAGATGCTTTAGGTGGGGGATTATTTGCAATGGTGATGGCTGAGAAGTCTACACTATCAAAGTGAATAGTAACTCTAACATCCCTAGTATTGATTACAACATTAGTTAGATGGATTTTGCTAGCTGCATGATAAATAGTGTTACGAAGATCCATCGATATCTGAAATAGATTAATCATAATGGCATAGTTAGCTTAGATTTAGTTTCATTGATAATTGATTTTACATTTCAATTTTTATCATGCTTTACTTCTACTATAGTTTAAATTTGACTAGCCAAAGATGGAAAGAGAATCCTGTCCCCAGCAGAGTCGCTAGAAATCATTGGGCTCCAAAATTTGTCATCGACCTCTTGATGAAAAATGTTTTAAAAAGCGTGTAATTTTCGAAGGCAATAGTAGATAAGACTACCAGAGATTTTGCCCTCATTTGGTGAGGACTTTAGATGGTTCCGGGTTTCTTATGCAAGCCCATAGTTAATTACCCCTCTCAATAAGTGAGAGAACTTTTGATTAAGGTTAGTCATTAGATGAAATCGTAGCATAAGATATAAAGTTTTAGAATTTAAGATATGAAATTCATCATTTTAGCTTAAATCAGATGGTTGGGAGAATGTTGATGTGCCTGATCTAGATCCCATGATTCCGTCATCCAGGGCAGTCACAGTCCCTAGTCTACTTAGTCAGAGGAGGTAGTCGACCCAACCTGACAGAAGGATCCTTATCAACAACACATGGGTTACGTCGTCCAAGAAATCCTTGACCTAGGGTGGTGTTTGTCAGAGAAGATAGACTTAAGTCTACCTTACAGAGGGTTGTTTTCCCTATCAAGTATACCCTATGATTCACAACTCAAAGAGCCATTTGGGAGCATCTGACTACGGATTGATCGTAATATAATGGAGTGGGCGGCCAAACCACTCGTCGGAGGACTCGTAATTGCTTTATCGTGGAGCCTCTTGGTCAAGCCACGCGGTCAGGAGGACACGCCCGCCTTGAGATTGATTGAGAGTGAATATAGCATAACACTTGATTTGACATTGGCTCCTTTGTGAGCTAGAGTTTTCTTAATTTATCACCCCTGATAAATAGTTGTTAAAGCTGAATATATTATGTTTGATTTAAATTTTTTTTAATGATAGAATTTCATTTAAGCAGTTTTTAGATTGTTGATTAATTTGATTTGAAAAATTGATTAATTTGAACATGTTTAAGAACTCTAGATCCTATCAACTCGTTTGTTACTAACAGAGGATTAAATCTTTATCACTTGACAAAATCAATTTATCAAATATTTCAGATTTGAAACTCTTATTATAGGTTTTAGGTTTTAACTTTGACCCAGTCTAAGACTAAAGAAGCAAAAATGCATCCTCGGACACTTGAATTTAAGCATTCAACATAGTGTGGGATGTGTGTATAGTAATTTTAGGTAATTTTGTGCTTGAATTATGAGATTGATTTCAGATTTTTTATTTAATTCCAACCTAGCCTGCGTAACATTTTCAGACATTAAAATTTGCACTTAAAATCTCTATGTCTGAGCACATATAAGTGTTTATAACTTAAAAAATTTCACCTAATTAGTGATTTCTTTGATTTTAAAATCATAATTAGAAAGAAATTTCCTTTTATATGTGAAGGAAAGCTCTATGATTTTTATAGATTTTGGTTTAGTATTGTCTTCTATCTGCTTATACAAAGAGTTGCAGATCCGGTGGAGAAGAATGCATTTTGAAGCTACAGGTTCAAAGGATAATGTAACTTATTATTTTTTTTAAAATTACTCATCAAAGTAATTCTCATTTTCCCCCTCTTTTGTTCAAACTTGGTTTCCCCCTTCTTTTATTCTTTTGAAAACAACATACTCACTACCTCTTCTAATTTATATAAATAAGGCCAAGAGAGAGTCTCCTATTCCATTCCATTTGTTTGAAGGGTTAGAGTTAGGGCATTTGAAAGGGAGCGGTTAGGAACTTTAGTAGGCTTTCAATTCTGATCAAATAAATTTTGCAAGTGCTTTTCATCATTCTTTTGTTTTGTTTTACTTTTATGTCTGTCATATGTCATTCTATTTTCCCCCCTTTTTTGTTTGACGCTTTTAATTCAAAATTAGTTGCAAGTTTCCTTACTTAGCGTTCTTAAGTCAGTTCATTTCATTCTTCCATTTTTCCTAACTCAAAAGATTTGACGCAATTTTAGTAGCCTCCCGGCATCATCCCCATGCAGGGGGTTGCATCAGAGGTGTTTTGGCTTAGGTATGCCCTGAATGAGAGGTGTCTTCGCACACCCAACCAGGTTTTTATCTCTCAGCCCTCTTGAGCACAAAAAGGGAAGACATACAATGCAATATATATTCATTCCCCCTTTTTTTTTCTAAGTTTAAAATTAGACAAAATTTGAACATTTATCACATGGGAAGTTACATCAACAAGTGTTGGCTTTTCTGCAGCTCTTGAGCATGTGACGATGTCTTACAACTTTATTTTTTCATCCCGTATTGCCCTCTTGAGCACAACGAAGCCTTCAAATCTGCAAAGAAACACAAGCATATATATATATATATTCATTCACAGATCACACATGTTTTGATGTATTTTTCGGCTTGCTGCAATGCTCGGCAAGATAACAAGGTTTGGTATGCGATTGGGAATGCAAGGTAAGGAGTGTGACGCCGAAAATAGAAAGAAGAATTCGCCTCTTGACGATGTTCTTCCCATGATTTGCGGCGAAGCGAAGGTTGGAAGGTTAAAGCAAGGAATGTGATACCGAAAATCGAAAGAAGAATTCGCCTCTTGACGATGTTCTTCCCCAATTTTGCGGCGAAGCGAAGGTAGGACGGCTAAAACAAAGAATATGACGCCGAAAATCGAAAGAAGAATTTGCCTCTTAACGATGTTCTTCCCCCGATTGCGGTGAAGCGGAGGTAGAAAGGCTAAAGCAAGGAATGCTACGTCGAAAATCGAAAGAAGAATTCACCTCTTGACGATGTTCTTCTCCCGATTGTAGAGAAGCGAAAAGTGGAAGGGTAACGGGGAGTGCAATGTTAGAAACCGAAGGAAGAATTTACCTCTTGATGATGTTCTTATGATTGAAGCGAAAGTAAAGCAGGCAATTGCGCGTGTGCAAATCGAAAGAATAATTCGCCTCTTGATAATGTTCTTCCCATGCGGCAAAAAGCGTGATAGATGGATTAGACTGAGATCTGAAACGGATCAGGTTTGTGGGCTGGATTGTGCAGAACGGGACGAAACAGCGGGCTGGTGGGCTGTAGGAAGGCTGGATGCAGGTTAGTGGGCTGGCGGGCCAAGGAATGTAATGAGCTAATGGACTGATGGGCCGTGAGAAACCACAGGCCTTGCACGGATCAGAACAGCTTCGGGCCGGAACAGAGTAGGCTGGAGGAAAAACTGCGCAGGTCGGGAGAGCGGGCCGACGGGTCGATTCGGCGGGTTAGGGTTGGAGCGCGGGTGCGAGACGTGGGCCGCAGGTTCGGCCGGCGGGCTGCGCGTGGAACGGGTGCAGCAGAGCGGGTCGGAGCGGGTCAGTGCGGGTCGCGTGGGTCACGGGGACGCAGAGCGGCAACGGGCAGCAGAGCGCCGGAGCTGGGTCAGCATAGAAGCGGATCGCGGGAGGCGGGATAGCGCGCGGACTGGACGCGGTAGCGAGTTCGGCGATGGGTTGATGCAGCGACAGGAAAAGCACCAGACCGGCAGGATGGGCTTTAGGGACAGGACCGGCAGAGGCGGAGGAAAAATTCAAAAAAAAAAAGGAGAATTATCTTGTATGCAGAGACAGAGAATACAGTAGAGAGAGAAACGTGAGAGCAAAATGAGAGAGAATGTAGAATGAGGGGAGCTGTTACATTTTCAGTTACTTTTCAAATTTTTTTTTCCTTTTTGCATTTTTTATATGAATTTAGTAAATGACATAATCAATATATATATATATATATATATATATATATATATATATATATATATATATATATATATAAATAATTTCATCGTTATGAATCTGATGGCGGTCGTTTTGCAATCAGCGATTTGGTTCAGTCGGTAAGTGGATCCATTTCACCTCAAAATGCGCGCCGCCGCTTTTGACTGCTCAATTTTCGCGCAGACTTGTCCGAATTGAGTGAGAACAGTCTTATTTGATATATTTTGACATTTCAAATCCAATGGCATGATCAATTTTGCGAACAGAGGTCGTTTGGTCCTCGTCGACGTCTCCTGACCTCGATATGCATGCAAGCGCGTTGATGACTCGAACGCTTGATCGATTGATCATCAAGTCGTGCAATATTTATATCCTGATCAATTTCGATGTTCTGAATGCAACGATGAAGTTCATTCTTCAATCGGAGGTCATTTTGACATTGACATCCATTTCATTTCGATTGCGTCACCTCAGTCGCCGAATTTGACTTGTTGGCTTATCTTGACTTATGCAAACATATATGTAGGTCAACATCGAAATAACTAGTCGACGATCGGCGATGACTTTATCATTTCTTTGCCGTAAAGTTAGATCAGGTAGGCCACAATCAAGTAGATATAAGAGCACAATAGACGATAGTGTAGTACAGAAAGCACTGTGCGGTTTTTTGCAAATCGGTTAATTGGATTATGGGACATGTCCACAACCCTACTAGTAGAATGTTAGTATGGATAGTGTAGAAAAATAACATGTACATAACCTCTAGGGATTTTCTTGTTTCTTAGTATTTTGCACAATTTTAATATTCGTCTTCCAACGGTATCTCATTTTGTTTTTCTTCTTGATGCGATGGTGATGAGCTTTCCAAACCAACTAGGCGTCGGAGTCTTTGAGATAGTCGATGGCCGCACACCTTGAGGTCCATCCCGGATATTTACGCATGACATAGGACCCAGCGCAGATTCAGTATGAATTTACTTTCAAGCTTTTTTTATTATAATATTTTAATTGATCAACTTGGCTTGACAGAGATTTTTTATATTGCAGGGTACTATTTTGGAGGCAGCTTCACATCTTCTTATGCTTAGAGTGGCGTTACTACGCGGTTCATAGTTGTCTTCCACGCACTGGGGCTTCATTGTATTAGCAAAATGCGATACATTAGACTTGACCATCACTTATTGACGGCGTTAGTTGAGCGTTGGTCTCCCCAGACCAACACTTTCCATTTCGTTGTAGGTGAGATGACTGTGACATTGCAAGACGTTGCAATGATCTTTGGATTGCGCATAGATGGACCACCGTCGATCCGTGTAGTTGGAGAGCGATGGCGAGTTGGCGATTCTTTGCGATGAGCTGGTGGACATCCCATTTGAACAGTATATCATGACCCCGTCGATCCAACAGTCCATTCTACATTCCGGATGGGCGCTTCGCTTTGCCGCTTAGGTGGTTACGTTAGACATTTTTGAGTCTGAGACCTCAGATAAGGACTTCAGCGGATATTTACGATCGTATGTGTTATTCCTTCTGGGGAGTTTCTTACTTCCAGATACTTCAGAGTCAAAGGTACACTTATAGTACCTTCCTTTGTTAGAAGATCTAGAAACATTCAGCATATTCTCAATAGGCGGCATAATGTTGGCTATATAGGGGAGTCGAGTCTACCAGACCAAGAAGGGCCAACATGGCTAGTTGTCTTCAGTTGCTCCAGATCTGGTCTTGGGAGCGACTTCATGTAGGAAGACCAACATTACATATCTCCTACCCTAAGAATCCTGATGGGCTGAGCATCGATTTCAGGTTAGAAAACTAAACTATTTTTCGATTGTTTTAATATACTGAGTTGCAAGTAACTGATTTGCGTATGAAAATTGGTTTACTGTGGAAGCAACGGTATGTCGGGATGTCATTCGGTAATATCATAATTTTTTGGGATGAACTTGATGGGCTACTCCTGAGCCAAGTATAACTCTTAAATGTTAAAATAAATTTTATTTGAATTTTACCATATTACTGTGTAACAACCACTAAAACATGCAGGTGACTTGGGGATGTACGATATTCTAATTAGAGCTCGTCATATTTGCCTTCGGCGGCTATATAGCTAAGCGTGTTCCCGATCATTTGGAAGAGGGTGGAGTGGCACCTTCCTGACAGAGTTCTTCGTCAGTTTGGTCACTTACCATGCATTGATGTTGCTCCGATGGATCTGAGCTTCAAAAGAGCTGATGGCATAGGAAAAGGCGTCCGATTAGATTAGATCGATCAACAACACATATCTAGGAGGCTCGTAGAGATCACATTGTCATGATAGATGACACTTATGCTAACGCATAAGCCCTCCGCTACATGTTATGGTTCAAGTCATAGGCTTCGTTGTACTTGCTTAAGGCGCATATTGATCCACTGACAACATACTATCCCAGAGCACCTACCGAGCGAGCATATGTTAAGATAATATTATAATCTACAAATTTTCTTAGCTACTGTATCTACATATTTTTATAGTAACATTTTAAACTTGTTTCATATAGGCGGAGCATATCTTAGTGACGGAGAATATTTTTCAGCCTTTCTTTGAACGTCCAAGTGACTCGGACTTCCAGTTGGCTATAAATAAGTCTGAGAAGATATGCCACAATCTGAGATTGAGAACCCACATCAACGACTACAAGCTCCAACATGTCACATTTAGCTCGACTACACACAAGTGGCGGAATAGTGCGACCCATCTACTTATCGATCCGAGTATCCACTTTTAAGGAGAGTTTTTCAATCTGGGTACCATATGGGCGTTGCAGAGAGATTGGGTATCTTTAGGAGACTTCAGTGTGGAGATGGTCAGTTGCGAGGCAAGATCGACCATATGATGTCTCCCCAGCGTGATGTCCATTGCGACCCCTACGCCTGATCAGTAGTCAATAGATATAATCATCAATGTATGCGATAATATACAAAGATGTATTTGTATTGTGTATTTGTAACTGGATATTTCTATAGTTTTGTATTTTCTGCATTTGTAACTAGGTTTACTTAAGATATGAATGAAATTTTTTTTATATAATTTGTTTTATAATACAATAACTTCATGTAAAGTAATTTAAAGTTGATGCTAGCAGCTGGTTGAGTTTATATGCAAACTGCGGACAAACTCTAATAAAAAACACATCTCATTTCTCAAAAAAAATATAGCGGGAAAATTACTATGAGGACATTCTACGAAACGATCGGGAGCTAAAACCGATTGATCGATTATCGGCGGGACTTAATCATAAGCAGTCACCCCATAAGTGGGCAACTGGCTCTAAACCACCTCAATGATGAGGTGACTGGCCAGTCGCCCACTTATGAGGCGATTATACCTAAACTGAAATTTTTTTTAATACATTCTTAAAATAATAATTATTAATTATTTAATACATATTTTAAAAATTTCTTCTATGTAATATGAATTCTAATGAAAGAGATTGAAGAAGGGAACAATTACTTAAATGTGGATGTCCACGCCTCTTTACATGTAACATTAATTTTTTTGGGGCATTTACATACATAGCACACAATTCATATATATTTACATATCTAACACCTAAATATAAATATTTACATATATAGCACCTAAATCTTTATTATTATAATAGAAATAATACTTTTCTTAATTTTTTGAAGTAAAATTCACTTTTGAAGCACAAAAAAGGTGTTATATTTATAGATATTAAATTTTAAATATTAGATATGTAAATGTATGGTATGTATGTAAATTTCTCAATTTTTTTTATATCATGCAAGGCACAAGAGCCGTCATTTCATGTAGCTAAGAACCTAAGAACCCTGAACTGATGCATATATGGCAAAGAGCTACATAAAGATGATAATGAATGAGTGTAAGCCTTGGCTTATCTGCTATGCCTATCTAAGGGGCTGTTTGGTGCCTATATTTAGAGTATAAAGTAAACTGAATGCAGTATAAAAGGATTATACTGTAAAAGGAATGCAGCATATTTGGATTACTTTAACTTGTTTGGTTCAAAACTCTACAAATACATAAAATTTTTTTTTCTTGTTTGGCAAAATAAATGTAATGTAAAGTATTTTTGATTCGATGGATAAGCGTCGACAACGGCGTGGGTGGTTAGGCGGCCCGGCGTAATGAAGCGGCACGGCGGTCAGCGGTCGGCGGCGCGGTGGTCGTCGGCAACGGCGATCAGCGGCCGGTGTGGTGACGAAGCATGGCGACGATGGTCGGCGGAGAGGAGAGCGGCGGCGCGGCGGCGGTCTCGGCGGCCAGCGGTAGTCAGCGGCCGCAAACTTACTGGTAGGTGTATTTGAAATTCAAATCGGTAATTCAAATACAAATGATAGTTATACATTTAATACACTAAATCAAAATTTTACTTTTATCACATCAAACACTCAAAAATTAAATTCTCTACATTTAGTTTTTCTTTACACTCTAAATGCAGGCAATCAAACAACCCTTAAGTTTTTCCCTCGCCTGAATTTCTGTTCACATTAATTAGCACATTTTCACAATTATTTAAAGCTATTTTTCCTCAACGAATCCTGCTGATACCCCCGTAGCTTCCCCCATTGTTGTATGTTTAATACATGTTCCTCGTCAGTCATTTTGGCTCATTGTCTTATGTAATCTTCAAATTCGCCCACACTTCTTGGTTAAAGTTGCCCGATTATAAGCTCCACACTGTTAAGAATACCAACAAAACCTATTATTATAAGCTCCACTTTGTTAAGAATACCAATGAAACCTATTATTATACTCTAGATGTTGAGCTCATTGAAGTTATCGATTTATGAAAATATATCGGTGAGGTAATTTATTTGCAGGCGGCCTTTCTTTACGAGGCAATAGATGCCTTGAAGAAGATATGGCATTGTCATAATAGAGAGCATATCTCTCTGCCTAGAATGATGATTTATATTTCTTATAATTATTTTTTAAAGGATCAATAATACAGTTGCCTACATTTTTTTCCTTGCAGTTGAACAAGAACATTAACCAGCTCTCAACTAGCATATAAGCTAATACATGGCAGCCATCCAATTACATACGAGAATTGCAAGCACAAAATAACTTCAATGGGAAAAATATTTGTGAATTAAAATATACGTATTAAACTGCACAAGTTTCTAATCGAGCTAAAAAGGAAAAACTAAATCTCAGATGCCTCACCATAATATGAAGGATGGGATATTGCAGCTTTGAGTTTGGCCTCAACCGTAGGCACGTGGAAGCTATTTGAAGGACTTAGTGCGGATTTTTCCTTTTCATTAGAGCCTGGTTCTGTTTTCTCTTTTGTTATTCCTGCCTTTTCTCGCAGTTTCTCCAGCTTCTCTATTGCTCTCCTCTTGTTCTCTGATCTAGTAGAGCGAGCTTCAGCAGTTTTAGTTACTAAGAAGGTTGTGAAAAGAGTGGAAGATAAGAGTGAAATTGCATCTCTTGGTGACAAGCATGGAACAAAATTTGATTGTTTTAATTGGATCCTTGGCTGCATGAAAATAACAATCATTTTAAGTAATCAAATTAATAACTGCCAAAAGAGGGAAAGCTTAAATACAAAATTTAAAACTATTGATTCTTAAAGGAACACTAGTATACATGGAGAATTTTTTCTTTAAACCATATGATCAGAGCTTAACAAGAATGAAGCACAACCACGAAAAAGAACACTATGTCAAATTTTCTTTAAAACTGCCAGAAAGAATGAAATCATATATACATATAATTGCAAGTTGTTTCTCATCATAAATAACCCCTACAAGCATTAAGTCGAAATAGAATAATTTTTTATTCAATTCGGCACTCCTAATATAGATCAAGAAAGATGGCTCCAAACTAGTGTCAGTTGTACAAGAGTATACAATAAATGAGCAATATTTTTTCAAATAATTTCATTATGAAGTAAGATGTTAACATAACTATTGAGCTTCTTTAAGGAGATTTTTCTTAAAACGACACTCAACAGCCTGAATCATGATTCAAATCTTAATGATCTAAGCACAAAGTGAGAACAAGCCTTTATAACATTACAATAACAGATGCATGCATAGATACAAATTCCATGCAAACTTATCTAATAGACTGGTTAATTGCCAGATCTATTATATCCTATAGGAAGCTAACATATAATCAAGAAATATGAGATTTTGTATTCAACACATTAGCTGATTTCCTTGCATCAAAAACAAAGAAAGAAAATATCATCCGTAGCAGCATTATACATCATAAATAATCCAATGGTTTGTTACTAAAGCTTCACTTGGTAAGTCTACAATCATAGGAACCACCTAAGTGACAGCTTTCTTATTTATCTAATACATTAAATTATTGCCTAGATCGACTGGTGTATCCATTATTAAGAAGAAACATCTTGTTTGAAAATAGAACATGCTCAGAATTCATGGTAGTGTGATTTGTCATTGTTTCACAAAAGTAAGAATAAAAAATATAAAAAGAGGGAAGAGTGGAGAATATTATCAAGCTTTGGACTATAGTTGGGGATGAGGAGAGTCAAAGCTACCCATGTTGGTAACTAGAGTCAAGAATGTGGGTACCTAATCAGACATCTCTACTATAGTTTTCTTAGCTTAGAAATCAGTCATCTATCTCTTTGGCAGGTAGCCTATAGTTAAAGGCTTTAGCGAAGTGCCCTAGGTCCATCCCTCTTCACAATTATCAAAGAATCTATCTTATCATATCCAACCACCATTATGCATTCACAACCTTTCACTTAGGATGAAATTGTAATCCTTAGTTGAACATCGTGAGCCTTATCATTAAGTTATTTGTTGTATTTACCCAATAGCTATCATGCCATGCCAACCAAGATAAAGTTCAACCTAAATGTCCAACATATTCCTTGAAAGTAGGTTACATCAAAAATGAGGAACTCTTCAACAATCAACTTCCACATCTAACTAGATTAGGTCAATCCAAGGATAAACTCAAGTTTCATAAAATTTATCTGCCACACTATTATATGACAAAAAAAAATAATGTTTAGGAATAGAATAATATACTCAATAGACCCATCATGGTACCATGGAGCTCATACCTATTCATAACCATCAAGCAATCCATCTAATCATGAAAATTTATCATTATGATACCAAAACCCATCCAATGAGGATGCAATTATAATTTTCAAGTGAGCACCACAATCTTTATCATCAAGTTTGTGTAACTACCTAAAAGTTATCTTGAGCATGCAAACTAACATGGAGTTCAACCTAACTACAACACATTCCTTGTAACTATCTATGCCAAGTGGAATAGGTACGCGAATGATAAGGTACTCTTTGACAATTAACTTCTATATCAAACTAGATCAAATTAATCCAAAGATGTACTCAATATCCATATATTTTATCCCCACACTACTTTATCTCAAAAAAAAAAAACACATATGAGGAGCAAAATAATATACTTAGTAGACCCATCATGATACTTTGGAACTTCATATGTTAATGAGTGTAACAATTTAGAAATCCAAACCCTTTTAGATTCTAACTCAATGAAATAAGTGTAATTAACCAGTTAAATCGTTTGACTTGCTCAACCTATAATTAGCAGATTTTGAGCTGGCAACATATTACTAAATACCAGGTATTGAATATCACTTGCTAACTAGATGAGTAGTCAACAAGATAGATGAGCACAATTGTAAGTTAACTAGCGGGCAAAACAAGCGAGTAAATCTGATGTAATTAGAGGTGCAATGATTTGTGTCAAGCAAAGAATCCCCACATGAAAATTGAGCCATGCCGGCAAGCAACTTCATTCATTTGATCATTTGATCAAGCACAACACAATTCTACAAAGTGCTTTTGCTTTAGCTTTTGATCTTCGAGTAATACTGAGTCAGAAATAGTTTTGTGTTGTTGGTAAATTTTTATGTAGGACTAATCCAACAATGATATCATTGTGATATATTAATAAATACTTAAGGTAATAATTTTGTTTGCAGATAATGCTTATAAAATATAAAATGATATAAATTACTAAAGCACTTTGAGTGTGACCAATAAGACAGATGCCTTGGCACTTGAAAGGGTTAGACAGACACACAGACAGACAAACATATATATATACATACATACATACATACATACATACATACATGGCTTGGCACTTGAAAGTGTCAGACAGACATACATACATACATACATACATACATACATACATACATACATACATACATACATATATTTTGTAGGGACAAAGTCATTAATTTTTTATAAATGCACCTTTTTTAGAGTCCTAAAAAATATTGTTATTAGCTTGTGGATTCCAAAAAAATGAAGAAAATAAATAAAAATGAATCCCACAAGAATGAATCTTTATAGTCTTCGAAACCTAAAAAAACAGATGAAGAGTAAGTAGAAGCTAGAAGATCCACAGTCTAAGTCTGTCTGTCAAAAGTTCTAAGTTTGATGCATAAGACAAAGCTCAATTGCTACTCTCTTTTTCTTTTCAAGTGATTATATTTCATGGACCCAACTACATCGAACTTTCTTTTATTATTTTATAATTTGTTTATAACTGTTTGTTTGTTTAGATGTTTTATTTGATGATTATTTATTTTACCTGCACTCTGGATGGAATAAAATGTTTATTTATGATATATTATTTCTATGACTTATCATAATTATTAGATGCCTGAATGAGTCACCTTAGGATCAGAAATGAAATTGTTCTATTATAAACAAAATTTATTAACGGCATGATTAAAATAAAATAAAGCATAAGCTATGTTACCATAAATGCATTCATATTACTTCTTTGCCCTTGTGAGGGCCCTCTATCTCCATTACACGAATAGGGGCCACTTGATCTTTGAGGATAACATCTACCTAAAGGAGATAGGACAACACTAAGGTAGGGCCAAACAAAGACATGGCATTCTAACCATACTAAAGTTGTGTCTTAATTAACAAATAAATTAAAATATAATTTTGATGCATTTAGTCTAGCAATATTGCATACCCACATATTTAAACTTAATGGCTATCTAGGACTAGGATTCTTCCTAAAAAACAATCTTACATATCTTACATATGCATGTGACTAGACATCATGATTTTAAAATGACTAAATGAGTTAATTGTCATCCCTTCTAGGCAAGACTGTAAGTCCAGACTAGTCGGGCTTATTTCAACTTTAAGTGAAGTTGAAAACTATAAGTCTTATTGCATATCATTAGATTACGTCTGAGTGACTACTTAATAATAGTTCTCATTTTAGTCTAAGTTTTGAGACTAATAATTTATCTTAGGCTACATCATAAGTCTTCACCTCTTAAACATATTCACAATCCTATGTTAATAAATTATAAATTTCAACATACAACTAAATAAATTCAAATGCCAAAATATAAAGTCCAAACTTAGATAGTTTTGAGTGTTACTGAGTTTCTCGGTATCGTGCACTCTTTATTTTTTTTCCTCCTTTAGTTCTTAAAATAATTGTTCTTAAATTTAAACATATCTCTTTTAAGTTTCTAAAATCATCAAATCTTTGAATTTAAAGTTTGAATTAATCATAAAATCGATCATCACAACTTTAATAAAAAAATTTCTTGAAAATTCACACTCTTAAAATATAATTAACTATATGGGCTTGCCCTTATAGAAACACGTGCCTCAAAATTTAAATAAAATTTAAATTCAAATAACTAGAAATACAAATCAAACAAACTTTGAAACTCATCTTGTTGTTATACACAAATCCATAGTAAAATAGTAATTCTATCTCACGAGATAGTATATCATTCTATATCACATTTAGATATAATAATAAGATAATAAGTAAATTCTCTTTATTTTAGTTTTTAAATCCACTACAAAATAGTAGCTCTCTCCTAAGACAGTATATTATTCTCAATGTTGCATTCGATCACTAGAAGAAAATTAAGTTCACAGTTTGTGAGTTTTCCCCTTCTTAAATAAATTTTCCCATAAGTTATATTGGCGACTCCACTAAAGATTTAAATTTTCCAACAACAAGCAAGTTCAAAGTTGCATATATCATTTATAAGGAGTTAAGTAGATTAGATGCCCATTGTCGATAAATTTATTCTTACACTCAAGAGAGAGTGAGGCTTAAGGATTAGTGCTTAGCTTCTAGCTAGGAAGTGTCCAGTTATATATATAGTGAAGAGTTGTTAGTTCTCCCATTTCTACAATCGCCAAATTATCTACTATATCAAAAATAGACATCATTTTCCCACCACAACCCTATCTAAAGATGTTGTATCAATTATTAGGTGAATATCACAACCCTCATTATTAAGCCTATTATAATCACCCATATCATAACCATCGAAAACAATTCTTATAACCATCATTACCACATGGACCCAGACACATCAGGTGGCTAAACAGCCTTCACAAATCAACACTAGCATTTGACTAGAAAAAATACATTGATGGGTAAAGCCAATATCTTGGCATATAAAATAGCGATAGATTTTCCCTTCTCTCCCTTATTTATTCAACTTTGTAAGAATATTGTAACATGTTTGTTCATCCTATGTACAATAAGTCTCTTTCTAAATGTAATTTTGTATGGTTCAACATTAATCACTCTATGTGAAACTTCAAACTTAATCTTTATGATAAAATATTAAAGAGGAAAAATAACTAACAAAATAAAAGATTGACTCACTTATATTATTTAATAAATTTAAGAATTAATTTTTTCATCAAAAAATAGTGGATTGTTCAACCACTAACAATAAAACCTAGATCTTTCCTTTCTAATAAATAGCATAACAAAAGTTAAAGAATAGTAAATATACACTAAATTGGCATGCATCATTACATTGCATACGCATGAGTTCATTACATGCAATGAATAGAATACATTAATAATCTCTATTGTGTACTTAGCATATACTTCAAAATTAAAAATTGTAAATAAGGTTGGTAGATGTTTGTATAACAACTGTTATCATTACAAGCCTTCTTACTTCTAATAAATTACTAAGAACATTTTCTTGAAATAAATAAAAAATAAAAAAATCACTGTTGGCATCACAATTTGAAAAATATTAAACTTGATACTTGGGTCTAGTTAGCTCAAGTTACTTTCTAACTCTCCTAATTGAGTCTATCACTTTCAATTTAGACCAACTGTACTTGACTAAGAACAATAACCTTACCAAATCCTCTAGTTTAGACTAGAGGTGAACTAAGCAACCCTGTTAAAAATTCTTCTAATGAGTTCAATTATGCTCCATGATAGCTTCCTAAAGTCCCTAGCTTAACATTGTATGCGAATCCTAACACAACCCATAAAATTAGCTACAATCATGATTTCATGCCCACCAAACTTTAAACACAAAAATTTCCCTATCAAAACCCCATTTACAAAATAAATAGCATAGTTACATCTAATTCATCAAAATAATTCAAAGCGGACTCATATGAGTCAAATATCAATTTGCATGCATTTGCCTCAAATGCATGTTGATAATCCCCACTTAAATAAGAAAATTTAATCAGAGAATTATATTGAATTAAATTAAAATACCTTAACTAATTAAACATATAAATTAAAAATCAAATCAAATCAAATATCTTACTCTAATCGACTACCACCTAACTCTCTTTATCAATTTCAAAATTTTAACATTCATTACTCTATCCCAATATTAAGATACTATAGCAAATATTAATTAATATTAATCCATTTATTTCATACCATAAGATAAGCAATGCTTGAAGTTAAAAAACAATAAGATTTTATAAGAATTAAAGTTGTCATTTTGCTGCTTGGTAAGATTCAAGTTAAAATAGAGTTAATTTTGTTCAAACATTTAGATTAAATGACTCAATTTAAAACAAAACAAAGAAGGATTTAAGATCTTGTAGAATTTAGAGTTTCATTTTGATGTTTAGCAAAATCATGCTTAAACATTGTCCAAAATTCTATTTAAATATTGTCTAAAATCGTGCCCAAATCTTGCTTAAATTGTGTTCAAAATTCTATTTAAATATGGTTCAAAAGTTTGCTCAAATAGTGCTTGAATTATGTTCAAATTCTATTTAAATCTTGTTTAAATCCTATTCAAATATTCTCAAAATCATTCTTAAATCTTGTTCAATTTTATTCAAAATTATGTTCGAATTTGTTTAAATTTGATTCAAATCTTGCCACCAAGGAACATCTTAAGACACTGATCTCTGTAATAATTTATGTGCATGCTTCTCACACATGTTACCTTGATACCCCAACCTACCCAGATTCACGTGTACATTTCACATGCATGATCTTTGACATGTAGAACTACCTTGATTTAGATGAGTGCTTCCCATACATAAATTTTTGAACATTTCAGTAACACTTAATTTCGCATGCCTGTGCACATTCACATTTGTTGACACACCTATTATTTTGTCCTTTGCACAGTAACATATGTATTTTAGACTAGTCGGTGCTTACAACCCCAACTAAGGCACATTTTGATGTGTTTTATGCCTCATCTATATTTAATCCAAGGATTGCAGACATCTTACAAGCAAACATTTAGTTGTATACCCATATGGTGGTTTTGTAGTAAGAGCATGTGGTTTGGTGAAACTGATTGTCTTTGGGTGCAATGCGTTAGGAAAGCTTATAAATGACAATGATTATTGATTTCACATGTGCAATCTTAGTTATCGATCTTTGATTAGTAGACCCAAATTGATTTTTAATGCAAAGCTATAAGATTCATTGGTTCTGCCGCACTCTACTATTAACCTAACATATTATAGTTTGTTTATATTGTATTAATGCACCCAAATACCCACCAAGTAACTCTACCGAAGCCTACTAGTGGGCAAGCTTGACCAAAGTCAGTTAAGTTTCTATGCATGCATTGCATATCATACATGCTAGCCAGAATTGCAATAGCTAACTTCATTTGATTGGCAGTGACATTTGCTTGGTCATTGTATTGTATTGGCATTTAAACTTTAGTCTAGGGTTGTATGTAACACATACTATACTTGAGGCTTCTCATTTTATTAATCACTTGAATCAATAGGTTTTACTTGGCGGCATGGGTCAAGGTTATATCTCTAAAGCATAATACTGTCAACCTATTGTTCTTAATAGATTGAACTATGCTCAAATTTACATTCTAAGTAACCTTCACAGGATTATAGGCTATCCTACCCCTAGCTCATTCTAGCGCCTATTTATGACATGATTATCATTTCAATTAAATTTATATCTAATATTTTGATTAGACAATGGCATGAATGTGCATTATCATCATCCATTCGTGTCTTGTTTGATCATATCTTAGCTTCACCCTCAATTGATAACTTTTTCTAGTCTAGTCATGCCCTTTGACCAGACTTTTCTTGAGCACGTCAACCTCGAAGTATGAAGCTAAATAAGCCCATAGAACATTAAGCAAGTATAGATGATGGATAAACACATAATTGAGAGATTTTAAATCATACTTTTAAGAAAGCCTATATTAGTTGAAACAATGGCTAACAAAGGATAGACCCATGGTGAATGAGACTCAAGCTCTATTTGCATAAAGGAAGGTGAAGGAATTTAAGCAAAACACCACAGTTGTGGCTTGAGTACGTATCTTCGAAGTTTATTGGAGATTTCAAATCCTTGTCTCATTCCATACACTCAAACTGGGAACATACAAACAGCTCCTAAAAGTGGAAGTGAAACTGACATAATTTCAAATACTGTAGATTCGAAAGGTCAAACTTCATTTACGTAAAAATCAGGGAATCTCGTTTGATTAAAAGTTCAAAGATTTGTACAGAATAGAGGAAGTCACTTATCTTGGCTAGAAATTGTCTATTTCATAAGGAGTAATATCTCCCAAAGACACAAGCAGCTTGAAGTTCTACTAGTTCTTACGAAAAAATCTCAAAGAAATTAAAAAGTTTTATTAAAAATAACCATTAATTAAGATTCTACTTAGTTAAATAAAAACTATATTTAGTCAAATTAGATAAAAATATCTTCTATAAAATAATGTCTTCATTAATCAAATTTAATTATAACTACAACTAATTAAACAACAATAACAACAACAAGCCTTTATCCCACTGTGGGGTCGGCTACATGAATCCTTATTCTCCATTGTGTCTTATTATGTGTCAAATTCTCATTTAATTCCAATAAACTAATATCATTTTTTATACATCTTAATCAAGTCTTTTTAGGTCTACCTCAACCTTTCTTAACATAAGGCAAATTTAGTACATCTACTCTCATAACCAGGTCAGCGGACGGCTGATGCTTTATGTGGCAATATCATTTAAAGCGACTCTCTCTAATCCTACTAGAGCTACTCCAACCTTTTCCCGAACATACTCATTTCGCATTTATCTCTAAGAGTAAAGTCACTCATCCACCTAAGTCATCTCTGCAACACTTAAGCATATGCTTCTCTTTTATTGGCCAACATTTGGCACCATAAAGCGGTACTTTTCTATCCACAACAGGCCAGATGCACTCCTCCAAAGCTATAATTATAACATTGATAATCTTAGTGTCAACAACAATCTTTAAAGCTATAATTATATCTTCAATCCTATTAATATTTATAGC
Source organism: Cymbidium sinense (assembly GCA_021442155.1). Taxonomy (NCBI): domain Eukaryota; kingdom Viridiplantae; phylum Streptophyta; class Magnoliopsida; order Asparagales; family Orchidaceae; genus Cymbidium; species Cymbidium sinense. Next base: position 24,082,027 of record CM038220.1, on the reverse strand, counting down.
ATTATCCTTTAAAATTTTATTTATAATCACACATACATCATTTCTAATTACTTTTACGAATATCAACATTTAAAACCTAAACTATCAATCTACTTGGTCTTCTCTCCAAATCATTTAATTTTTTAAATATATAAAATATTTATCTTCCTATGAACCATAATATCTATTAATTCCATTAATTTACTCATAAGAGTATCTATATTCTAAATTCCTAACATAATTATAGTTTCATAGACCTTTTTTTTTCCCACAATCGTCCATAATGTGAGAACCCTTACTTGTTTAAATCTATACACGAGCACCGATGCAACGGTCCTTGCACTTTTCCTTTGGGCATATAGTGCATCGCCGAGAATGAACTAGCATTAACATATCTTAAGCGATTCATATATCATGATTATTTCGACAAATTTTGCACTTGTTATCAACTATCTATCTTAACCATCCACTTTTCACATCCGGACTTGGGAAAAAGTTTATTAAAATCATAAATGCTACTGGTTATAATTTTTAATAAATTAATTATTAAAATTAAATTACATCTCTCCATCAATTAATATACATTATTATCAAATATTCAAAATATATCACAATTTATAACAAAATATAAAAGCTCTCCTTCGTTCCAACCAAAACCACCGAAGCCCTCTCCTTCCTCACATTGGCTATGACCAAGATAGAGAGATGCAGGGCGAGAGCGACATTGACGGGACCACCGGCATGCAAAGAAGCATAAATTGGAAATAACTCTCCCTTTCGATCAATTTACAAAATCCGATATCAAAAGCAAAATGGAGGAAGATTTTGTAGGATTTGAACTTCACATTTTTTATTGTTGGATTTAGGTTAGATCTGCTTAAATCGATCAAATCTTGCTACCAAACAGCCCCTAACACAATCCAAATCCCAATAACATCAAACTACTTAAACTCTCTCCAATTTCATAATTATTTCTAACAACATGCAAAAGATATATCCCAATGCAAGTGAAGGAAGCGATTGCTAGATATTCAAGATAAACCGATGAAGATGCAAAGGATATTATATACATGTACATCTTCCTTGCGAATATAACCCCTCGTGAGCTCAATGTTCTTCCAACGCGGTGAAGGAAGCGGACACCGACGGCTCGAAGGTAACTTAAACTCATTTTAGATTTTTTGATCCCGTGGCGCGCCACGATAATGCGATAGTGAATTCTGAATAGGTTTAGTTAAAAAAAAGTACATAAGCACTCAAAACATTCTTATTTATTTTAATATCTAAAATTTTAATAATACATACATGCCATCTAAAATCTCTAATATATCAAATCTATCACCCAATCCTAACTCCATCGCCTTCCACGTAATCCAAAGTAATCACTTATTTATACCATTCGTTGACAATCATCAAGATGTCAAGGTTTTCGATAATCAACCTTGGAAACCAAATTATATGTACATGTCTTCTTCCCCTCTTTCGCTCCAGCGATTTGGCCCACAGGTGCCACTCTATTACTTCAGGAGATTGATTTATCAATTTGATTAGAAGGAATTCCTACTTACAATGGCTCTCATTTTTATTTCAATTCCATTATTTAAGGTTTTGAGGTAATTAAAATATTGTGATCTTCATTTGCATTCAATTGTTAAGTTTGTGTAGTTTAAGCATTTTACTTTGATGTTATATTTTCAAATCTAAACTAATCTATATTAGAGCTAGCCTTATGCTCTAGTTATGTAACTTATTTTATAAGTTTTGTTCTTCATATACCATTCTTAAGATTTTGAAATTTAGTTATTTGGATTATTAGGTTTATGCATGCATATTGTCTTGAGATGTGTGATTTGTTCTATGAGTAGAGTTTATGTTTGAAAGGCAACGTTGTGGCATTCACTAGATACAATTGAAAGATGGGGGATGGCCATGATAGAGCAAAGGAGATGGTAGACGCAAGCCAATATTAGAACAACGGTCCTCCCTCATCGCTAATGGATGGAAGATTTAGTAGTGTTAATGCTCTCTAGTAGGATTTAACGAATGGGGTAGTTGGGTGGTATTCCTGCTAGGTTCAAAGTGTTCAGTAAATAAATATAAAGTTTAGGGTGTTAAATATGTAAATTAAGATGTTTTGAATGTTATGTATGCAAATTCTCCTAAAATAACATAAAGACTAAAATAATCATTTTCTTATAGTAGCAATGCCACTAGAGGAAGTAGCTAAGTGAGCACTTTCTATTTTGTAATATTTCAATCTCTCTAACTCTTGCACACATTGAGCAATGAGCTCATTAAGAGTCCATTTTTTTTTTTTTGAGTGTTATAACTTATCTTAAAAGGATTAAATTATATAGGAAGAGAGATCAAAACTAAGTGCACAAGAATATCATCAGATATCTCTAATTTTAGTACTCTTAGTCTAGTAACAAAATTAGACATTTTTGCTTCACAAATTAATGAAATATTGCATGCAAGCAGTTTTGATACAAAGAAAAAATTAATGAATGAGAATTTATATAGGTTATGGCACAAGCGTTTAGATCATATTTCTAAACATATAATTGAAAGACTTGTGTTAGAAAGAATTCTTGATTATCTTGATGCGATGATAAACTATGTATATAATGTGTAGAGAAAACAAAATATCAAGAAAGTTGGTGCTAATAGGAATTTAAACATCTTAGAATTAATTCATACTGATATTTGTAGTCCATTCTCTACAGTTACTTGGAATGGTCAACATTATTTCATTACTTTCATAGACGATTATTCTTGTTATGGATACATATGCTTGATTTAAGAGAAGTCACAATCACTAAGCGTATTCAAAATTTTTAAGGCTGAAGTTGAAAATCAACTTGAAAAGAAAATAAAAGCTATCAAATTTGACTATTGTGGTAAATACTATGATAGATATGATAGATCAGGTGAAAAGCATCTAGGCCCTTTTGGCAAATATTTAGTAGAATGTGGCATCGTTCCTCAGTACACCATGTCAAGGACTTCAAGTCAAAATGGTGTAGCTGAGAGACGAAATCGGACCCCTATGGATATGGTTAGAAGTATGATAAATCATTCTTCTTTACCATAATCACTTAGGGGAGAAGCCTTAAAGACTGCAGTTTACATCTTTAATAGAGTTTCAAGCAAAGTAGTAGCTAAAATCTCATATGAATTAATTGAGGGATAGATCTTTAGGTGTTTAATAACCTAAAATAAATTAAATAATTCACATGTGTGAGAAAATCATAAGAGTACTTAATTAAATTCCTTAATTTAATTAACCATTAGTAATGAGCTAATTGTATTAAGCTTTTTCATTTCTTAGGACCATTGCTAATTTACTTTTCAATTCAATTGCATATCATGTTAGCTCACAAATATTTGGATAATTATGTTAAGGTGACATAAGAAAGGGTTAATTAATGAATTTAATGTATATTATAACTCAATTAATCCATAAATCAAATTAATCACTTTTCCTTAAACACACTAAGATTATCAACATGAGAATGGAATAAAACGACAAACATTTTTCTCTTCTTTAATTTCAATTAAAATCAAAATCAAAATTAATAAGAAGCTTTAGTTTACTTTAAAAGATTTTATTTAATATGATTATCCTTAGGAATTAATTTGATTGAATGAATCACATATTTGTATTTGATTATTCCTCTCCAATCATGTTAAATATCGTATGTCATTTAATTCCATGCATCCATGTCTTTTTTTAAAAAGTTAAGTAAGTTAAATGAAGTCTCTTTTATATAAAGCTTGCATGTGTTGATTTAATTTAATATATGTGTGGCTATTATCACTATTAAATTCAAATGTATTTTTCAAAAGCTTATAAATGAATGATGACATGTGTAGTAATGATAGTTATAAATACATAAAAAATGTATGTGCTTATAGTTTAAAGTGTATGAAGTTTATTTCCTTTATTCACATGTTGATTTACATAAGTTTGAATGGTAATGGGTATATAGTCGGACATTAGGAATCTGAGGCTTTAAGTATCCCTAAGAGGTCATTTGATTGCCTCACTTTCCTAGTTAACAACGGCATGTGCCCATTTGATTTCTTTCTCATGTATTTTAACATTAAAATTTAAATAGAGCTTTAATTCATATACATACATAATTCAATTACAATTGCAATTTTAATTTTATTAGTTATTATAAATTCATAATCTATATAGTCTGAAAATCTCGAGAATATGATGCTTTAAGTAGCCCAAAGGAGGTCATTTGATTATCTCACTTCCCTGGTTTAACAATGGCATGTACTTGTTTATGTTTTCATATATGTGTATTATATGTGATTAAAGAATGAGAATCCCACTTTTATATTAAAAATACAAGCATCCATAATTGTTCAAGTGATTGAATCATTTAATCATGTAATTTGGAGTTTTCTTTTTTATATTCATGTATGAAAATTTACATAGATTTGTATTTTAATAGGTATATAGTCTGGACATCTTGGGAACATGATGCTTTAAGTATCCACAAGGAGGTCATTTGATTACCTTACTTTCCTGGTTTAATAATGGCATGTACCTGTTTAATTTCATTCTTATGTACTTTTGCATATAGAAACTTTAAATTTACACATATTAAATAATTCAATCAATAAAAGTATAAAATTCAAACATGCATATGCATTCATCATATAAGTGTGCTAAAATGTATTGCATGTATAGATAATGCTTAGGATTGAATCATATGTGTATACATGTGATGGAAAGGAATAATTTGATATGTGTCATGTGATAATAATTCAATCAAATTAATCTTAAGATGCATTTCATGTTCAATAGATTTATTTAAAGTGAATCTAAACTTAGGATTAATTAAAATATTTAATAAGTCATTCACTAAAGAGAACTAAATCAAATTAACATGCTTTAGAATGCGACTTAAGTTAGAGATGAAAGAGGGCAATCCTCTTTTTTCTCTTTATAACACTTAGATGCTAAGTGTAAATCACATGAAATAAAAAAACACAAATTAAAATCATCAAATAAACTAAACAACTTAAAGTGAAAGCAACCCTTTAAGTTAAATTAAATTCTTTTAAACTTAGAAAAATATAACTTTAATGCTTACTAAGACTTGTTGAGCCTTAACACACATATTAGAATTAATTCACCACTTATAGTCCCTAAGTTAGGAAGGTATGTATGATATGATGTATATTTTATTTGTGATGTATTATTTTAGAATGTTAGGGTGTATGGTTCGTAGACTAGATGGTAGGCTAATATTAGCCTAATCATATTTTATGCAGGGGATTGTGCTTAAGGGGTGCTCAGAAATAAATCAAATACTCTCTTTGTAGGTTGCTTAAAACCCTAAGCATAATCCAAGTTATGACAGGTGAGCTTGGTTACCTATGTGCAGAGTACTAAGTCCAAATTATAAATATAGGTGCTTGGATTATATCGTGTTTAACTAACCTCTATTTTATAGGTGTAGTTAGATTTATTTTTCTATTTTTAATATAATTTTATGTTATGAATTAGGATTAGTGTTATGGGGATTATGATGAGCGGTGGCTAAAAGGCTTTATCTTGGGAGGCCATGTGATGCCTTTGAAGCAAACAGAACCAAAGAATGGATCAAATCAAATGAAAGAATAAAGATAAGGAGAAAGAAGACCCTCATAACATTTAATAAAATTGTAATTATTCTTTCATATACACGGTTGTATAAGGGTGGAGCTACTACCCATGCTTTCTCTCTTTTCGGGTTTATGCAGGCACCATACCGGTCTCTTATTCATTTGCATTAGTTTTATAAATTTATTTGATGTTGTGTTTATTCTATACATTAGAAATGGCATATTTTTCATAGTTTCTTATAGTTGATGCTTTAATGTGTGGCCTAAATGCGCTCTTAGGATACAAATAATTTTTCTAACTAATCACTCATAATTAAATTTTAACAACTCATAACCTCATCATAAAGCCTAGGCCTTAAATAAGATAATTAAAAGATTTAGCAACCCCTTAGCTGAATGTTATATATCTCACATCATGCATGCATATTATTTCTTCCTTGAAATTGGGCGATCTCCATCCTTGCACAATATGGGAATCTTTACCTGTGAGGGCATCCTTTGTGGTGGAGAACAACCAATTCTCACCATTTAACCAACAATTTCATCATATATACATCAAAATCCTAAAGCTTTTATCCAAATGAAGTGTTAAAAATTAAATAAAATTTAAAAAGATTTTGTATTAGATTAAGTCATTATTCATACCACTCATGCTCTAGTCTCTTAGAGTGGGTTTAGACCTAGTCTCTTTTCTAAATAAATAATATGTCTTGCAATTTCATATAACCAAACCACAGCTTTAAAATCAGTAGGAGGAGTTAGTTGGCTCTAGGCAGAATGTAAGCCCGGCAATGTGGTTTATCCACTCTTGTGGAGGTAAACTTATGCCCATTTTCACTTAGATTTAGGCTGTGCTTTGGCATCGTGCTAAAGCTCCATAGATTTAAGATCTAAGGTAGTTGTTTCCTTTAGGCTACAAGCATAAATCCACACCTCTTTGGCATTTTCATAACTTTGTGTTGGCGGATTATAAGTTTTAGCAATCTAAGAAAATTTCAACTCAAAACATATAATTCTCTTCAATTTCAAAATTATAAAGCCCAATTATAAGATAGATTGGAATGCTCACTAGGCTTTCTAGTATCATGAGCAATCTCTACTCATCTCTTTTGGCTTCCAAAATAAGTCTCTCCATTTGACCTATCTCGATTTTTCATATATAGTCAATCATTTGATACCCTAACTTTGAAATCTTTGGAGACCCTAATTGTCTACTTTAATCGAGAGTATTCCTAAGGAATTCACCTTCCTTAAGATGTAATTAACTATGGAGACTTACCTCCATAGGGAACTTTAGAACCCAGTTTAATATAAACCTTGCTTTATTCATCCATGTAAAGTAAGTAAAAAATCTCTAGTATATTCGAAGACCCATCATGCCTTAGGAGTCCTTATTAGGTGATTAGATCCATTGAATGATGATGTCTCTTTTTTTGAGATTGTACATCATAACTCAATTTCGTACTCAATCACATCAATAAGTACCCCATCTACATGTTGTCCCCCCCACACACACACACATCCAAAATAAATACCATGATTTTCTGCGACTCCACTGTTCCTCTCTCCATTTTTAGTAAATAATTATTATCTCCAAGCATCGATAGTGGACTTATATTTTATATAAGCCCAAGACTATCTTTCTTTTCATTGGCACTTAACTTATTTCATCCTTAAGCAAAGATAGCCAACATCTTTTAGGTTTTAGGGCCTCACTCCATGTAGGTCTTGAAACCCCTATTGGTTCCCCCAATAGGTAAAAAATAAATTGACCGAAGGAGATGACTAAACTTAGAACCCCTTTACCACTAGCTTGGTGAGGCAAGGTTCATCCCATATTTAAGAAAGTTTTGATAAAATAAATAAAGTCTTTTGCAAAATTTTAAAAGCACTTCTCCAAAATAAAATCATTTTTTGAAATGCACTTCAAATAACATAAAGTTTACAAGATATAAAACTTTCAAACCTCTTTTCAAATAATAAGACAATCAACCTCATTTAACATACTTAAACTTGTTAAATGAGGATCCTTTCAAAATCAAATATGCATTGCCAAACTCTTTTTATATTTTTCAAAATAGAATCAACCAACTCCATTTAACATACCCAAATTTATTAAATGAGAGTTCTTCAAAATATTTCAAACACCTTTTTCATAAAAAATAAATAATAAAAAATAACCACCTACACTTAATATACCTAAATTTGTTAAGTGGAGTTCCATTTTCAAAATCAAAACAAAATTGAAAATCAATATATAATTGAATTTCACTTAACATATCCAAATTTGTTAAGTGAGAATTCTCTCTTTTCAAAATATATCACGACAAAATCAAAATATATTTGAACTCCATTTGACATATACCCAAATTTATCAAATGAGAGTTTATTTTTCAAAATTAAAACAAATTGAATTCTATTTAACATACTTACATTTGTTAAATAGAATTCCCCTTTCAAATCATGCAATATCAAATATATTTGAACTCCATTTGACATACCCAAATTTGTCAAATGAGAGTTCCTTTTCATTAAAATAAATTGAATTCTATTTAACATACCTATATTTATTAAATAGAATTTCCCTTTTCAAAATTATAAAATATTAAAATATATTTGAACTCCATTTGACATACCCAAATTTATCAAATGAGAGTTCCATCTTTCAAAACCAAAATAAATTGAATTCTATTTAACATACATACATTTGTTAAGTAGAAGTCTCTTTTCCAAAATCATGAAAATCAAAATACATTTGAATTTCATTTGACATATCAAATTTATCAAATAAGAATTTCACCATCAAACAACACATAAAATAAATTAAACTCTATTTAACATACCCAAATTTGTTAAATAAGAGTTTTCCATTTCAAATCAAAACAAAATAAAAATACCAAACACACTCACTACTTAACATATCCAAATTTTTTAAGTAAGGGTTTCATTTTCAAATCAAAACAAAATATCAAACACATTTGGATCTTACTTAGTATACTTAAATTTGTTAAGTAAGGATCACATTTTCAAATTAAATCAAATAGATCAAACACATGACAAATATCATCGCAAACAAAAATATTTTCACAAAAGTATTAATGATCACACTTCAAGATATTGGTACAACACAAGGAATATGTATTAATTAACTTTCTTTGAATCGGAAGAATATTATCGACAAACATTGCAGGTGACAATTATGGCCAAACTATAGTGATAATCCGCTAGGCCATCATCTCAAAATAGGCGCTCTATATTATTGTCCGGGTCATCCGAGTTAGCATCAACTTTTGGATGGTATAAACCCGGTTAGACTACTTGTCACCTTAATATCTTCATTTGATATTTTGTGTGAATCATACTTAGAGATAGATGATATTGAGTTTGATTGACACCTTTGAGCATATCTTTTGACAATCTTAAAGACCTTTCTCCTATCACTTTAGGTTATGAGATGCACTCGTAATATATACCAACCATAAAGAGCTTAGTTCTATTCTCAAAGTATTCTCTAGGCATGATTGTTTTATTATATTTATCTAGGAAGTTAAAAAGGATCAATAAAGTATAGTCATCTGATATAGAGTTAGATTGGATGTGGGAGCAAGCTTAGCCTACAAGTACTTAAGAGAATTTTATATCTTCTTGCAACTATTTATTATACTTTATTTTATGCTTGAATTAAACATATTTTTTTTAGATGGAATGAGAATTAATAAAGATAGACATGGCTTAATAATATTAAAATCTACAAGTGAGGTTACTATAATTACTACCTTTAAATCTTTTTATGATTAATTTAACTAATAGCAATCCTAAACTTAAACTCAAAATAACACAACTGTTCTTAGTGCCCAATAAACCTCATATTATGCTCTAAGTTATCAATTCCTGCTCATCAAGATTAATAATTTGATAGTCCCATATGCCACTTATCGAATGATGTGACGATGTGAGTGGAATATATCATATAAAATTCATTTGTCATAGTCTCTCCCAGTGCCTAGCCCCGTCCCTCTTGGCGATCTTCCATTCCGCCCTTTTTTCGTCTCAGTTTCATTCTCGAGCGGTTTTCTTCTTCTCCTCATTTACTTCCTCTTTTTCCTTTAACCTGCCATTGTCGCTGTCCCTCCTCGGTGTTTTTTTTTCTTTTTTTTTTCTCGGTTCTCTTCGGCTGATATCGATACAGAGCCCGTTGTGCTTGCGCTGGTATGCCTTCCTTTTGATCATGGATTCAACCGTGGCTCCCCATGGGGAATCCCCTAACTCGTTTGGGTCAAGTAAGCTCGAAAAGATGGTACGAATCCTACCATAACTTCTAAATGATTTAGGGATGTGCTTCGTAATAAGCGAATAATAGTCTTTCGATTTTATTTCTACTACATTCGGAAAGTACCTATGTGTTCGATTTTGTGGTGAAAAATTGGCTAACCATATGAATTTACTTTGATTGGTAAATTTTCTCTTCATCGTCCATCTATAGAGAATATCAAGTTTTTTTCATTCGTTGAAACTGTCAGGAGTTTTTTTGGTGGGTTTGATTGATTCTCAACATATTTTGATTCAATTAGCTAACAATCTGGACTACTCTCATGTTTTTGCAAGACGTTCTTATTATGTTTTTAACTGCCAAATGCGTTTATTGAAATGGACTCCCTTTTTCAACATTAACGAGGAATCTCCTATTGTTCCAGTTTGGTTGTCTATCCCTAACCTTCGTGTGCACTTCTTTAACCCCGAATTTCTCTGTGTGGGCGGCCTTTTTTGGTCGACCTCTCCAATTGGACCAAGCTACCTCTAGCTTATGTTGCTTGTGATCTTATAAAAGTGGATATTACTAAAAAAATATCCTAAGAAAATTTGGCTTGGATCGAGAAAAATATGGATATTTACAAAAGTAGAATTTAAAATTTTCCTATATTTTGCTCACATTGCAAAATTCACGGACATGGTTTTGTTGATTGTTTTGTAGCTCATCCGTATTTAAAGAAGAATTCTATAATCTCCAAATCTGCTTTTGTCACTAAGGCCACGTTGAATGAAACATCACAGAATATGGCCACTAATATTACTGCCCCAATACCTGATAAAAATGAGCCCCAAATTCTTATGCATAACCCTAATTCCAAGCTGAATATGGCTGAGCAATCCCTAGTAGACACAACTCTGTTGAAGGATCAGTTTCCTCATGTTGGATCCAAGTTACAAAACCAAAATATTGATATTAATGCTTCAAATTCCAATTCAGGATCTCCTCTTATTACTGATTCTCTGAATAATGCTAATATTCTTGTTATTTCATCTTCAGTAGCTAAAGATCATTTGAAAGATAAGGTGGGGTTGGAGGAGGTGCAATAGAGATAACTTTCACCCCAGATCTAGGGGTTTGTGTTTTGCCACATTATAACCCATCCTTTAATTCTTCTTCTAACACGAATCAAAATCTAAAACCTAAGATGCATCGGTTATGAACAATGAGTTTGAAGAAGGAGAATTGACCATTAACCTTCGAGGCATCTACAAAACAATTAATTGGAATTTCATTGCTCGATGGAGAGGCTATTGGTTTTGAAAATGATTTTCATTGTCTCAAAAGAGAAACAAATCATATAAATCTAGATCTCTAACTTTGCGGTTACTAGATGCGGCTCATGTTTCCCAAGTAATGGTCTCTCTTTCTTGATTTGGAATGCGAGAGGGATAGACTCCTCTGTTCGTAATAGACTCAGCAACTTAGTTCGCATTAATAACATTTCTTTTCTGGCAATTTTTGAACCCTTTATCCTTCCTTCTAACATCCAATCTATTGCTCAAATGATTGGTTTTAGTAGTTTTTTCACGAACTCGAGTAATAAAATCAGATCTTTTGAAAAATCCTTTTGCATTCCATTATTATTGACCTTCACAAGTTCGTGAATGCTAAAATCTCCTTTGGCAATTGGTCCGCTTTGGATCTTTTGTCTATGCATCCCCAATATGGTAGAAGAGGCCTTTAGAAAGATCGGTTAATTTCTCAATCTCGGTTAATGCTCCCGGTTTGTGGGTGGGGATTTTAATATTATCTCTTCCTCGGTGGAACAAGGGGTGGAAATCCTCCTAACCTTTTATCTATGGAGAAATTTAATAATATAGCCCATGATTGCCACTTTACGTCGGTTTGGTGGCTCCCAATACACTTGGAACAACCACAGGACTAGATAGGATTCTGTTTAATGATCTATGGATCAACTCCTTTCCGACTACCTCGGTTGAACATCTTAGTAGAACCCTATCCGATCATTCTCCTTTGCTTATTTCTGTTAAGGTTAATACGGAGTCCCCCTCCTTCTGTACTCCTTTTCATTCAAAATATGTGGCTTCTGGATACTAGATTTGGAGGTGGTGGCTACTAATTGGGGAGACCCTCTTTATCCTGATGATTCTATTTTGGGGATGAAGAGATTATTTGAAATTAAAAAGGCTTAAACAATTGCTCAAATGGTGGAACAAAATTACTTCAAAACCTTTTCACTAACATAAAAGAATTAGAACAAGATATCATATCGTTAGAGGAAGAGGTTATCTGGATACTAAAACTATTTTATTAAATCAAGCTAAAGATAAATTAACAAGCTATCAAGACATGGAGGAAACTTACTGGAGGCAAAAGGCTTCTGCTAAAAAACTATGGGAGGGAGATAGGAACACCAAATATTTTCATGCTCTATTTAATAAGAATAAGGCCTTAAACTGCATTAAGAAAATCAAAAATTCTGATAATAGTTGGATTTCTGATGAAAAGGAACTTGCTGATTCGGGTGTTTCTTACTTCAATAACATGCTTAATAATAATGTGAATATCGAGGAATTAGCATGTCCTAAGGTGATCCTCAAAATCATCGAAGATGATAACACAATGCTTACATCCTTACCCTCACGAGTAGAAATTATATCACCCTTGAGTATGAATCGTGGTCCCGATGGATTCACTCCACTTTTCTTTCAAAAATATTAGAATATTGTCAAAGACGATGTGGTTAAAGCAGTTCTAGATTTTTTTAGAGGGAACACCCTCCCCAAATTCTTTTACTGTACTTCCATTGTTCTAATTCCTAACATCGAAACCCCCAAACTTTAGAATCATTTTAGACCCATAAGTCTTAGCTAATAGATTATGTATTTTACTTCCTAAAATAATTTCTCCTAATCAAGCGGCTTTGTCAAAGGTCTATCTCGATAATGTATTATTGGCCCAAGAAATTATCCATGATCTAAACACAAAAGTTCGATGTGGGAATCTTGTTTTAAGTTGGACATATCTAAAACTGATAATATTGGTTGGACTTTCCTCTACAAAATTTTATCTCTATTCGGCTTTTCCAACTCTTTCATTACTTTAATCAAGAATGATATTTAAAACTCTAGATTTTCTTTACTTATTAATGGTAAGATTCATGGCTTCTTTTTTTCATCACATGATATCAAGGGACTCCCTTTCTCCCCTCTTCATTATTGTAGTGGAATATATTTCTCAAATCTTGAACTTATGTTTCTCAAAATGCCTAACATGTGCTATAAGACTAGGGGTGGTTTTCCTATCTCTCACCTTTGTTTTGCGGATGATTTCATTATCTTTGCATCTACGTATATTAAGAAATTGTATAAGTTTCTTATTCATTTTGGGAAGGAGAGTGGCTTAATAATTAATCCTGACAAAAGTGGCTTCATTGCTAGTAATTCAATCCTTATTCCTAGGATTAATAATATTAAAATATCATGGGCTTTGTCCATTATATTCTTCCTATTAAATATCTGGGTACTTCTTTATATCGTGGTGCTAAAAGATCTTTCCTTTTTGATGAAGTAATTTAAAAAATTTATAAGAAAATCTCCTCCCCGGAGTTCCATCTTCTTTCTTTTAGAGCCAGATTGGTCCTCATTAAAAGTATACTCTGCTCATTATCCTTCTATCTGCTTTCCACTATTGTCCCTACCAATTCTATCATTAATAAGATTAATCAGCTGTTCAATAAATTCTTCTGGGGCTCTACTTCATCATCTAAAAAAATGCACTGGGCAAGCTAGTACAACTGTTGTGGTCCTTTGAATGAAGGTGGTCTTGGTTGTAAAATCTTACAAGATTCCATTAAATATTTTTCCTATAAAATGTGGTAGAACCTTAGAAGTAATCACAGCCTTAGTCTAAATTTATCCTTATTGTAAGGGTAATCACCCCTAATTTGCGTTTCAAAATGGGAGACTCCCCCGTGTGGAAAAGACTCTATAACATTAAGTGGGCTATTGAAGAGCTTATTTCTTAGGGTGTGAATTCCGGTTCATCCTTTTTTTGGCAAGATAATTGGCTGGGTGCGGGCTCTATTGACACCTTTCTCAACACCCATTCTATCGAGAGGTTCAAAGTTAGTTATTTCATTACTCATAATTCTTGCAGTATAGATCATTTAGGCTCCTATGTCCCTAATTTTATCCTCAACAAAATCCTGAATATCACCCCTACTTCTAGTCAACCGGATCAAATTCTCTTCAACAATTCGACGAGATTTTTTTTTTGGGGCGTGTGGCAAGCTATTAGATTTAACAATCAAGACTCTCAATATTTTCCAAAATAGTAACGCTATTCACTTCCTTTTCGGTTCTCACATGGTATATTCTTAAACATTATATTCTGTGGATGTCATTCTCTAAAAAAAAAAAGGTTTTCATCTTCCTTCTAAGTGTCAATGTTGCTTTCACATAGAAACTATGGATCATGTCTTTGTTAATGACCCCATTGCTAAGTTTGGTTTGGTATGATAGTCAGTTGAATACTTTGCTATTTTATGGAAATATTTCTTCGCATTAAATAACTTCCTATCCTATACCCGAAGGTCATGTCAAATGTGTTTTGGTTATTACTTTATTGTAGTACATGGATGGAAAGAAATAATGCTAAACATAATGATATTCCCATGAATTTTCATCGCATCATTGCTAAAACTAAAGGTAAAATTACCTCCCTTTACAAAGCTAAACTTCTTCATCCATCGAGTTTCAAAGATGTTAAGCATCTGGCTCACTGCTTTGGGATTTCTCTACCATCTACTGAATTTGATTATATCTGTAAGACTATTTATTGGACTAAACCTCAAAATCATACTATTAAGGTTAATCTTGTTGGTTTGCTAATGGGTTCTTTGGTTGTGGGGGTATCTTAAGATATTTTAGAGGTACGATGATTGTTGCTTTGCTATTCCTTTAAGACCCTGTTCTGTTCTTTTTGCTGAACTTTATGGCCTATACTATGGGATATTACTATGCATTCAGAAAGGCTTTAATAAAATCTGGTTTGAAATTGATGCTCTCCTGCTTCTGAATCTATTAAACTCCGGAGCTCATGGTAATGCCAAGTTTACTATACTCTTAATCATACAGGAAGGCTTCTTACTTCTCTTGATTGTCATATCTCTCTCGAGAAGGGAATTCTTGTGGCCAATTTGGGTGCAATGTCCTCTATGGTAAATATATTTTTATGATAATATTCCCCTTTATTATGGGGATTTGTTAAGTTAGATAAAATTGGTTTACCTTATGTTAGAATATGTATTTGTTATGTTTGTATCTTGCTACCTTTTATTGGAGGAGGTTTTTTCCAATTTAGATTTATGGTTCTGGTATTCACTCAGATTTTCATTGGTGTTGAGGGACTTTTCTCAGGAATGTTGTTAGGGAGAACTTATAGATGGTTGGGGATGGAAATTTTATCATGCTTTGTGTTTCTTTGCTTGTATTAAATTGGCCTTTGCAGCTGTTAGGAGTATTTCCTAAAGCTCCTTTAGGAGATAGGACTAACTGCTTTATTTTTTTCCATCTTAGATTGGAATATCATGGTATTCTGTCTACCTTGTCTGCGGAAAAAAGTTTAATTCATTTTGTCTATGGTGATTTATTTTGTTTTCCTGGGTAAGCTCCCTCTATCATTTTGAATTTTGGTGGCAGTTTGTTATCATTTTCTTACTCAGTGATGTTGTGGTTGTTGCGTTACTCTACGCGAGAATGGGATGGTTCCTCTGCTCTAGAGTTTCGAGTGACTGTTGATTGCTCTTTGCCTTTCTGTTTCATTTTTGTCTGTTGTTTCAGGTTATGCTTATACGGATCTTGGGTAGATTGGTGGGGTTTTTTATTGATAGAGGTTGGATTTATAAGCCTCTTTGGTACTGTATATGTTTTCCTTTGGAGTGGGGATTTGAGGTTTGCGAGGAATTATTTTGAAAAAATGCTTGCCTTTTACTGATTTTATTGCATTTTCAGGTTATGCTCATATGGATCGGGTGGATTGCTGGTTATTTATTGATAGAGGTTGAATTTATATGGCTCTTTGGTGATGTATATGTTTCCCTTTGGATTGGGATTTTGAGGCTGCTTGCTGTATGATTCATTTTATCAGAAAAATGAGCTATTTATGTTTCCCGCCTTTCTTTTTTCTTAATCTGTTATGCTATGCTCTCTTAAATCTAATTATAATCGGTGGCTCTGTGAAAGGAAGGTGATTTTGACTCCATTCAGTGGAAATTAATAATTTTATATTTAGTGGTCATATCATGTTGTTGAGCTATATAATTTTCCTTTGGATATACGGTGGTCTCATGTTTGTTTTTCTAATGGGTGGCAAATTACTCCTCGATTTGGATGGGTAGCATATGTGGTACTTGAGATGCATATGTATGTACTAACTAGTGTGGATTGTTTGTTGCACCCCATTTTCTGTCTTATGGTTTCCGGATAATTAATTTCCTTTTATGGGTACTTGGCATTCAAGTTTATTTGCGTTTCTTTTCTCTTAATCGGTCTAGCAGACTTTTTCCTTGTGATGCAAAATCTCTTCTATTCCTCCCATTGAGCGTTGGCGACATATGGTGTGTAGGTTTCTCTGTATTTGGGTAATATATTTGCTTTTATTATGTGAGTTTTGTATTTAGAGGGGTTTTACTCTTTGGGTTGATTGTAGCTCTTTGGTGACTGAGTTTAACCTCTTCTTTAAGGATCTTGTAATCTTTTCTTATGAGCAATAAAATTCTCTTATATGGGATTCCCTAATATATATATATATATATATATATATATATATATATATATATATATATATATATATATATATATAATTTTACTTGATATAAAATATAAGTCTATTTTAAAAAAAAATTAAAATTCAAAATAGTAAAATGCATTAGTTAAAATATCCAATATATTCATTAATATTTTAGTTAGAATAGAGTTCAATTTTTTCAAATATACTTTAAAATATGTAAAATATATAAATAAATAATATTTTATTAATTTAAAATAAATTTAAAAACTTTTATGAAAATTGCATCTGCCATGATGTACGGATATAGTCTCTTTAACTAATCATGTAGGTGTTTGTTTTACACAGCTAAATAATTCAAAATGTTTTTTTATATATAAACATATAAAAAATATTCTTTGTGAGTATTGTTGAGTGCTAAAAACCAGTTGCGGTAGATTAAAAATTTACACCTTAACTTCTTTGAGTCTAGCATATAGATATTTAAAATTCTGATAAAACTAATTTTTTATTGAAAAATAAAGAGGGAAAAATCATGCTTTAAAAAAGTTCCACTATGTATCTATTTGAGTACAAGATCTTAGATCAGATTCTGAGAATTGTATATGAGAGAGGACAATTTCTTAATAATAATGACAATGTTAATAAGATTAAATATTGTATATGAGAGAGACAATATTAGTAATAAACAATGTTGAGTTGACGAGTTAACGAAGTTAACACGAAAGTTGGAGTTAAATGACAAAGTTCCAAGTCCAACGATGTAATCGGTGATGATCGCACAATAATTGGCAATACGAGGATGTGGTGGCGCGGTGGCGGCGGGTGGTTAACCGTTAAGTGATGATGGCCGTCAAATGGCGGTGATTGCTTGGAGGATCTTTGAGCTCTCTCTCTCTTTCTTGGCCCTTCTCTCACCATATGAGAATAGGTAGATTGGAGAGTGTCATTTACATAATCAACCACTCTCCATGAGGCTCATTGATTCCCACTTGATCATATAATGTATTTTGTGTATTTGAATACTCAAATGAAGTGAAATGAGATCAGGCTTGGATCACTCGTCAGGCAACGATTTGTATAAACATCAAATGTTTGAGAGTTATTTAGATTTAGCGACATCCGAGTTTGAAAGATATTTTAAGTGTTTGATCAATATTTAAGCGAGAATCATCTTATCTTTTAGCAATAATGTGCTTTGGATAGAAAATTTTAATATCTAAAGTTTAAATTTTATACATATATATATATATATATATATATATATATATATATCTGAGAACTAATTTTAATTTTCAAGAGAGTGAAATTTATATTTTAGGATAAAAATAAAAAAATAAAAGAAATTTTTAGAAGGGATTATTTTAAAATAGAGCAGTGTTAATCTTTAATTTAGGCAGAATTTTTTTTTATGAAAATAGGCTGATCGTCCGTCTGAGGATGATTAGTCACATGAGGCCACGTCGGTCAGATTAATCAAAAGCGGAGAAGGATTTTCTTTCGGTAGGGTAGAGAGAGAGAGAGAGAGAGAGAAGGTATTTTTTTTTCTTTGAGGAGAGAGAGAGTTTTATTAATTTTTTAATTAATATAATAATTTAAAATATATAATATAAAATATTTTTTATAAAATATTTAATAACTAAATATTTATATATTTAGTTATTAATTAATTTATTTATATATATATAATTAAATATATAATTTAAAAATATTTTAATATATATATATAAATTTAGAAATTTATTTAATAATTTTTTTATTAATTAATATAATTATTTAAAATATATAATTTTATTAATTGTTGTTAATATATAATTTAAAAATATTTAAAATATATAAATAAATAATTTTAAAAAATAAATAAAGAAAGAAATAAATTATATAAATATTTTATAAATTATATAAATAAAATAATTATATTTATAAATTTATTTAGTTATTTATATATATATTTATTTAATTTATATTTTATATTTTATATTTTTTTATATTTTTTTGTTGTTATTATTATTATTATAGACTTATATAAATAAATAAATATATATATATATATATATATATAATTAAAATATTTTATAAAAATTATTTTAAATTATATATTTTAAATATTTTAAAATTATTTATATAACTTAAAAATATTTATATAATTTAAAATATATAAATAACTAAATAAATTTATATATATATATATAATTACTTTATTTATAAAATTTATATTTATATAGTTTATTGGTTTTATATAATAAATAAAATAAATATATAAATAACTAAATATTTTATAAATATATAAATATCTAAGTATTTATATAATTTAAATTTTTTTTTATTATTTAACTAATTATATATTTTAAATAAATAAATATAATTAAATAAATAAATAACTAATTAAATAAATATATGTATATATATATAATATAATTATTTATTTGTATTTTAAATATTTTAAATTATTTGTATATTTTAAATATTTATATAATTAAATACATAAATAACTAAAATATTTATATATGTATTATATATGTATATATATATATTATATATATATATATATATGTATATAATATATATATATATATATATATATATGTATATAATTATATTTATATATTTATAAAAATTTTTATATAATTTATTTCTTTATTTATTTATTAAAATTTATTTATATATTTTAAATATTTTTTATATATTAACAAATTAATAAAAATTATATATTTTAAAATAATTATATTAATTAATAAATTATTAAATAAATTTCTAAATTTATATATATAATTATATTAAATTATATATTTAATTATATATATATATATTAATTGATTAATAACTAAATATATAAATATTTAGTTATTGAATATTTTATAAAAATTATTTAAATTATATATTTTAAATATTTTAAATTATTATATTTTAAAATTAATAAACTTCTCTCTCTCTTACCAGAAAGAAAAAAACCGCACCACCTTCCCTTCCTCTCTCTCTCTCTCTCTCTCTCTCTCTTACCGCTACCGAAAGAATAAAAAAAAATAAAAAATCCTCCGTCTGGCATGTGTTCATTGCATCAGCGTCAGTCTTCCATTATACGAACGACTAGAAGTTTAGGATTTCGTTTGATTTTTATATTAAAATTAAAATCGCGACTTTATTTCGTATACAGTAGCAATTAAAAAAAGGAATTTAAACATAAATAGAAAGATGCGAAATTAAACTGTGAATTCCTAAAAGAAACTTTTGTTTTAATTTAGAAGATGAGATCATTCAGATGTTAACAGTTTAAAATTTAGGCATTAGTAGGTTTAAGAAAACCGTGATTTAATATATTTTGACTTTATTAGGAATAAATTAATTAAAATTTTGAAAAAATAAACAAATTTTGGGCATAAAATTAAATCAACTCCTCATTTGATTGATGATAAAATTTGTGAGAAAGTTTTATATTTTAAAAAATTAAGTTCAGATTTCGCAAAAATGAACAATGAGATTACAAAATAACACCTTGTTAACGAAGCAACTTCTCACTGGAGAAATCATAGAGGAGTTCTAATCAGAAAGTATTTAGGGATAGAGAGTAGAGATCCCCACTTGGAGGATTGGAGGAGCTCCTAGGAGGAAGAACTTCAAGACTCTGATGTAGCTGACAGTGTAGGAAGAGCCATAGGGATGGGCTCTGAGTTCACAGCAGCATAGAGGGATTTATGCCAACTAGCTGAAAGGGATTCAACATGGTTGCTACTAAATAGAGCCAATGAAAGAGCAGGATGACTGCAATAAGGGAAGCAAGCAAGTCCTGGAGGAGAACCTAAAGAATTCATCACAAGCACTTAAGATCTTATGTGAGGATCTTGCAATATTGAAATTAACTCATGAAATATCTTTTATTAGAAAACATAAAGAGCTTTTTTTAACAAATTTCTGATGTTTATTTATACTGTAAGTTTCTTTCATCAATTTTTCTCTGTCCGTAAGGCTAATTATTTGGCTGAGATAAGGATTTATATATGTTCATTTATCTCTGAGAAGAAAATTTGATTTCCAAAAAATATATTAAAAGGGATTTAGAGGATGATTTTAAGTTGTGAGAATTAATCATATCTTATGGGATTCTGCTGTCATCTTCTTGCTTCCTAGTGTTCATGAATAGTATACATTATTATGGATAGCCACTTATTATAAAATCATTAGTTGGGACAAAGTTGAGAAAAGGCTCGCATAGGTTGCCTCTCCCGTAAGAAAAAATATCAAGTGTAGTATTCAACATTTTGGGAATCAAATTGATTCTGACAAAACATAAAATAAATCTGGGTTGATGCCTTGATTTGATGTTGATTGCGCATCCACACCCCGCGTAATATTCTTTCCTCCCGAGCATACATTCTAGCTCTACCGACATCCTTCACCAGGGTTAGCGACGGGGTTTAAAATTTAATAGAAAAAGTGTTATTATGATATTTTAGTGTTGTTTTTTGTAATATTTGATATTTGAGTGTTAAATATGTAATATAGATGATTTAGAGTGTATGTATGTAAATCCCATATAATTTATTATATATTTTTTTCATAGATGAAATTAGAAGTAACAAAAAGAGATGTGTCTTTAAGGCTAATAAAATCTGCAAATATGTGAGTGATGAATCGCTACACGGTAGCATAATTACCACATTTAAATATTTTTATGATTAATTGGATTAATAACAATCCTAACCTTAAACTCAAAATCACACAAGTATTGTTAGTGCCTTATAATGCTCAAATTATGCTCTAAGGTACCAATTCTTGCAAAATTAGCAATTTGATAGTCCCATATTAATTGTACTTTTCAATTGACAATGATTTGAGTGGCATCCATCATATTATCTTATTGATATATATTTTTTAATTTTACTTGATATAAAATGGAAGTCTTTTTTAAAATTTCTCAATTACAAATGAAAAAAAAAACTCTAAGAAATTATATTCATTAATATTTTAGTTAGAATAGAATACAAAATTTTTAAATATACTATATAATATGTACAATGTATAAATAAATAATATTATATTAATATAGAATTTTTGAGCTTATGGAAATTGCATCCTTAGCAATGTACAAAACAGTCTATTTAACTCTTCATGTATGTGTTAGTTTGACTGCCAAATAATTCAAAAAGATTTTTTTTAATATAAACATTTAAAAATATTATTTATGAGTAACATTCGTAAACTATAAATTTAACAAAAAACTGATTGCTAAAATTCCCTTAAATTCCAACTACAAAATTCAGCAAAAAATAACAGTGATAACCGCATGCAGAAAGAAAAGAAAGAAGAGTTATCTGGACTGTGATTCAAATAAAATATCCCTCAATCCAACAACCAAGTAGAACGGATAATGCCAGAATAAAAAAAAAAAGAGGAACGCCAGAATATTTCATATGTAGTGGCGACGACGGTGCATGGTTATGGTTGTACTCGCACCGGCCGTTCGGAGGGTAGCCAGCAATCTGGAGAGATAATGGCGTGAAGAGGTAATACGATTACTCGACGGCAGGTAATGCGGCCGCGTTCCATGAGCGGTGCATACGATATGTAGTCCGGCGACATGTAGTCCGTGGCGAAGATGAGATACAGAAGGAAAAAAATAGGAAACCGAGAGAAGAGGAAGAAGAAAAGAATAGGAGGATTTGATTTTACGGTGGAAAAATGTAAATGAAATTAAATTAATATCAACTACTAAAATTAAACAAAGTTGTAAATAAAAATATTTTTAATGGCTAAATTTTAAAATCTTAATTAGCGGATTAGACTAAAATTTAAAATAACAGGCCTGTTTAACGCGATTACCTAAAGTATTTTTTTAAAAGGTCGAACCAGTGTGATCTCGAAATTTGCCCTAAATCATTGTCGGTTATGCCTTGCCTAAAAAATCGGGAAACAAATGCCAAAATACGCCCCACATTAGGTATTTTTTTTTTTTTGTAAATTGAAGAATATGTAAATGTGATTTTATTTCTTGTGTGTTATGATGTTATTAGTAAGTATATTATGTGATTAGCTAATTTATGATTGATTTTAGGCAAATGTGTGATTTAGGTATTTTAGATATTTTTTGAGTTTTTTTTATTTTTTTTTTGTAAAATGAGAAATATGGAAATGTGATTTTTATTTTTTGTGTGTTATGATGTTATTAGTAAGTATATTATGTGATTAGCTAGTTTTAGGGTTGATTTTAGGCAAATGTAATGTGAATTTTAGGTATTTTAGGTATTTTTTGAGTTTTTTTATTTTTATTTTTTGTAAAATGAGAAATATGCAAATGTGATTTTTATTTTTTGTATGTTATGATATTATTAGTAAGTATATTATGTGATTAGCTAGTTTTAGGGTTGATTTTAGGCAAATGTAATGTGGATATTAGGTATTTTAGGTATTTTTTTGAGTTTTTTTATTTTTTTTAAAATGAAATATGCAAAATGTGATTTTATTTTTTGTGTTATGATGTTATTAGTAAGTATATTATATGATTAGCTAGTTTTAGGGGTTGATTTTAGGCAAATGTAATGTGGATTTTAGGTATTTTAGGTATTTTTGTTTTTTTTTTTTTTGTAAAATGAAATATGCAAATGTGATTTTATTTTTGTGTGTTATGATGTTATTAGTATATTATGTGATTAGCTAGTTTAGGGTTGATTTTAAAAAATGTAATGTGGATTTTAGGTATTTTATGTATTTTTTGAGTTTTTTTGATTTTTTTTGTAAAATGAGAAATATGCAAATGTGATTTTTATTTTTTATGTGTTATGATGTTATTAGTAAGTATATTATGTGATTAGCTAATTTTATGGTTGATTTTAGGCAAAATAATGTAAATTTTAGGATATTTTTTAGATTTTTTTATTTTTTTAAAAAAAAAATACAAATATGATTTTTATTTTTGTGTGTTATGATGTTATTAGAGTATATTATATGATTAGCTAGTTTAGGGTTGATTTTAGGCAAATATAATATGGAATTTTAGGTATTTTAGGTATTTTTTTGAGTTTTTTTTTGTAAAATGAGAAATATACAAAATGATTTTATTTTTTGTGTATTATGATGTTATTAGTAAGTATATTATGTGATTAGCTAGTTTTAGAGTTAATTTTAGGCAAATATAATTTATTTTAGGTATTTTAGGTATTATTTTTTATTTTTTTTTGTAAAATGAAATATACAAATTAATTTTATTTGTGTGTTATGATGTTATTAGTAAGTATATTATGTGATTAACTTGTTTTGGGTTGATTTTAGGCAAAAAAATGTAATGTGATTTTAGGTTTTTTTTTGTTTTTTTGTTTTTTTGTTTATAAAATGAAATATGCAAATGTGATTTTTTATTTTGTAAGTGTTATGATATTATTAGTTAGTGTATATATATGATTAGGTAGTTTAGGTTGATTCAATTTAATGTAATTTGATCAGTATTTTAGGTATTTTTGAGATTTTTTTGATTTTTGGTAAAATGAAATATACAAATGTGATTTTATTTGTGTGTATTATGATGTTATTAGTTAGTGTATTATATGATTAGGTAATTTATGATTGATTTCAGGCTAATATAATGTGAATTTTAGGTATTTTAGATATTTTTTGAGATTTTTTGATCTTTTTTGTAAAATGAAAAATATGCAAATATGATGTTGATTTTTTGTGTTATTAAGTTATTAGTTGGTGTATATGATTAGCTAGTTTAGGATTGATTTGTAATGTAATGGTAGGTATTTTAGGTATTTTTTTGTGGTTTTTTGATCTTTTTTGTAAAATGAAAAATATGCAAATATGATGTTGATTTTTTTGTGTGTTATCATATGTTATATGAATAGTAGGTTTATGTTTGATTTAAGGCAAATGTAAAGTGGATTTTAGGTATTTTTTTGGAACTCTCTTTTATTTAATTTTGAAAATAGCACATTATCATGGAGATTTGAAATGCTTGGAATCCTTGTCTCTTTGAAAGAGATAACAACTTCGAGAAGAAAAAATGAAGCTTAGGTCATGATCAATTTGTGATCAAGTAATAGTAGTTTGGGATGGCTTTTTTGATGAAAATTCACCTTCAAATCTAATAAATTAAGTGGTTGTTATTATTTTGCAAATTTTCACTAGAAAATTTGTCACTAAAAGTCATTGAATATTTGATTGATAATTTCCAATGGATTATTCCAAAATAGTTATATTTTCTATATGTAAATAACTAATTATTATGTTCTAAGCAATTCATATAGTTCTCATGAATCTAATTTATTTAACCAGGTGTGTTATTGACATTCACGCCATACATATATTTGATTCAAAATATGAGTTCAACACATGCTTGGTACTATATTACGGCCAACTAAGTGTTAGTGACGATTTCTTATACATTATCTTGGTGGAAAAAATCGACAAACTTCACGCCGAGGATTTAGCGATTATAGAATCGAATCATGAGGTCACTAAAAGTTGATTCGACACGGTTTAGGATTAATCTCATATGTAGATTTTCTGTTGGTGCCAGTTTCATTGCTACACTATTAAATGATAACGAAGTATGTGAGTTAGTCATTAATGCAGACAAATACAATGTATGTACTTGAAATTGAGTTGAAACGGCGATGATAGCGTGGTTCATAATTACGTGAATTTCATCCAAGTTGTCCAAAGTATACTACCACAAGAACCATATCAGACTGATCTCAATCAGGATTTTCGTAGGTAAGTACCTCGAAGTAATTATCTAATTAATATTTTTTATTTTAGTCTTATACATTGCATTTAAATGCATAGCATTGATGATATAGATGTCTGCATCTCTATTCATATTCATCTTATGCCTCACTTCGCTAGTATGGTGAATATCATGGCGGTCATGTTGCACCTTTACGAAGATGAGAGATATGAAACAATGTCTAGCGTGTGAGTTTTGACCGATGATAGTGAAGGTGACATTGGAGAACAATGTCCAAATGGTGGGAACGATTATTTGCTAAGAGATTACTCTAATAAAATAATCAATGAAGAGCACATGTTCGGAATACGATTACATTCAAGCTTATCATTAACAAAAATGGGATGAAGAAACTTTGATACCCAACGATTCTATTTTCCTAGAAGAGAATTTCATTCCAAACTTAAATAAATGGATGTGTTTCATGAAAAAAGCACCTTAAATTTACTATTCAAGGTTGGTCCATAACAAACTGGAATAACATGTGACTCTAATAAGAGGTTCACTATACATCCATGATCATTCATATCCATGTTTATGGCATTCTCGGGTGAGAGAGGCTTGATGGTGCATGGAGGATTTCTAGTATGAGTCTACACATATGTTCTCATTGATATTGAGTACCGGACATGTGCACCTCTCATAGTTTATTACTAACATCCAACTCATTAGATGTCGGTGGACTTGAAACCCGAGAGATTATTGGTCGATAGAATCAAAATTTAACATTATGGTGTCCTACATGAAATCTTGGGATGCACGTAGAAAGGTTATACATGTTATTTTTGGCAGTTGGAAGAGTCATACCGTTCACTACATCACTTCATGGCTATTGTATGTGCAGTTATGCCGAGATGTATCATTGTCAAGTGAATGCCATTTTCAGATATTCGATCATTTGCCAATATAAGTTGAAAATTTTGCCTCCTAAGTCTTGATGGTACATTTCTTGGGAAAATCTGAGGCACTCTTCTTACTGCAGTTGGTATTGATATAAATAATGGCTTGTATCCTCCGCATTTGCAATAGTTGAAGAGTGCAATGAGTCTTGAGTTGTTTATTAGACATTACAGACTTGATTCACTTATATGTACTCAACGATTTATGCATTATCTCCGACATTGCTTAGTACATGGATGCTGAATTTTTCCTTGGGCAAAACATCATGCTTACCCATCTAGAGAGAATTTTAAGAAGACATGCAGAACTATAAGAATTTCTGATGTTGAGTTTGTGTGTTAGAAGATATGCATGGCGGGTACAACTAATATTCACACCTTCACTCATTACATTATAGACATAAAGAATATCAGCGAGGCTACTGAGCTTGCAAGAGATGTGGAGAAGTGATCCTTGAGTATGATGGCGGTCATGATCCATACGCCGCGTGTGTTTCAACGGTGCACAAGATGGCACGTGGGTTGCTGATACAAGCACTAATTACATCAATTTATAACAATCTTGTATCGGTGCCTATAGAAATAGCTACCGATCGACGTAGAATGATTGATATTTGCACCACGTGTCAAGGCTCATTGCAACAAAATGAGCGTGAAGCTAGGAGATGCTTCACAAGAATAAATTTAAATGAATTTGGTGTTTGTTATATCCTCAATGTTATTTGTTGAATTACAAGAACAAGATTGTTGTAGTTACATGCACAGTTACTTCACATTCCATATGCATGTCATTTTTGTGTTGGGGCAACGTCTAATTCATTCGCTGATCGTCTCTACTACACTCTTACCTGCTACATATGAAGCTCAATTTCATGACATTCCCATGCATTTTGATTGATTTATTGTCGTGGTGATTGAATTAGCGCCAGAATGTTGAAGCACATTAGTATACTACACAATGGATGAGAATATGCGGAAGTAACATATGTGGACTATGCAAAATGTTGGGCATCAGAACTACTTGTCCACATAATCATCTACGTCGGACTTAGTGTGGTTGCATTAGACTGTGATTTTCTTGTGTACTTGTATGCCTTGAATGTTTTTTCTTATGACTATTCCTTTCTGTAATAAGTCTTCTTGGATCTGAACATGAATTAAGGATTATTTTCTTTTATTCATGTTGTGATGAAGGTGTTATTTATGCATGGTAATTTAGTTGTATTTTACTCTAAATTATTGGTAGTGTAAAATGGATGTTGGTAAGAAATGGTTTTATGCCCATGCTATTTTTTTATCTTATGACTATTTCTTTCTTGTTTTCTGTGACTATTTCTTCCAGGTTGTATGCTTAGATTGTTATTTTCCTTGTTGTTGTTCTTTGTTGCTTAATTAGTAGTAAATGTTCATTGTTAGCGTGCTACTTTTTCCTCTTGTATGATTACTCATGTGCATTGCTTAATGTTAGTAGTAAATGTTCTTCGTTGTTTTTACCTCATGTTCATTGATGTTCTTCGTTGCTTTATTTCTTTTCCTCTTAGTGATTACTCATGTTGTTTTATGTTACTATCCCCATGATGGTTATCGCGTCTGGCTAATGTTTTTCCTATTGACTTGCACTTTCAAAGGTTGTTTGGTACAGTGAAATGGCATCGAGGAAGGAGGAGCATCACGCGTCGGTGTGACCGATGAGCCTCCCATAGATCGCCCGAGGTACACGCATCGCATGGTGTGGCGGCAGGGGCATCCCAGATCTAGTAAGTTTTATTATTTATCAAAGATATCATACTCTAACTGCCATTTTCATGAAATCATCAATTTTCATTGTGCGGCGGCTTCGAGCACGTCGCCATGTTAGAGTGGTCGATTTGCCCCATTTATGGATGGGGCCGCAATTCTTTGGGTTATTTTTTTCATAACGCAATATATCGGATCACCACGCTACGGTTGAGCAGTCACCAGTAACGAACATATTTTATTTTGCGGTTGGTGAGATGGCTTACGCGGGGCTGGCTATGATTCTAGAGTACTTGAGGCTACCTATTATAGGACTGTGATTGGTGGGGGAGGATGGCTATCTTGGCATTATTGCGACGTGAGACATCCGAGCCCGATGTGGTATACGATCTGTCTGACCACATGTTACATCCACATTTTGCATGGGGCGTGCATAAGGACCCTTACCTTGTTGGCTATGGTGGACATTTTATAGGGATTCATATTTTGATCTACCAGATGCTGAGTTTCTGATGCACCTTAGAGCATACATATTGTTCACTATAGGCGCTTTTTGCCGGATATGTCGTCACGATCTGATACCGCTTCTGGATGATTTGAGTTACTCGCAGTACTCCATGGAGTCTGTGTTAACACACTTATACAGGGAGTTCAATGAGGCAATTAGGCCAAAGCAGATCAACATGGTAGGATGTCGCACTTTTTGTTTGGTGGAGCATGTACATGTTGGCCAACCTACATTGGGGTACCCTTTCCGTGAGCTTGATGCGTTAGTTACAAGTGGAATGAGGGTTACCTGCAGAGATGACACTATGTTAGAGTCTGAGATGAGCTTGACGGTACCTGAGTCGTATGAGTCAGTGCACATTTGATTCATATTTCACCTCCACAATCTTATGTGTGACATTTATTTTTTTCTACCATGTTGTAGGTTATATGGGAACCTCTATGAATCTCACAGTGGCGGTTATGCCGCTAAGCGCTATTTGGCTTACTCGGGTACCGTTGATCTGCTGGAAAAGGGTTGAGTGGTACCTCTCGGTCGTAATCAGCATTTATCATCACCTGAGTAGGCGTGGCGCCTATAGATCCTTCAATTCGGTGTGGATGGTGGAAGGCGATGTTATGGTGACTATCACTAGGTTACATATCACACTGAAGGCCATACATGATTCTATGGTGGATGACGCCACCTCATGTTGACCCAAACGGTACATGAGGTGGTGTATCGGTGAGCTTCCTTGTACATGCTGGGCTCACCATTCCTTACCACCTACTATTCTTGAGCTCGGAGAGGGCGATGGTAAGCACTAAAATTGTATGCTAATCAAATATTTATATATAACTAAATTATATACTTGTCTTTGCAGTGAGAACATATCTTGGACACATAAGATATTTTCCACTCTTATTTTGGCAAAGACCAGGACAGTGACTTTCAGCAGTCAATCAACACTTATGAGGAGTTATGTAGGGAACTACGCAAGAACTTGCACATATTAGATAGTAGGTACAAAGATACAGATGAAGCAAGTAGTTCTTCTACAGCACCTTCGTCTTCTTAGGCACATACTGTAGGATTTGACACAGATCCGTCGCCTATACCAGATGTCGGTCCATACAGTTATCCATTTGACACACCACTCAGTACTCTTATCAGGAAGCCATGTTCAGTCCATTTTAGTCATGAAAGCTTCCTCCTATATTCTCACCCACCGGTCTACATGCGCGATATGCACGCAGTGTACCCCTTGTCCCTTCCGGTAGGACCATCACGGAGATACCGATGTTACACCCTCGACAATACAGGCACCACCGAGGCGGAGGCGAAGTGCTCGGCACCATTTGCGACCGACCTCGGCGCGCCCGGACACTCCGAGTGATGCACTACCGCAGACCGCCGTTAGATGTCCTCGTTATCGATTATATAGTTGTAGTTCATCTAATAGCTTGATGTACGCTTTGTCAATGTTTTATATTTTTATGTACACTACATATCAAGACTGCGTTTATCTATGTTATATATTTCCGCTTTAAGTAATTTGCATTTTTTTCTTGCGAATATCGAGATATCTTGTTGGTATTGAATCGCCAGACTTTATAAATTTTGAAAAAGTAGATAATAGCTATGAATTTGTCATGCTTGCAAACTTTGTAGTGCGATTTTTATAGCTACTATTTTTTTTGCATAAAAACTGTTGCGTAACGATTCATATTCGCATCTCTGCGTCAACATAAAAGTCATGTAGAATTTTGTACAATTCCAACAATACCAAGTTTGTTAAATTCGACAACCGGGACTCAGTGCGGCCAAAATACACGGTCGCAACATTCAAGAATGCGCCGCTAATTTATGGATGCACATTGAAAAATCTGCTACGATGAGCCATAATCGCAATTTTTGGTCAACATGAAAGTTGTAGTGAATTTCGTGCTGATTCCAAAGATACCAAGATCGCTAAATTCCGGTAACAGATGACTCCGGTACAGCCAAAATACGCATTTGATCGTAATATTCAAATTGCGCCGCATTTTTCTGCGTTGGCAAAATCTGCTATGCAATGAGCCAATCGATATTTTTTGGTCAACATAAAAGTCGTGGGGAATTATGTCGATTCCGATACCAAGCTCGCTAAATTCGACAGACGACTCGTACGGCCAAAATACCTGCTGGTTGAAAGATTTAAAAAAAAAATACTTTAGGCGTTCGCAGCTTAGCGACTACTATCACCAGTCTGTCAGTGCCGATCGTTAAACGTCATTATCTATTTAAAAAAAAAAACATTTTAGTGCCTAATCCGCTAATTAAGATTTTAAACGTGCTTATTTTAAAAATTTACAACTTTGTTTAATTTTTAGTAGTTGATAGAAATAATTTAATTTTGTACATTTACATCTACGTTTAATTTCCTTTTTTGCATACGAAAAGCAAAAATCAAACAAATCCTCAAACTACTAAAAGCCCAAACCCTCCCAATAAACCTCTCTATCGCTCTTCTGGCTTCCTCCTTTCTTCTTCTATTCTTTCTATAATCACTTGCGGTAATCAGGACTTTTCTGTGACTTTATTAATCCTCAATCCACCTCCAACGGGACTACATGTTCTGTGCCTGCGAGCGTCCGTCTATCATGATAAAGATGTTTGGAGGAAGATTATCATCATACAAAGAGTTGAATATTGAATATTAATGTGTAACCATAAAAATATAATGATAATTTATTTATGAAAAAAGACAATCATAAGCAATTTATAAAAAATATTGTGTTACCATCATTATTATCATCACTATGAATGAATGATTATCATCATGATTAGCATATAAATTAAAAGAAAGTTAACTTTAATTTTATCAAACATAAAAAGAAAGATAATTTTGGGAAGATTATGCATCAACACTTTAATTAATGGTGAAACAATCAAGAAATATATTTATCATCATAAAAATAACTATTAAGATTTATTTTCTTTTTAATGAGAGTTGACCAAAGTTTTATTCAAAGAATTAAGTATGGGATATCCTCTCCTCTCTCTTTATCTTTAGTAAGATTCAAATGAAAAGAAAGGGGCTTTGGATGCATTATTATCAAGGATTCCTTC
Source organism: Cymbidium sinense (assembly GCA_021442155.1). Lineage (NCBI taxonomy): Eukaryota > Viridiplantae > Streptophyta > Magnoliopsida > Asparagales > Orchidaceae > Cymbidium > Cymbidium sinense. The sequence continues at coordinate 24,050,405 of CM038220.1, read as the reverse complement.
AGTAGAAAAAATGACAATCAATTATGCTAAATCATAAGGATTAGAAGGTTTCTTTCATATCATAAACTTATGTGATAATGTATATTTTAGTGCTTATAGTGAAATATTATAAGGTGCTGCCTTTATATAATGAAAGATGAAACTTGATGTCTTTCTTCTATTATAGTTGTTTATTGAGTTCTCTATTAATATAATTTGTAACTTTATTTATGCTATTAGTTTTTTTTCAAATAATACTATATTTTCTCTATTAGTGCTATTTTTATGATATAATAGATAACCCAACATCACAACATGAAAGAAGAGAAGTAACATCATTTTATGTTTTAAATATAGGATAATTAAGGTAGGAACATAAGAAACGACATATCAAAATCTATGATGAATGATATATAATTAAATCATAACATAAATTTAGTCTTTAAATCATTAGAGTGAATGTGCGCACTTAGCCAAACTAAATCATATAATAAAATAATATTAAAAAAAAAGAAAAAGCAAATAAAATAATAATAAACAAATAATTTATCGTGGTGCATAGCGTGCTGCGTGCATATCCACGTTCCTACTTCCCCTCTCAATTTCTCATCCCATTCTCAATCACCTCTCTCTCTCTCTCTCTCTCTCTCTCTTATTGGATCTATTTAATATTTTTGTTGGCTTTATTTTTTTTAATTATTTCTTCTTATTTTAAGAAAAATGAATTTAAGGCTCCTATGACTTTTTTTAAGTAGAGAATAATGTGCTTACATTTTTAAAAAATTGACAAAATCTTCTCTTTAATTTGAAATAGGACAATGTCAGAGATTTATTAAATCTTACATTTTATAAAAATTAGTAAAAAAAAATTGTTCAAGACAATATTTAATAAAAATAATATAATACAAAAGAAAGAAAATTACAGTTAAAATATTTTAATAAAAATTTGATAAATTTATAAACTTACTTTAATATAAGTGTAATACATAAATACTTAATTAATTTTATTTCATATTTTATTTTAAAATAAATTAAAGATTTTAAAATTCATCGTAATTAATTTTTGACACGTCTCCTCTGTCATTTTCTCCTTTATAATGATCACCTCATTATTTATTTAATTAAATCATCATCCGAAATTTATTAGAAATACAAAGGTCCCAAAGCAGGAACTTTCTAATTGATTTTATAATTATATCACTTAAAATTTCATAATAACTGTTGCGTGCTAGAAAACCAGTCGCGGTAGAGTGAAAGTTCTTACTTAGCGCTTGTTGTGAAGTCAAAACCACGAGTAATTAAAGAAACAATGACAGGAATTTTAAGCGTGAAAAACCTCGAAAAGGGGAAAAAACCACAGGCTGGCGGTAAAAGCTTCCACTATGTATCTGTTTGAGTACAAAATCTTCCCGATAACGATTGAGATTACATATGAGAGAGGAATAACTCTCTGATGATCGGGTTGTAATTATTCTTCGATGGTGGAGATCGAGTAACTTCCGTGAGAATCTGGTACAATTAGTGGCGACGGTGGCGGTGGCGATGGTTGATGGCCCGGCGAGTGCAATCTTGCAGGGGTGCGATCTTGATTGGAGGATCTTGAGCTCTCTTCCTCCTCACTTGGACTTTTTTTCCTCTTCCTCGCTTTCTTCCTTTTCTTCCTTGCTTGGACTCTTCCACTTCTTCCTTTCGGACTCTTCCTCTTCTTCCTTGCTTGGACTCTTCTTACGCTTTCTTGCTTGGGCGATTGTGAGGATCGGTGGCCGGCGGTGGTCGTTGATGATCGTCGAGCGGTGGCTCCTCCTCTTCACTTGTTTCAGCTCCTCTTCCCTTGGCCTTTTTTTCTTCATGTGAGGAATGAAGGCTTATTTATAGATGGGAGGAGGGGCATTCTTGTAAATTCATGTAAAGCGACCACTCCTCGATCGGACGGCATCAGATGATTCCTTGATCATTTGATGTATTTTGAGCATTTGGATGCCCAAATGGCGTCGAATTATGAGATCTTAGGCTCGTTAGATCCGGCTCGTCGAGCTTCGATTCGTATAAACACTCCATATTTGAGAATGTTTTGAGATTTAGTGATGTCCCAAAGATTCCGATGATATTTGTCTTGATCTCGATCGGTTTTGACTCAAAATCATATAGCTTTCGACATCAAGATTTGTGCTTTGACTAGTGGTATTTTGAGAGCCATATCAGTTGTCCCCTATTTTTGGATGATATTAGCTTAATCATCCAAAAATATATGTGCCAAAATACTCGAAAATAACGAATTGGAAGTTTTCAGGCATTTTGAGGACGCGCCAGTGGCGCCCGTCGGCATCTGGCCGGCCGAAGCTTGTAGCCTTAGCCGCCCGCTGGCCAGCCTGGCGTAGCGATCCGGCGGTGGCGACCGTCGGTCGAAGCGAGCGTGGATCAGCGGACGGTCGTCGCGGCCGTGAGCCACAATGGCCGAGCCAGCGGGCAGCCGGTGGGTTCGTAGCAGCAATGCCGACCATACCTTCGCCGGTCGTACTGCGGGCAGCAGCGAACCATTCAGCGTGTGGTTCAGATTGGTAGTCCGGGTGAACGACCGTCGAATGGGCGGGGAGGCGTCGCTATCTTGCTTCTAGCAGCGTCTGCTGTAGCCCGTCTGCTGGCGCCAGTATCGTCTGCATGGCCTTAGCAGCCTTAGCGCCCTGCAGCATGGCCTCGCGAACCGTGGCCAATGAGAACTTGGCGGTTTGAGCCGTTTTGAACCGTTTTGAAGGGGTTTCTTACCGTTTTATGTGGGGTTATAAATACCCCACCAGGATGAAGGAGAGGCACACCTTTCCCCTCCCCTTTCTCTTGAGTGAGGTCACTTTGGAAGCGATGAAGTGGCGTTGAGGCGATCAGAGGCGATCAAAAGCGCGGTGCATCGTCGTTGTTCCGATTCTGCGTCGGATCGTCCGGGTTAGGAGCGATCAAGGATGCGCATCACGTCGTGGTTCCGGTTCGGCCACGTCGGGCCGTCCGGGTTAGGAAGCGTCAGGCGCGGTGCATCGTCGTGGATTCGGTTTCAAACCCGTCGACCGTCCGGGTTAAGCGGCGATCAAGGCCGCGGTGCACGTCGTGGTTCCGGTTCACCGCCGTCGACCGCCGGGTTAGGAGGTGATCAGGCCAGCGGTACCGCGTCGTGGATTCCGGTTCTGACCCGCGTCGGGCCGTCCGGTTAGGAAGCGATCGAGCGGTGCATGCGTCGTGGTTCCAGTTCACACCGCGTCGGACCGTCCGGGTTAAGCGGCGATCAAGGCCACGTGCATCGTCGTGGTTCCGGTTTCGAGCGTCGACCGCCAGTTAGAGGTGATCAAGCCGCGGTACCGCGTCGTGGTTCCGGTTCGCGACGTCGGACCGTCCGGGTTAAGGCGATCAAGGCCGCGGTACGTCGTGGTTCGGTTTCACCCGCGTCGCCGTCCGGGTTAGAGGCGATCAAAGGCCGCGGTATATCGTCGTGGTTCCGGTTACCGACACGTCGGAACCGTCCGGTTAGGAAGCGATTACAGTATCGTCGTGGTTCCGGTTCACCACGCGTCGTCCGGAGTTAAAGGCGATCAAGACCACGGTATCGCGTCGTGGTTCAGTTCTGACCCGTCAGGCCGTCCGGGTTAGGAAGCGATCCACCGGAGCGAAGTGAAGATGCTCGATGATAGTAGCCAGCGAGATAACCGCAACGATAATGGTAACCGCGGGGATTAGCAGCGATAGTCGAGCGATAACCGGCGGCAATGTCAGCTGATAGCCAGTAATCCAGCGATAGCAGTTAGTAGTTGGCAACCAGCAGAGGTGGTCCAATAGCGGCAATAGCGGCAGTAGTCAGCAATATAACGTGTAGTCAGCGAGATGACCAATGAAGATTAATGGTGTAGCGATAACCGGCAACAGTAGTCCCGATTATAAGCTACGGCGGCAGCAGGGTGGTCGGCTGCAAGCAACGTAGTCGGCAGTAGCGGCAGTGTCGGGAGGTGGCAAGCGAAGATGGTGACCGGCGGAGATTGCGGCGATGGTTCAACAATTGATAATTGATGTTTATTAACGCGTTATGGATATAATTAGATCCGGCGAGGATTTTGACTATCAAGGTTGTTTGTCATAGTGTTACCGATGGCATTAACACGTGAGTGGGTACAAAGTTTTGACCTTTCTAGGTTATTGGTGAGAATATTATTCGTCGATGCTAACTTGTATGGAAGAGCCGTGAAGTCCACCAAGAACCTTTTGACTATCTGGGTTGTTTGTGAACTTTTGCTCGATGACGTGCGTATGGAAGGAAGGTGGGATGTCCACTGGGGCGTTTTGACCTTTCTGGGTTGTTTGTCGAGCTTTTGCTTTCGATGACGATGCTTCCGTATGGAAGGTGGGATGCCACAAGGACGTTTGACCTTTCTGGGTTGTTTAATCGAGCTTTGCTCGATGACGATGCTGCGTATGGAAAGAGTTAGATGAATCTCTTGAGTAGTCAACGGTGGCGGCCCAGCGTCGGTAGTCCGGCTTGGCCGGCGACAATGGTGATAGCCGGTGAAGATTGCCGGCGATGGTCGCGGCGTGACCGGCGACAGCGGCGGTGACCTACATGGTTACCGACGGTTGTAGAAGCGGCGCGTGACAATAGTCGACGGTGACAGTGATGAAGGCGGCAATGACCGATGACAATGGGCGATGACCGCGGATTGCAATAGCGGCGGCGGACCGGCGATGGTAAGAAGCGGTGACCGGCCATAGTGGTTGGGCGGCCGACGGGTGGTCCGGCGAATGCGACGTAGTCGACGCATCGACGCCGTAGTCGGCGCGGATGACCGGTGACGATGAGGATTTTTGACCCATCCGAGGTTGTTTGTCAGAGTGTTATCCGATGACATTAACCTGTGCGGAGTGGGTACAAAGTTTTTTTTTTTTTTTGACCTTTCCTGGTTGTTTGTCGAGCTTTTGCTCGATGACATTAACCCGTATGAGATCGCGAAGTCCACCAAGGACGTTTGACCTATCCTAGATTGTTTGTCGAGTGTTTACTCGATGACGTTAACCCGTATGGAAGAGGTCGAATATTTGCATGAGCTTGTAACCAGAGTTGACCATTGATCTTTGCCTTTTCGTTGGTGTTGCTGACTTGCTTATCTTTTGAGATTAAGAGTTGCCCCCCAGTTGGAGGCATGTTCGTTTGAGTCGATTGATATGGTGGTTGTGGAGGGAGATCACGACTGCGAGATTTTTTTTTTTTTTATGGGACCGCTTGCATTTTATGGGATGCTCTTACGCTTCCTACGATTGTTCAAATTGTTTCATGATGGGCATGAATAGCTTCATCGGCAGAGATTTGTGCTTCCACACGATGAACTAAGATGCGATGACCGGTTCTGCATTAGTGATGAATAAAAAGGCCCTGGACGGAGCCCTCCAAGGAAAACTCCTCTTAATAATTCAAGATTTATCCTGTGTATTTGGAAGCCGAGGAGAATCTGGAAGTATTCTTTAAGTGATTCACCCTCATTCTAACGAATCGGGAGAGATGGGAGGAATCTTTAATGATTCATTTGAAATGAACTGCTCCACAAAGAACCCGAAGTTCGTTAAAGGTATGGATGGATCCCTTGAAGAGAGAGTAGAACCAAGCAGCTTGCCCTTTGAGGGTAATCGGAAAGACCGACAAAGCAAAGCAGTGTCGAGCTCGCTGGATATGCATGATAGTCCTGTAATGGTCGATGTATTCGTGGGGGTCGCCCAATCATAGAATCAATTCTAAGCTTGAAACCCACGGAATTGGATGTCAAGAATGGCTTCAGCCTAAAGGTGAGGACTCTCATAACCGCGGGTGGTGAAGATGATTGCCTTGAAGGTGAAATTCATCTTGTATTAAGCCGCCGACTGGTGAATGTCATGACGAGCTGATTAACAAGAGCATGTGTGAAGCTATCAACAACAATCGGTGGATTAGTAACCGGCCGCACGCGATGGATGAGAGTGGAACTAGAAGGTCAAGGAGATCAACGCTACGGCTCCATGCGGAGGAACTCCGGTCCGGGAGGATTACGCTTTTGACCTCCTCCGCAACGACCAATCTTGGGAGATATGCTTACCGCTAGTACCGTAGTCCTTGCAAAAGCCGATCATCTTATTTTGAGACTCCTCCATTCGAGCGGACACAATCTTCCAAAGAGATTCCGTTCCGCCTCAACGGTCATGATCGGGGAGTGAGGCAAAACTTGGCATCCTTGGTTCATGGATTTTGAGAATGACGAGTTGAGCGGAGCGGTTGAGGCAGTGTCATTGGCCATAACGTGGATGTTTCACGTAAAATTGTAAGGATTTTCTTCCCAAACCAGCTCTGTAAAACCATAGAGTGAAAGTTTACATTTGTTGTGAAGTCCAGACATTTCGTAATTAAAGAGAACAAGGACACTCGAATTTTAACGTGGAAAACCTCAAAAGAGGGAAAACCACACTAGCCTTAAAAAGCTTCCACTATGTATGTTGAGTACAAAATCTTCCGATAACAGATTGCGTATTGATATGAGAGGATAACAACTCTAAACAATGATCGTTGTAATTTTGGAAGATGCGGTAACTTCGGGAATGACACAATTTGGTGAGTGGCGATGGTTGATGTCACGGGAGTGCAATTCTTTCTTGGATCTTGTTTTGAGGATCTTCAAGCTCGAGCTCTCTCTTCCTCCTTCACTGGCTTTTCCTCTCTTCCTCGCCGACTCTTCCTTTTCTTCCTGACTCTTTTCTCTTCTTCCTTGCTTGGACTCTTCCCTCTTCTTTCTTTTCTTCCGCTTGTTTCGAATTATCACGGCGGTAGCCATGATGGTGAATGATCGTAAACGTGGCTCCTCCTCTTCACTTGTTTTTATCCCTCTTCCTGGCCTTTTTTTTTTTCTTAGGGATAATGAAGGCTTATTTATATGGGAGGAGTTCTTGTAAATTCATGTAAAGCTACACTCCTCGACGGACGGCTCGGATGATTCCTTGATCATTTGATGTATTTTGAGCATTTGGATGCCCAAATGGAATTATGAGATCTTGCTAGATCCGCTCGTGAGATGATACTATAAACACTCATATTTGAGAGTGTTAGATTTAATTGATGTCCCAAAGATTCCAATGATATTTGGCTTGATCTCGACGCTGACTCAAAATCATATGCTGAGTCAAGATTTGTCTTTCACTAGATTTATTTTGAGCCATATATCCTATAAAACAATTAATTTATTATTTAAGATAAATCTAGAGTCATATATGCAATTTAAGATTGCTTTATTCTCATAATAGTATTTTCTTTATTTATTTGTTACTATTTTAAGATATTTCTTACTTACTTTATTCTCTAACAATCTGAGGCGGACTTGCCTTGACGGAGGGCCCTCAAATTCTATATATATATATATTAAAATATTTTGGGCACCTTCAATTTTATAAAATCAACCCTCCAAATAAATCAATTTAACTCATTACTCTTAAATAACTATTTAATTAATTAAAATAAAAATTCATAAATTTAATAATCTTATTCACATATATTTTTTTCTTATAAATTTAGTGATATTATTTTACTAATTATATAAAATTTAAGTATTATTTATTTAATTATTTAAAATCTTGCCCACTTTAAAATAACGAGCTAATTCATTATATATATATATATATATATATATATATATATATATATATAAATATATATTTAATATCTGCTGTTATATTATTATTTATTTCTCCTGAAGTTATTTATTCATAAATAGTTTTAATAATGTTTTAAAAATTTCTGTATTTCTTTCTCATATATGGAGCTATTTAATAAAATAACCAGATAGAATTTACCTTCACTGGCTGGAGACCTCGCATATTTTGAGAGAAATCTCAAGTTGGATGGTCAAGCTGCATTAATACATACATATATATTAGGGTTTATATATATATAGAAAGAGAGAGAGAAAGAGAGAGAGAGAGAGAAAGAATGCATATAGTAATTTCATAATTTAGAGTATTTATTTTCATGCTGTCTAATTTTACATGAATAAATATATATAGAGCGTCTTTGAAAATAAATAAATATACAAATATGAATAATTTATTAAATTATATAAAGTCATATAAATTTCAAGATTAAAAAAGAAGGAGAAAAGAGATAGAGAGGTTTACTGGGAGGTGGGGATTTTTAGTAGTTTGAGAATTTGATTAAGTACAAAAAGGATTAAAATAAATGTAAAAATTAAAATTTATATCAACTATATTAAACAAAGTTGTAAATAAAAATATATTTTAATTTAGAAGATGAGATCATCAGATCAACGAGTAAAATTTAGAAAGATAATTTATTTATTTATTTATTTACTTTATTAGGAATAAATGAATTAAAATAAATGGGTTTAATTAATCAATATTTTCAATATAGATCAGTTTAAGTCATTTGATTTTGGGCATTATAGAAATTTTTTAAAAAAAAACTTTAAATATATTATGACTTTATTTGGTATAAGTATAGAATTTAATATTTTACAACTTTGTTTCGTTTGAAAGATTAACAAAATGGAAAATGACAATAAAGCTAAAAAGGAATTGATTTGAATTGATTGATTAATGAGAAATTCGTGAATGTAGTCTATGATCCGTTTGATTTTGGCTTATTAATAAGAGAGAAATTCAGCGATTTTATTTGGTAAAAAATTATAAAAATGGAAATTAAAAATAAATGCAAAGATGCAAAATCCAATTACGCCTTTAAATTACCGAAAGTAATTTTTCTTTCAATTTAAACGATGAGATATTAACAGTTTTATTTTTATTTTTTATTTTTATTTTGAAATTTTAGGTATATTAGGATGTTTGAGAAAGCAGTAATTTAGTTATTATGACTTCATTAAAATAAGGAAATAAAATAAATTTGAAAATAAATTCAAAGATTAAATTAAATCTCACTGTTCTTGATTAATGATAAAAATAGAAAATAAAAAAATTTCATAACAGTTTAGAATTCATTTGATTTTAGAAGTATTTGAAAATTTAAAATAATTTAATATAATAACCTACGAGTTTATTTGGTATAAAAGACTTACTGAAAAAATTAAAATAAAAAATTATAATATATCACTTATTTGTTTGATGAGAAAATTTTATTAATGTGTTTTATTTTAATTTGAATGATTGGATACCAGCATAGGCTGATTTTGGCTTAAAAAAAGTTAAAAAGAACGATATATAGTTTAATGAATCTTTAAAATTTTAATATTCCCAATAAAAATAAAAGAATAAATATACCTAAAGTAGCTTATATTATTATAATTAACATTTTTTTATTATTTTCTGATTATAACAAAGTTAAAAAAAAGTCATAGTTTAAGACGTTGTGATCTTGTTTCTTATATTTTCTTTATTTTATTATTGTTTGGTGTAAAAAAAAATACATTGTCTCGTGTAAAGAAGGCATTCTTTTATTTGATTTTAGTCTTATAAGGAAGTTTAAATCTCACAGTTATTTGATTGATGATAAAAGTATAGAAAATAAATTATATTCTTAATTTGAATAAAAGATATTAGCAGTTTATAATTCATTTGATATTGAGCGTTTTAGAAAAATAAAATAATTTAATGCAATAAACTATGTGTTTATTTGGAATAAGGGACTTTCTGAAAAAAAAAAGGAACAAAATAATTACATTATCTCAGCTATTTGTTCCACGAGAAAATTTGTGAATGAATTTTTTTATTTTAATTTGAATGATTGATTACCAGCAGTTATCATTATTTGACTTTTGTCTTATTAAAATTCTTACGTAAAAAAAAATTCAATATAACAAAAGTAATAAGATTTAGAAATAAAAGAAATGAATAAAAAATATAAGAATTCATGCATGATAAAAAAAAAAGGCTAAAATTAAAACCTAATAAAAAAATAATTATAATAAAAATAATAAATAATTAAATTCTAACAATAACTTAAAGAAAATCTAATCAAATAATATTTCAAACATTTACATAAAAAATAAGTTAATTGAAATAATATGAATTATTAAATTCAAACAATATACATGTAGTAAATATTCATTAAATTTAATTTAACATATAAAACATTAAGTTTGATGATTTTATTTAAATTAAATTTTTTTTCAAAAGCATAATATTTCCAAAAAAATTATAATATTATTAGAATTAAAAGAAATTCTTCCCAAATAAAATTAGACAAAATTAAAAGAGATATTATTGATACATATATTATTGGTTGTATAAAATATCTTAATATAGTGGTCGACAGATTTGATTTTTAATTAAGAAGTTTTGATTAAGCTTCCGGTGGCCTGGCTTTGCTTGGTGGTTTATTGTGGTTCTTCTTGGATGGGCTCTCCCTGTGTATCGGCCAGAATTCCCTTTGGGTTTATGTTGTTCTGGTTTTCTTGCATGGCTTTCAGGTTGGTATTTTCGGTTGGATGGCTGATCCAGTCGATGCTTCCTCTGGGTAATTGCTTGCTGGTTGTTTCTCTGCTTCTTTCTGTTTACTGTAATGGCAAATCGCTGTTAGCCTGGTTCCCCTTTGGTTCTTCTGGAGGTTATTTTTTGAATGGACTATGACGAGATAGTTGCTGCTTTCTTACCTTTCTCCAGCTTCGTGCTTCTACTGGATGGACTGCATCTGCATCCTGGAACTGTTGCTCTACCCCGCGGGGTCCCCTCTCTATAGTTTTGACTTCGGTTTCTATGGGCAGATGCCGTCAACCGTCGGCAACTTTTTTGGGGCACCTTGATCTAATCGTTTTGCTAGCCCATTTTTGTACTGGTCTCCGAGTCCTTTGAGCTGCGGCTCTATTTTTTCTTTTGCTTAGTTTGTTAATTTTTTATGATTTCCCTTTGGACTCCTGTTTTTACTTTTACATGTAATTTGTTATTTTATACTTTGGAATGAAATTAAGCATTGCCCTCAAATTTTCCAAAAAAAAAAAAAAAGTTTCAATTTCGGTTTCGACTCTGTTGCGAGTTTAGAAATTTAGTTTAGATTGAGATTTTACTAAAACGTTTAATATATATTTAAAATATCAATTATGGTACACGAATAAAATAAAATATTGCATACATTACATACTACTGATGCAAGCATGATTTAGTAAATGAATTTTTTATCATGCAAAATTAACTTAGATTCAAATCTCCTTCTTACATATTTTTTCGAGTTATTAATTTTCATATTATTTTAGCCATTTTGAGTTTATCTGCTCTTTCAATAATTTGAATAACTCAAATAATAAAATTTGAACCATTTCAAACACAAGTCAAACACTAATAAATTATTTTCAAGAAAGAATCTGTCGCTTCAAAACTTGTTTACACCCCTAATGATACAGACAAATATATTCCATCAAGTATCCACTCCCAACTAATTTTCCAGAGTTTTACCTATAAATAAATGACACATTATTATTAGTTATTATTTTATTAATTAAAATATTACATGCATTGAGTGCACATAAAGTCTGGAACTGAATCAGTATTCAAGTTACTGTATCCATTAGAATTCTTGTTTTGGATTGGGAAGGATAGGCGATTTTCACTTTTACGGGACTTTCCACCATTGCTGCAGTAATTTGAACAGTTCAGAATATCGGCATGTTATATATACATATCTAATACTTATAGCTTCATATTTATAAATATAACAATTTCCTATACACAAAAGTGAATCTTGCTTCTGAAAGGTGTATTTGAAGAAAGCTGTCAGAGTATTTTTACAATTCAATACAAAAAGACCTATGCTTTACATTATATTTTCGTCAAAACTTGCATTACTAACATTCTTCGTATTTAAAGAATTTGTATTTATCAATTTGGCATTCAACTATAATTTAAATTAGTATTATCAAATTGCACCCTTCATACTCAACACACTTATACCAAGTATAAAAAGAAATAAAAAGAGAGGTAGCACTTTCTCCTCGACTAATTGAGACTTCAATAAAACTTTGTTTTTCCTGAAAGTTGCATTTGTATTAATAAGTGAAAGAGATTACAAAAGGAGTACAAAAAATATAAGTCAAAATAAAAAGCTAACTAAATACAACATGTTTTCTATCATCCTTTAAAATAACAAAAAAAATCTAGAGGAATAGTATCACTATGTATATCATGTCCAGCAAAATCTATAGTAGCTTCTGCACAAAATCAGTCAATGCTAGTATGGGAGAAAAGCATCAGATGGAATTCATTGAGGAAGCTGAGATCAGGAACTCGGACTAGCCTACATCTCCAAATATCCTATTTCATGATCTGCTTAAGATAATTCACCACATTGCAGTTATCTCCTTCAACAACAAACCCTTTGAGTTCATACATCCATGGCACGATGATGTTCTCGATGGCTAGCATGACTTGTAACTCCAGATAAGTACTATCTCAATGTTGTAGGTGGATCCCCTAGCTTTCACAAGAGCACCCCTATCATTTTTGAAGACCATCTCAATACTTGCAACACCAGAGGGTAGAAGTGCACCATCCACATTTGGTTTTAGCCATCCAGGAGGGGGGATGGAGTCAAGATAGAGAGGATAGCCCATGAGGCTAAGGGAGCTCCCATTGCGCATAGAAGAGGAAGGCAGTGGCATGAGTGAAATAAAAATCTGTTTTTCCGATAAACTTTAAAGACAATATCTCCTTATAGTCAACAATCTACGTTAAGGACTCAAATAGCTCGTTAACCATTTTTATTCTGCATTAGAATGTTGGCTCACATAAAAAGTTCTATATTAAAACTTCCCACCAGTATTCACAATTGAAATAGAGAAATATACTATATTTTAGGTTCCTCACCATATTTATCATCTAATATTTCTTCAAAGAAGCAATTTGCAAATCAAAACCAACTACTTGGGAAGACAAAGATCCAAAATAACTTTTGAGTCATCAAGATGGGAGTTTCCAACGTTAACTATCTTTTGTCCTCTTCTAAAATCTTCATGTGATTATCGGGATCAAGAATGAGATTTTCTAAAATATTGATTTTATTTTTTGAAACTTCCATCTCTTTATAGAATGAAATCAAATGAGTTAAAGAACACAAAGGAAAAGCATTCAAAAATAAAGCTATTAAGCCCTGATATGACACTTAAAATATTACTAGTCAAAGCACGAATCTTGATGTTAAAAGCAAGCTGATCTGAAAATGAAACCGGTCAAGATCAAGAACTTAAAATATCATTAGAAACTTTGGGATATCAGTTAAATAAAGCTCTCAAAATGTAGAATGTTTATAGTCAAATCGAGCCTCGAAATGGATCTAACAAGCCCAAGATTTCAAAATTCGACTTCATTTGAGCATTCAAATACTTTAAATACATCATATGATCAAGGGAATCATCATGAGCATGAAGGAGAGGAGTGTTTTTTGCATGTATTTACAGAGACGCTCCTCCAATCTATAAATAGCCTCATTCCTCATGAGGAGCCCAAAGAGAGAGGAGAGAGCTCTAAAGATCCTCCAAGCACAATCGCCACATCACACCGCCACCATCACACCGCCACACGGCCATCAACCGCCAACTTTGTCGTCAACCATCACATCAGCTCTGCCAATCGCTAATCGCTTGACTTCGTCACATTAACTTCCGTCAACGTCTAACTCGTCATCGCAACTTCGTCATAACTCATCGACCAACTCGTTGCAACATCATACATAACATTGTCTATTACATAATTGTCCCTTCTCATATACTGTAATCAGATCGAAGAAGATTTTGTACTCTAAAAGATACATAGTGGAAGCTTTTCTGCAGCCCCGTGGTTTTCCCTCTTTTGAGATTTTCTGTAAAAAATTTTGAGTTTTATTGTTCACACTTTTGTGTGTGCCGGATTTCACAAGGCTAAGGTAAAAAACTTTCACTCTACCAAAGGTTTTCTAGCACGCAATGGCCATGCCGCTCAGGAAAGGAACCCTTCAATCACAATTCTCGGAACACTCGTTATGGCTGGCTACTCTCAGAACAACGGAGCCTCCCTCCAACTCCCCACTCTCAAACCAATCCTTGAACCAAGGACCAACCTTCGCCACTTCCCTGATAGCGTGACTCATTTGAAGGCAGAAATCTCTTTAGAAGATCGTGCCGAATGGAAGAGTCTCAAAATGAGATGATCCGACTTTTAGGAACACAACCTACTACTTAAAAACACATCTCCCCAAGATCGATCGTTATTGGGAGGTCAAAATGCTAATTTCCTTGAAGAAGTTCCTCAGACCGTGATGTCGATCTCCTCGACACCGCTAGTTCTACTCATCCATCACGTACCAACCGATCGCTAATCCACCAATCATTACCGGTAGCTTGACACATTTCGCCCCGCTTCCCCGCCACATGTTATACGTAATTACGACGCTTAATGCAAGATGAATTTCACCTTCAAGATAGAATCATCTTCCCCTCACCGCTGCTATGAGGAATCTCACCTTTACTTTTTCAACATCCTATTCCCTGGTTTCAAGCTCAACATTGATTGATTCTATGATGAATCACCCACATGAACACATCGACCATTACAGACTATCATGCATATCCAACGAGCTCCCGACACACCGCTTTGTCGTCTTTCCAAGCCCTCAAGGGACAAGCTCGACTTGGTTCTACTCTTCCAAGGGAATCCATCCATACATTTGACGAACTCCCAAGATTTTGTAGACAGCTTCATTGCAAATCGGAGGATCATTAAAGATTCCTCCCATCTCTCCCATTCATCAAATGAGGGTGAATCACTTAAGAATACTTCCAGGTTCTCCTTAGAAGCTCCAAATACCCGAGTAACTATTAAGAGGAGTTTTCCTTGGAGGACTCGGCCTGTGGCCTTTTACTCCCACTAATGCGAGACACGCTTCATATGCCGACTTGTTCATCAAGCACAAATCTCTCGCCGATGAGGCTATTACCCATCGCAAATAATTTGAGCAATCTACAGAAAACGTAAAAGCACCTCTGGGAATGCGACTACCCCTATCAAAAGAAGCAACAAGGCCGGATCTCCTCCACCCCCATATCAACGACGATGAACCACGAAAAAGGAATACACGCTGAACACATCTCGTGTTAACCTCCTAATGGCTATTCGAGATGAAGAAAATATCAAGTGGCGCATCCATCAAACCAAATTCAAGAAATCGAGCAATATTGTCACTTCCATCAAGTCGTGGACATACTACAGGCATGCAAACAACTCAAAGAAGAAATTGAGAGGCTCATTCAAGAAGGATATATCTACGCCGATTTGTGAAGAATCAATCGACTCAAACAAACATACCTCCAACCGGGGCAACCAGACAATCATCACGTAAACAACAAAATAATCATCAAACAAATTGGAGAAATTGAAACAATTGTAGAGGACCAATACTATCTAATCAAGTTCTCATTACCATCTCAAGAGCCGAGTTAAAGAAGTCTCGCATTGATCATTCCATCACTTTTAATGACTCGACTTAGAAGGAGTACATGTTCCTCATCAAGATCCACTTGTCATCAAGGATCGGTGACCCATGCTATAATGTTAAGAGAGAATTTTGATTGACAATGGGAGTTCGTTGATGTCTTATTTTACCCACATTTCTTAACATGGGCCTCGTTAGGAAAAGCTCCAACCCACCGCAGACCAGGGGTTTGATAATCGCCCTGTGCGAGTAGACGGGACAATCACCCTTCCCGTTGTCCGTGGTGAATTTTCTCGACAAGTGACTCATTTAATCCAATTCATGGGGGTCAAGTCGATGATATAACGCTATCTTTGGAAGGCCCTCCAATCAATTTTGCAATCACTTCAAGATCTCATCTTAAGATGAAATTTCCAACCCCTCTGGAGTTGGAGTGGTTCGGAAATCAACAGATAAAGACAATCATGTTATCTCAAACAAGCTCAACCACGCCTTCTGTGACCTTCAACATCAAGATTTTAATTTTGAGATGAAGAAGTACCCCAAAAGCTTCGCAGAAGACTTCTCTCGTTGCATTATCGATGACCAACCACCATGAACAAAGTGGGGATCTGCTCTAAGAACAAAGGAAAAAATACATAAACTTCGGCAGAAATCAAGACATCTTTGCTTGGAGTCGAGATATGCGGGGTCGACAATGTAATCATGCACTCTCAAGATTGATCCAACATTCAAACCATCATCCAAAAGAAATGAAGTTTTGCACCGATCGCCTCCAATTGAACAAGAAGTTAACAAGCTTCTGGGATTCATAAGAGGTACATTACCCTACATGGCTAGCAAATGTTGTCATGGTTAAGAAAACAAATGGAACATGGAGAATGTGTATTGATTACACCGAATAAGGCTTGCCCGAAAGATAGTTTTCCTCTTCCTCGAATTGATCAATTGGTTGATGCTACGTCTGGACATCAAATGCTAAGTTTTTTGGATGCTTACTCTGGTTACAACCAAATAAAAATGAACCCAACGGATGAAGAAGCTACAACATTTCAAACATATAAAGGTTTATATTGTTACCAAGTTATGCCGTTTGTTAAAAAAAAAATGGTGCTACCTATCAACGACTTATGAATAAGATTTTAAAGACCTATTAGTCGCACAGGGTATATGTGGATGACATGTTAGTGAAAAGCTTGAAGAATCACAACATATTTCGACTTAGAAATATGTTTTAACCTTCTTCGACGTTATAACATGACTCAACCCAACCAAATGTGCTTTTGGGGTTACGGAAAATTTCTGATTTATGGTAACCCACCGTGGATAGAGCCAATCCCGAGAAAATCAAAGCTCTCAAAGATATGACTCCTCCGAAGAATATCAAAGAAGTTCAACGTTTGAATGGACGAATTGCTGTCTTATCCCGTTTCCTAGCCCGTTTTGGGGATAAATACTTGTCATTCTTTAAAATATTAAAGGGAGCTAAAAATAATAATTTTTCAATGGATGATGAATGTCTGAGCAACTAAAGAGTAGCATCTCCACCCTTACTATCCAAGCCTATTCAAGGAGAGATGTTATACTTATATCTCCTCTTCCCACGATAAGCTCCTTTGTGAGAAGAAAATGGGACAACAACCAATTTATTATGTCAAGAAATTCTTTCGATATAGAAAGTCATTATCCACTCGATAAATGGCTCGGGTTTAGTTTTCTCGCAAAATTAAGTGTCCATACTTCCAAGCTCACACTATTACACACTCATTTACCATTAAGGCCATCCTACGTAAACCAAGCATCCGGGAGGTTAATCAAGTGGTCAGAATCGGGAGAGTTTGATATAAATTTTCTACCTCGCCTGCTATAAAGTCTCAAGTACTCAGACTTTATAGTGGAATGCACCCCAACTCGTGAGGAGCTATCTGCACATCTTCTCCCTCAATGGACCCTCTATGTTGATGGAGCTCAAGAATCGGTGCGGAATCTTACTTATTTCCCCAGTAATACCTTAGAGTATGGACTTCTAAAATTTCTCGAACTAATAATATGGTCAATATGAGGCTCTTATAGCGGGTTGAGACTCGCCATTGACCGTGAAGCTCAAGACTTAGTGATACACCCGACTCTCAACTTTACCTCCCAAGTTGAGGGAAACTTTAATGCTCATAATCTCGCCAAGACAATACCTCCACTTGTGAAGTCTCTTCTGCCCATTTCAAGACACATCAAATCATTCACATATGAGAGAAGAATACTGAGACGCTTGCTAAGCTTGCTTCATCTGCTCGGGATCTATTTAAGAGAAGGCATGTTGAAGAAATATATTTTCAGTATCCAAGGGTCTAATTCAAGCAATTAATGAGATAAAGGAACATGGATGGACCCCATCCGCCTTTTCTACAAGAAGGAACTCTTCCGAAGACCCAACTTCGCATTCTCTCAAGACAAGCTTCAAACTTTACTATTATCTGAGGTGAACTATACAAATGAGCTTTCTGGACCATACCTCAAATGTCTCTCACCTTCGTGAGTCGACATTATGCATTAAGAGAGGTTCACTGTGGATATGTGGAGAACACCTGAGGAAGGGCACTAGCTCTTAAAATTATAAGTCAAGGGTTCTATTGGCCTACAATGAAACAAGATGCTTTGGAGTTCACAAAAAATGTGCAAGTTGTCAGTTGCACGCTAACCTCTCTCACATGCCGCATATAGAGCTCTCATCCATTCAAAGCCCGTGGCCTTTTTGCTCGTGGGGATTGATATCATGGGACCTTTTCGATAGCATCGGCAACAAAAAAGTTCATCATTTTAGCCGTCGACTACTTCACTAAATGGGTGGAAGCAACCACTCGCTAAAATCATGAGGCAAATGCTAAACAATTTGTTTGAAAAATATAGTATGTCGATTGGTCTTCCGCAAAGATCATCACGACAAGAACCCAATTATCGGAAAAGTCTTTACGTCCTTTTGCAAAGATCTTCACATTTAGTCGCATACTGTAGCACATCCTCAAACTAGGACAAGCTACCAATGGACTATACTCAAAGGACTAAAACATCTCGAAGGCGGGGCAATGGGTTGATGAGCTTTAATGTTCTTTGGCTTACCGCACTATCGCACTCGACGGTGAGAGACACCATATAACTTATGTTTCAAGGTATTATTATACCAGATATCGGGGTTCCAAGTCCAAGAGTTCAATTATTGATCATAATGAAGAAAAAAACTCGACAAGACTGGACCTACTCCCAAACTCGTGACATGGCCTACCCGATCGCTTCCTATCACCAAAGGGTAGCTCTCACTCAACAAGAGTAAAACCTCCCCATATCTGCTGTGACTTGGTCCCATGAAGTCTCAAGTGCAGCAAAGGCCCTCAACGCAATAAACTCTCACCTCTTTGGGATGACCCATATGTGGTTATAGCTATGGTAAGCCGTGAACTTTCAAGCTCAAGGATCGGAGGAAAACTTACCTCAACTGGAACACCGAGAATCTCAAAAAATATTATCGAATTTACCTATAATCATAACTTTTATTTTGTCTCGTTTGTCATTTCCTCTTCATGTAGCTAACCCCACTTAATAGGATAAAGACTTGTCGTTATTGTCGTCATTTCCTCTTGAAACTCATATCTATGTTAAAACCGTCTTATGATTGTATCACTGAACTTATCAGAGTAATGAATTTATAGCTTTCTTCTTACAAACTTATTTCTTCTTCATTTAATCCTCTCACTTGAGAAACATACAACTCACATTATATCTCAATCAAAGCATGATCAATCCCAAGGGGACTTTCCACGACCTCTTCCAATTAATGTCAGCAAGACTAATAAACAACCTAGATAGTCAAAAGGTCCTTGGTGGACTTTCTCACTCTCTTCCATACGTTAACGTCATCATAAGACTTTGACAAACAACCTTGATAGGTCAAAAGGTCCTTGGTGACTTCCTACGACCTCTTCCATAGATTAAAGTCATCAGACTCGACAAACAACTTTGGATAGGTCAAAAATCCTGAATGGATTCAATTCAACCTCATCCGTACAATTTAGCGTCGTCGAATAATATTCCGAACAATTACCCCGGATAAGTAAAAACAAAATAAGAGCGTATCATTTAAAAAATAAAAAAAAAAGATGATAGCATTAACACGATGATATAAGAAAGAATTAAGATTCTGATACACGCTAATAATAATACATAAAAAGAAATGCATCCTCAAGTGATGCTACATCATATCAGTTGGTGATATCAACGTCCTCCTCACCACTAGAGATACTCCTTGACTCACTCTCAACTCCTTCATCTCCGAATCACGAAGAGTCTTGATACTTGGGAGATAGATCCTCAATACTAGCTAGCCTTTGTACTAACGATTCCTTTA
Organism: Cymbidium sinense; assembly: GCA_021442155.1. Taxonomy (NCBI): domain Eukaryota; kingdom Viridiplantae; phylum Streptophyta; class Magnoliopsida; order Asparagales; family Orchidaceae; genus Cymbidium; species Cymbidium sinense. Next base: position 24,030,624 of record CM038220.1, on the reverse strand, counting down.
GAACCCTGGATGAAGCCCTCCTAAACATTGGTGCTCCAAGTCCTTCACTTCAACATCAAGTATATGATTACGAGCCTCCTGAACATGGTCTTCGAGTATGCTGAGATAAGCCAAGGAGTTCTTAAAGTCTTCCACCGCCTTCAAGGATATTTATTTGCTTCCGCGACATTACATGCTCCTTCTCAAAGACGATCTTGTAATGCTTTCTTCTCGAGAGCTTTCTCCCTACAAGTGCCTAAGTCTTTTCTCTTCTCGACAAGTCTGACCTCACCTCAATCAGCTCATCACGAGTGCGCTCCACCTCCTGACACCGGAGAGAAAGAGAAGTCGACATGTTTGTTAGCTCAGTTCTGCACCCGGTCGGCTGATCCTCCAAAGTCGCCACTTCTTTGGCTTTAATACTCATCTTTCGCTCATACTGCCTTAGATATTTTTTATCTTCACAAATTCAGTATTCCACTCATCTAAAGCGACACCCAAATGAGCCATCTGCCCTAATGTTTGAGTTACCTATAAAAAATAATAAAGAAATTATCACAAATATTACACAAAAGAAAAGAAAAAGAAAAGAAGAAGAAAAGAAGAAAGAATGAAAGATAACGTACCAATTCATCCGCTTCGTGACGCCCAAGCATATGTGATTTAACACCTCTTCGTGAAGCGGCTTCGAGAAATGAACTCCCCATCATGAGTTGAAATAAACTCGAGGTCAATTAACATCTTCTTCAGATATCGACGTAGTCACTTCAGATGTCTTCTTTTCTTTAGGGAAGAAACATTGCCACCACGATTTCGAGACGGGCTTCTTGAAAGAACCCTATGAATATGAGGAGACCTTTCATCACCTTTACTTGACCTCTTTAGTGGAAAAGAATGAGATCTCCGCCGGATAGAAAGGCCAACCTTGAACATTCTATCTTCAACTATATATTTGTCAATATGTAACTCATGTCGCAAGCTTCCTACATCGTGATATTAAGAGTTGTCGATCTCATTCTCACATCGAATGGATCTGGAAGGTCATTCAATCTTCCCCATCTCTGAAGGCCCCACTCATTTTCACAAAGAAGAATCCATTAGACCAATTTTAGAGGATCCAAAAAATTCTATCCAATTCTTTATAGCGATAAGAAACACGCCTTGAGCATCACATGTGAATCTACACATTCGACACAAGTAGATATTTCAAAGTAACACCACGCTCTCAAGAAGATACCAAACCGACGATGACCACTAAAGCTAAATGAAAATTGTAACAAAGCTACACCACATGCTTTGAAGATCTCAATCGCCTGAGCTAAAGGGAATCGCAGCCCAGACGAAGAATCATCTCGAAAGTGAAGTATCCGACTGAGGTGAACGAGCTCGATCCTCTTGGCAACAATACCAACTCATTAGGGAAATGAAATTTCGAACACCATTAAACTATCCGACAAGGGATGGTATATCATGTCAAGGCTATGGGTTATCCTCCGCCATTACCCTGCAGAAAATACATAATGAATAAATAAAGAGGGGAGAAATAATAAAATTTGAAAAGAAATTTTGTAAAGCTACTCACTCACCCCAATACTTGGCATACCCTTTTGACTCTCGGACGTGAGATTTTTCGCCTGACCAATGAAAAGGACATGCATACATATGAGATCAAAAGGGGGAAAGATACAGAGAAACTATTCCTCCCCAATGATGCCCTGAAATTACCTGCCAAACTTTCTGAGTCATTCAAATGATGGCTCCTAATTACCGCTTCCCCGCCATCTTGGCAATTATCAGCCATTGAACCTTCCATCGAAGTTTGAGTAAATCCAATTTCTCACTACGGGTCTTGATCGCCTCCAAACCCGGTCGGTCCGACGAGGTCAGTTAACACCTCTTTCGAGGGAAAACTGAGCCTGCGATGAACCACGGTCTTGATCGCCTCCAAACCCGGGCCGGTCCGACGAGGTTTGACACCTCTTTCGAGGGAAAACTGAGCTCACATATGAACTACTGCCTGACGCCTCAACTAACCTCACTCAAGAAGAAGAGAAGCAAGAGTGTTGAAGAAGTGTGCCTTCTCCCTTGCCCTAGGGGTTTTATAAAAAAGAAAAGCAAAATGCCAAACCGCTCCATCTTCGCTCACCCGCCTGGCCGCGGCCACGCCAACCGCTTCCACGGTCAAAATCCAGCGCAACCGCCAAGCCTGCTCACCCGCTGTCCACGGCCGCAATACTGGCTCCACGCGCAAAAAACAGAACACTAACATGGTCATGCGGCGCAAAGAGCGCTGAGCCGCCTCCTAACCGTAAAATCCTCACAGCCGCCAGACCGCTCCGCAATCACAGCTGGATCGCCCGGTAATGCTGCTCATGCTCGCATACTGACTCGCCACCACCTCACGACTGCTCTACCATCAGGACTGATCCTCCTCCGCCGTGACCCTTTACCGCGTGGCTGAGGCGTGAGCATACCTCCATCGCTGAGACAAGCCAGCCTGGCTCCATGGGCGCTCACAGTTCCCTTCGCAATGGGTCCAGAACTTGAAATCTCGCACCGCATACCTACATATATTTGTCTCCTCAGACGCTTCCGTAGTCATAATCGTGCTCTATGAAGATTTGTTCTCTCAAAATTGACCTCAAATATCACTGAAGAATTTGCTATTTTTAAGTATTTGATATATATTTTTGGATGATTGATATAATGTCATTCAAAAATAGGGGCGCAACTGATATGACACTTAAAATATTACTAGTCGAAGCACGAATCTTGATATTAAAAACAAGCTGATCAGAAAATGAAACCAATCAAGATCAAGAACTTAAAATATCATTGGAAACTTTGTGATATCAGTTAAACCCCTAAAAAGCTCTCAAAATGTGGAATGTTTATAGTCAAATTGAGCATCTCGACAAGCCGGATCTAACAAGCCCAAGATTTTAAAATTCCAACTTCATTTGAGCATTCAAATACACGAAATACATCATATGATCAAGGGAATCATCATGAGCCATCCATGGAGAGAGTTGGCAGCATGTATTCTGAGACGCCACTCCAATCTATAAATATTCCCTCATTCATATGAGGAGCCCAAGCAAGAGAGAGGAGAGAGCTCTAAAGATCCTCCAAGACAATCAGCCACCGGACGGTCACAACCAGCGCATCACCATACCGATCTCGCCAACTTTGCCAACTCGTGCCAACTTTATCGCCAACTTATCACAACTTTGAACTCGTCAACGTTGCGCCAACTCGTCCAACTTTGTCGTCAACTGTCATCGCTAACGCCGCCAACGCCGTTGCCAACTTCGCTGCCAACTTGTCGTTAACTCGTCATCAACTCGACAACTTTGTCTCAACAACATCGAACATCGTCATTAACATCGCTATTACTAGAATCGCTGTCCCTTCCTCATATATACGTAATCCCAGATCGGAAGATTTTGTACTCTTAAACAGACATAGTGGAAGCTTTTATCAAGTGGTTTTTTCCTCTTTTCGAGGTTTTCCGTAAAATTTTGAGTTTTATTATTCACACTTTTATACTGTTTGGATTTCACAACGAAGCTAAGGCGAAAAACTTTCACTCTACCGAAACTGGTTCTCTAGCACGCAACAAGCCCTATTTCTAAGCCTGAGTAGCAGTAAGAGCTATAAGCCATTTTACCTTCAGTATCTCAAACATGTAACTGATCATATAGTCATGTCTAAAAAATACACCCCAACTATATAAGACATAATGAAGCAATATGAAAAACTATTTTATAGTCACAAACAAAATTCACACATTATAATGACAATGATAAATCGATTATAACAAGAAAATAGACAATATCTTTTTCATAGAGTACATCAATCTAACATGAAAGCAAAATAACATCTAATAATAAAATAAAATAAAATCTAACAATAAAATAAACAAACATTCAAATAGAGAACTAAAAGAAACATAACAAGAAAAACAATTATCCCCAAACCAACAATAATAAATAGAAATGACTAGTGCATCAACTCAAAATATTCAATGCATTATTACTAACAATAAGTTGGCTCGTGGTGAAGATCCTTTCAGATAAAAAACCTATTATGAAAAGTTATAACGAATGAGTTTGATAAATCAAACTCGATAAATAATCAATATTTATTAAAATATAAATAACAAATAACTGAGGTATTTAGTTTGAATAATTAAAAAGGAACAATGATAACAACAAATAAAAAAAATTGATATCATCAAATTATTAATTTTAAAGTACCAGAGAATCATTAAAAACATGTCATAAAATTTTACAATATATTCTAATATAATTTTGCTCTTGTACATGAGATATTTACAAGCACATATTCTGATACAAAATTCAATACTATAACATCAGATATGCTCAAACATGTTTAAGGGCTTATTAACCAATTATTAATATCTAATAAGATCTAATTATAATTGTGTATATATAAGTACATGTATATAATCAATATTTGTATGACACCCTGAAAGGAGAAAATGTACGCACCAATCTCTAGAAAATCCATCATGACAAAAGAGAACCTAATAATATATTCATAACAATAAATGGAATGTCAAAAGCAACATTGATCCTATAAAATATCGGGGAATCTCAAAGTAATGTAGACCAAAATTAATATTGTTCTTTTCAAAGAAATCTAAAAGTAAAAATTTTAATCTAGATATTTAATGTGATAGTGTTACAAAACTTGATTATATTTTAAAAGATAAATTTTAATTGATTATGGGCAAGATGTTTCTCTTTTTGTTGTTTTACCTTATAAAGTCTTTTAACCAGGCTAGAGCTTTTCTTTCTCTATTTCTGTTGGTATTTGATATAATGTCTAGGTCCATATCACTCTTATATTTAATAAAGTTCATGATCCCAATAAATTCTTTAATGTCTTAGCCAAATTAATGTTTTTAAATGGTATTAAATTGATGATTGTCATAAAATAGATTTTACCAAAATAAAATTTAATTGACATGTAAAAATCTACTAATAAAATATTTTGGCAAATATATATAATCATTGTATGGGAAGAATTAAAGGAGATGCTAAGATTAAAGTATTATCATTAAAAGTATGATATAAAGTTTTATGGATAATTGATGAGTTTTAAACAAGCAAATATATAAGTTATAGAGTACAAACACTATTAAAGATTTAGCGTTATGATACAATATAATGATAATGATTAGCAACTAACTAATAAAATTTATCTTAAGCGTATAATGAAATTTAGAATGAGGTAGAACTTCAACCTTAAATCCTTAAAGATCCATGCCCTTCTTATTTAAAAAAATATAGAAAGTCTATACTTACGTCTAATAGAATAAGATAATCCATCATTTATTCCTAAAGGTTTATTATTATATAATCTTTTGCAAATTAGTGCCCATAACACTAGAGCCACTATTGAATTTGCCTTTAAAAGAAATAGATATTATATGCTTTACATGTCTTAAGAAAGGCCATTGCAACTAAAATGTTATATATGAGGCATATACAACATCGGCAATGGCCAAATCTTATTTTTAAAAGAGGCTAATAAGGAGGAAGAGAATTTAGAGAAGATTAAAGATGATACACCACTTTTTTATGATGATTTGAAACATATCAATAAACATTATATTAGTATGATAAGATAGTTATCTATAGCTTAAATGCAATAGAAGAATGGAAGGGAAAGATTTTCTTTAGCTTGAATATTGCATGTAAGTATAAAAGGTTTAAGCTAGTGCTAAAAATATAATATTCATTCATGCACTAAAAGAGTAAGCTTAAAACCTAAGTCATTTCTAGAGGGCTTATATGTGTTAGATGAATCAACCATTTTTTAATCAGAAATATGTATGACACTTATAAAATGATAAGCTATGAGGACTATATATGAAGTGATGTTTTTCCCATGAATATAACTCATATGCTCTTGAGTGGGCTTTGATTATTTGATATGATTATACATTATGATAATGTGAGTTTATGTGTTTAAATTTGATGACAAAACTATCAAATTATATATTATAAAATAAACTAATAAAGGCAACCCTCTTTCTCCCAAGTTCATATTAGACATAGTTTAGACATTAACATAAAAATGGCCAATGATGTAGTTTATTAGACTATCAATTACTAAAGAGTCTCAATATATTATTGATTGTAGTGCTATTATGCCCATTTTGGAGCAAAATATTGCTTTTGAGAGTATTGAGTTAGGATGATTTTATGGAGAATTCAATACATCTACCCTACACCTTCATGATATTTCCTATTTGATTACGTTGTGAGTTACATTTGCTATAACTTTTGATCTTTTAGCAAAGTAATGGCATGTACCTAAATGAGATACCAAATGAACTTTCTTCTATGTAGGCTATATAACATATAATAGATTTTTTGTAGTTTATAATTACCAAATCTTCCATATCATAAGATGAACTCATTTGATGATACTGAGTTAAACAAATAAGTTAAGGATGTGCTAGAGAGCTTCATCACAGAAGCTTAGTCCACGTGTTGTCCTCGCATTATTGACACCTAAGAAGAATGAATTATAGAGGATGTGGATTGATAGTATAGCTATTAATAGTATCACCATTAAGTATGAGTTTTCCTTTATGTAGACTTAAGTAAAGCCACCCTCACTTGGATCATCTTTGGTTAGTAGAGATCACATCTTCTAATCATTCTTCATGTTCTTAATGAAGGTTTGCCTAGGATAGTTCTAAATCTAGATGAATCTTGATTAAATGATTATTGAAACTTCTTTTATGGTTTAATCATTTGATCTTTCATATTGATTAGATGTCTGTATTAGTGATGAATTATCACATAAACTAGCTAAAAAGAAATGCTATTTAGATCTAACTCAATTTTTTTAATTATTAGTGTGCCTTTTCTTAATAATAATAAATTAATATAATTAGACTCATATGATCGTATAAAAATAAATATGCCATCATAAATATGTTAATATATATATATATATATATATATATATATATATATATATATTAAATTACCAAATTAAGATGACATATTAGATTCTATTTGAATCTTTAGGATGATCCCATACTTGGTGATCTTATCAAGATCATGTGTATGGCTCCACACTAGGGTGTCAAATGTGTTGCGTCGGTCGAGTCTAACCCGAACTGACTAAAATCTTCAACCCGACCACAATTTCAAATTGAGTTGAAATTTTCAACCGAACTGACTACCAACTTGAGTAACCAACACGACTGATTATTGCTTCAAATTTATAACCCGAACCCACCAACCCATTAACCCTAACTAATATTAAAGTTCAAAATAAACCAACGACAACTCAAGACCCAAATTCACCCATATAAGCTTAATAATGATAAAAATCTAAAATAATTTATTTAACCAAATAGAGGAAAAATTTAACATTAAATATTATTACTCAATTTTATGATATCCTATAATATTTTATGAGATAGTTCTAAATTCTAAATTAAAAGTTTAAATCTCTCTGAGGCTTTACTCTTGATATTATAAACAAATAATATTACAAATAATTAAAAGAAAATAACATTTAATTAATTAAAATTACATTCACAACACTAACCCATACAATAATCAAATTTACACTCACAACTCTTCAATACACTCTAAAAACAAAAAACAAAAACTTCAAGTCTCCAACTCCAAGCAAGCTCAAAGAATCAAAGTGAACTTCAAGATAAGTCACAACATGAAAAAAATTCGCAAAATATCTTAAGAAGAATAACAATAATATTACAAATAATTAAAAGAAAATAACATTTAATTAATTAAAATTACATTCACAACACTAACCCATACAATCAAATTTACACCCACAACTCTTCAATACACTTTAAAACAAAACAAAACTTCAAGTCTCCAACTCCAAGCAAGCTCAAAGAGTCAAAGTGAACTTCAAGATTAAGTCACAACATGTAAAAAATTCAAAACATCTTAAGAAGAATAACAATATATATATATATATATATATATATATACATATATACATAGTGAGAGAGCAAAAAAAAAATCAAAAGAAAGATCACAAGAGCATACTTGTATTAGCCCAACATACATCACCGAAGCAGCTTCAATGGGCACACAAAAAAATGCAAAGATGTAGAATGAAAAAATTAGCAAGTTAAAGTAATACAAACAAAGTGAAGGATAAAAGCATCATAAACAAATAAAATTAGATAGAATATATAAGAGGGCTCAAGCTCACATCACACCAAATGGGGCGATGCAAATATGAACATCCAAACTCATGAAGGATTATATCACAAGAGCTACTACCACCAAAGAGGAGTGAAATCATCACAAATATCATTTACAAACTTGAAAGATAAGAACTTTTTGTTGAAAGTCTATGAGCTTTAGTACTGCAAACCTAATTAAAGTCAGTGAATGGGAAAGGGATTATCCCATTACCCATACAAGATAATTATCATTATCACCAAGATATTCATTATTCACCATATCATGGGACATGGGAGTCTATGGATAAAGAAAACAGAATACTGAATCCATGAGTACTACCACCAGATACAACCAAATTCATACAAAATTAACCAAGACGAATACACCCAAATGTAAACAACACAAGAATACAACAAAGAATACAAATTAGGGAGAACCGACCACGCTCAAATCGAAGAATTAAGAATAGTCGGAATACAAACAAGAAGCACGAATAAATACCAACACAAGAAATACAACAAAAAATGAAACCGACCATACACCAAGAATAGTCCAGAATACAAATGCAACAAACGATAATGACCAAATAAATAGTCCAGAATACGTACCAACCGCGACATGAAATAACACAAAGAAATACAACAAAGAAATACAATTTTCAGATAATCTAAATAAGAAAATTACTTCACACTACAAGTTAACAACATTGATCACTAGTTGGGTTAGTAGGCTGAAAATAAAAGCAAAAATAGTGCAAATTATGCAAATCCACAAAATAAACTGCAGCAACCAACAAGTTCACACTTCACAACCACCGGTCCACCATAGAAAGGCAACAACAACACCTAACTATGTAAAATTGTGCTTTAATTGTTACATGCATCTATTAAATTGTTGTATGAAAATTAAAATAAAGTGACTAGCTAATAACCTAATTGTTAATTGATATATCACCATCATCTTTATCACTTTGATTAGAAGTGTACTTCATAACATCTCCTGTGATTTCATCAAGTTTAGAATCATTTAAATCTACAACAAATAAAGACTTCAATTATACAATAGAGATACATAAGTGATTTAGATGAAAATTTACTAAATTTATTAAAAGAAAGACTTCAAACTGTATCATTATATAACCAATCCTTCTGCATACCAATGCTTCCACATATTGTAAATCCATCGATTGATGGAAGTCCATAAACTGACGTCAAGCAAACTCGACAAGTGGTACTTTGTAGTATTGTTCGAATTTGCCCCTTCTCTTTCATGAACATCTTTTTGCAATATTTTCTAATAGTATTTCTTGAAACAAATTGCAAATATCGATGCAAATAACGTAAAAGTTCTCTAAAACCACCATTCAACACATTGAAAAGGTAAATCATGCATAATAATGTGCAAGCAACTCCTAAACTCTTGTTGCTAACTTAGCATTGCACATGGAAATAGATAAAGAAGAATTACTTTGCAAAATAAGTTGGCCAATATCATGTATATCCCTTTTTTTGCAAGTTTGTAAATGACGTTTCAAATTGTTGCCAAATTTGCTATATCACATATGTAGGTTGCATTTTTTTACATTTGCATCTTTGTTTCCCATCATTTTGTAGGTAAAATCAAAATATCCCCAAACAAATGATAACATTTTTCTCTTCTTTCTAGCAAGTCTATTGCTTGTCTCTTCATTAATTGTTTGAATTTCATTATCACCAATATCTCCATAAAAAAAACTTCATTTTCTTGAGCATTAGTAATAGTATTGGAATCCTCCATCTAAATTAAAAAAATTGATGATAAGAAATATATAAATAATACATTATATATGTATTACACTTTCATGAAACCATAAAATATCCAGAAGAGCTTTGAAATCACACAGACTCACGGGTTGCAAAGAAAAGGAATGGTGGCATTTTCAATATGATAGAATAAATCCAATGTGTTCAATAATGAAACAACTAAGATCGATAAACCTCAACCTCATACAAGCAACTCGACTAACTAGGTCGTGTGACATTAACAATCTACAAAAGAGTAGAGTCAGAGAGACATAAAATATGCTAATTTCTACAACCCTAATCCGCACCCGAAATACAATATACTTTTTCCATACACTAATTTCACGATGATAGTGACAGACAACTGAAAGTCAAAACAACAACCAAGTCGCCATAATGCCATCCATATTCCAATAGTCCATACAATAAAAAGAAATGATCACCAAACACAAATGACAGAAGGATTGATTTTCGACATGACAAATGAGAGAAAGATAAAAAAGATGAGTGACGAGAGTCGAGAAAGAAGATGCCGAGATGGCAACGCCATAAGGGATTCAAATTTCGCCATGGAAATGAGTCGAGGTGAGTCGAGAGAGAGCCGCCGCAAGCGAGAGAAAATGAAGTCCGACTCAAGTGAGAACCGAGAACCGAGATGAGAAATTAGGTTTGCGCAACACCGCTGATTTGCTTATTTCATTTTCCCCTTTTACTACAACTGGCCCGAAAATCGACGGTTCGGCCAAGAACGCCGCATGCACGAACGGCGGAATCGAGTTATTCGGGTCATTTCCGCTTGGTTTTGGTTCAACCCGACTTCAAAATACATTTCGGTCATATATTACGACACTAACCCGAAAATCTATTTCTCGACAAACCCGGATTTTTCGAGTCGGGTTCGTGTCGAGTTGTCGAGTCGGATCATTTTTTAACACCCCTAAGCCACACTAACTCCCACACACGTGTTATGACAGTCACACTCGTTAATGTTTGCTTAGTATAAGGTTGTGTGTAGTTAGAAATTTTTATTGTGTAGAAATTATGTTTTACTTTATTTGTGTCGGCTGTATATTTTATATTGGACTTTTTTTTTTTGTAATGCTTATTAGGTGTGAGATGTGCACATAAGATTAAGAATATGCATGTTCATATAAAAGATGCCATGTCCAAAGTGGAGAGGCTATAATGATTAGATTTATAATAACAAATTTTTGTATGTGCTCGCCAGCTTACCCCTCGCACATTGGGCATGATTTATTTCACTTTACATGTTATATATTATACATGACAACACTAACTCTTGTCTTATTATATATATATATATATATATACTTTTTAGAATCTAAGAAGAGCGTATATTGAAGCTACGGTATGAGCATAAGTCTTCAAAGACCAAAGTTGGGATCATGTAGGTGCAAGGATTAAGAGCAGCTAGCTCTTATCTCATATATTATATTTCTTTGTATTTATTCTTTTATGTAATACAGTAAAATCTATCTAAAGAGATGCCTAAAGTACATATTTCGATAATTCTCCCAACTGTATTTATATCAGATATCAGAATTCATCTAATGATAACTGCCTAAAAGTGATATCCTAACTCGCCTCGTGAATGTCACTTTAGACGTTTTCTGTATATTTATTATACTTATGTATGTGTGATAATTTATTTGCTTTCTTTTATTATGATTATGAGCTCACATCTTAGGCTCTTAAGACAAAATCTTTTCTATAAAAGATAATTATAGTAATTGCAACATAGAGAGATCTTAGATAGTTTGGTCTCACAAAAAATTGGACGTCGATGACCAAGTTAGTATATGTATTTGATTTAGCCTATGTTAAAAAAAGTTTGATTATGAAGTATAAAATGACCTTAATTTATTAGAATTAGATGAAAATATAGCAATCAATAGAACACATTAGAGAAAACAAATTCATGTAGCCAAGCCCACATAGTTGGATAAAAATTTGTTGTTGTTATTGTGGTTCTCGAATAATTCCAACATAAATATAACTAAGGAAGTTAATATCTAATTATGTTTTATGAATCTCTATCTATTCTAGAAATATCTACTCTTCAAAATATATGCAAATCTAATGTTGAGAAAAATCAAATTAAATATAGTTCTAAAAATAGATTTAATGAAAATAAATTACTACTACAATAAAAAAATTATTATATAATAAACTATGCATCTAACATGGACTTATGTATAATTTGTTGATTTAAAGTATAAAACATAGATATAATGAAAGCATTACAGGTCTAAGAAAAAAACACATTGAAATTAAGAAACACCATTTATTATCATTCTAACAAATTATCAATTTAAATTTTAAAAATTAAAATCATAAGTTTAATAAACATATTTTAGCCATCACTCACTACAGATGAGTGATGGCTACTAAATATAGCTATTAATAGTATACTTCACGTCTCTAAATTCTTTATTTATATAAAAAAATATTTACAAATATACTCAATAATTGAATTTTATGAGTTTATATATAATGTTTTGATTATATATTTATTTATGTAATATAATAATATTTATATGATATTAATAATATATGTATACAAAATAATTTATTATAAGTAAATTAATATCAATAATAATTTTTATTTAAAAATTAAGATTACATAAAAAAAAAAATTTAATTATTATATCTATAAATATTTAATAATTAATGTAGATTTTATTTATAGCATATATATTTTTTCGTATTCTCCTGACTGCGCATCCAAATGAATAAATTTTTGAGACTTTTACATATATTATCATCTTATTATTATATATTTACAAATTAATAATCTTTAATGTCAAAATTTTAAATTAATATTTAAACATTAAAATATATAACAAAAATCTTACTCATACTTTTCAATTTTTTTTAATCTCAATGATGTGAAAATGTACGAATCTCATGATTAAAAAAAGATTTTACATACATAACACTTAAAAAAACACTGTTATTTATGAATATATATATATATATATATTCTGTGGATGACATGAAGATATCTTAGCAGATCGTATAAGTTTTTAGGAGTGATTTAATTGACTGAAAAAGAAATATAATATAAAAAAAATAAAATATATTTGGATTATTTTAAAATTTTTTGGTTGAAAACTCTATAAATATATGAGTTTTTTTAGTAGAATAAATATAATATAAAGTTTTTTTCATGAGTTTATGGTAGCGAATGGTGACGATCGACCGGAGGACGGCTGAATCGTGGTGGTGCAGCGACGGCAAGCGAGTGATGGCGGATTGAGACCCAGCGCGAGGCGCGTGGCGGACGTGCATACCATAACAATTCTATTTGGCCAGATTTGGAATTCCAAATCGGATGAATTTAAATAAAAAAGATTGTAATGATTCTAAATACATTACATTACCTTCAAAATTTTATTTTGCACCATGTCAAACACCAAAAAAGTTAAAATTCATATATTTACTTTACTTTATACCCAAAATTCAGACAACCAAATAACCCCTTAATAAATTTTAGAGGTGAAGTTAATGTTTATGTATTTCAAAACTTTCAAACTCAAAATCTAAGTATTTTTTTCATTTTTATATTTTGTTATTCATTTTTATAATTTGATACCCAATTTCTTAAGTGTTTAGGCTGACCTTGAATTTAATTGTAGATATAAGTCAATGGTTAATTATAACATTCAAATTTGGTAAATATTAGACTGATGTGAAAAATAAAGATAGAAGAATATATGAAGGTGGGAAGCAACAGACAATTAAGCTTGAAAAAGACTTAATTAGTTTCTTTGTGTTTAAGGAAGAGGTTGAAGGCATTTGTCCTTGACTAAGTGGGCATAGATTTAAATTGTACTATCATACTTTTGAGATATCGTCAAAAGAATACAAGCTTATTGAAACTAATATTGAGGTTTTGAAAATGATTAAGGAGTATCATGTAAGTGACACGGTTGAGATGGTTGTGACAATACAAGAAGATAATGAAAATATTATTTGCCTGTAAGGTAAAGAAGTTTGGTGTGATAGTGAAGTGTTGGAGAGCCATCATTCAAGTATCAACAATTTTCATGCTTTTAATTTCCTTTTTCAAACTTTCAATAATGAGTTTTGCTGAAGTTGATGGACATTTGTTTTCTGCAATGAAAGCAACTAAAAATATGATGTGAGAATGTTATTAAATTGGTGCTTTCATTATTTGTGGTTTCCAGAAAATTTAATACAAATTTTAGCTTTCAGTATTTCACTATTTATGACTCCCTCCTGCTGACAGCCTGACAGCTTCCCCTTGTTCTAACTGGTTGGACATTCCTATTGCCCTCACTTATCTCAGCAAGATAGGGATTCTCTTATTGCTCCATTCTCACCTGAAGAAATTCAAAAAGTTATTTTGCTATTGGTCCCAAATAATGCTCCTGGTCTTGATGGGTTTACTTCTAAGTTTTTTATGGATACTTGGGATATTATTGGTCCTTCTTTGTGGATGTTGTTATATATTTTTCTCCTCCTCAAAGCTTTCTTAGAGTCAAACATTCTGCTATCACTCTCATCTCTAAGGGACCACATGCTGAAGACATCAATGATTATAGACCTCTATCCCTTTGTAACATTCTTTATAAGGTCATTGCTAAGCTTGCAGATAAAATGAAGGTGTTTCTTCCTCCTCTTATCCATCCGGCTCAAGCTGCTTTCATTAAGTGTCGTGATATAGCAGATAATGTTATCCTTGCCAACAAAATCCTTTATGGATTTAATCAAAAATGCAACCCTAAAAGCTTTTGTGCCAAAATTGATTTGAAAAGGCTTTTGACAACTTCAATTGACACTTTATACTTCAGATTATGCCTCCTTAATTTCCTCCTACTTATGTCAAGTGGATAAATGCTTATATTGACTGTGCCCTTCTCTATTATCCTTAATGGTGAGCTGGATACTTCCCTCCTCTTCTGAGATAAGGGTGCCCTTATCTCCTATCTATTCCCAATCACTATAGATGCCTTCTCGAGGCTTATGGATGAACTTACCAATGATAAGTACTTCAAGCCTATTCTGAAAAACAACCGCACTACTTCTCACCTTATTTATGCTGATGATTTACTGGTTTTTGGCAAGGCGGATTTGAATAACATAAATTGCCTCTCTATTACTCTTCATCTATTCTTTAGAGAATCAAACATGACTTACAACACCAATAAATCTATTATCTATTTTTCTAAATCTATAATTTGGAAATGAATACCTTCAACAATACTGAAGTTTCTCTTATAAATCTCTACCTTGGGGTTATTATATCTTACTCTAGATGTAAGTTCTCTGATCTGATTGCTCTAAACTTCTGGGCAAGCTTTCACATTGGTTTAACAGCTAGAAGCGGAATCTTCTTTCCTTTATTGGTAGAATATAATTTGTGTGTTATACTTGTTGAAATTAATTTCATTATTGTTGCAGATCTATTTATTTGCCCAAAGGCATAAGAAAGAAAATTATTAGTTTGGTTAGTGTTTTCCTTCATAATAATGGCAACAGGAATAAGCTCATTCCCATCTCTTGGACTAAAATTGCTAAGCCTATCTTGCTTGGGGGCTTGGGCCTTCCTTCTTTGGACAGCTTGAATTTGATGAGTAAAGCTAAAATGATTTGGAGGATTTACAACTCTAATTCTCTTTTTTCTTCTTGGTTTCTTGGAAGGAACTTCTCTTTTGGGATAATCACATCATCGCTACTTCACTTTGTAAGGATTGTTGGTAATAAGAAACATACTTTTTTTTTGACAGCTCCACCTCCTCTAGAAACATAGGTGATGAAATATTGCCGAACAAAATCTCCTTTCACATCATATGCACAAGGTTATAACTTTATCAATATATATCTTAAATTTCTTCTCCATATATTATAGGTCAAGTTTAATCTCTTACAATTATGCATTTGTATGATGAAAGCATGCATTCTAAGCTGTTCTTGGCTTTGAACCATTGGTAAGATAGTATAAATTAATCAAAACCGATAAAAGAGATTCATGGGTTAACAATCAAAATATTTAACAATTTTGGCCTATCCATATTGTTTCTCTTAATGGTTGTCATCTATGTAAATATAGAGGGCAAGTCTAATTTGATGGTTGTCAAACTAGTTTTGGAAACAGTTAACAGATTGACATGCATATGTTATTAATCATCATGATAATAATTTTTTTATATAGTTCTTATATGAAAAGAATTTTGAAAAGCAAAACTTTAGTACTATGTATATAGCATGTGCCTCATGCTTTTTTTGTTTGATGGTGAGCTTAAAACACTAGTAGTAATTGAAGAAGTTTGTTGTGATCAAAGCATTGTTAGCTTCCAAATACTCATAGTGGTCATAGTTGATTTTCTTAAGAACAATGCTATTGCAAGTTGTGTTATCAAATTAAAAGCTGGAAATCATTGTTTTGTGGTTTTTTTTCCAATTGAATAAACTTAAATTGAGCAATTGATGGGATTCTCAATAACAAAGATTGATGCAAATATTGTAGGTTGACTTTCTCCGAGATCGCAATTTGCATCTTTTAATTCCTATTTGCATGAGCTCGACATTGTTTCCATTAAAAAGACATTCAAAGTTTCAGGTATTCACTTATTGATTCCATGATATAGTTAAATCATAATATTTTTGATGTATAATAAGATTTCACTTTATGATATAAAATATATTTTATCTATTAGTATAACTTGGTAATTATGATTTGAAGTAACATTGGACGATTATAAGCATTATATTTATATTTAGAAAATAGGGGAAAAACTATATTGCACTTTATAAGTAAATATGTAAATTAACAAAAAAAAATGTGCAAGCATGTGAATTTAAATAATTGTATATTATTATGTTTAGATTGAAATAATTGAAAAGAATAATAGAGATTCTTAAATCGAATTAAATTGGAAAGATTAGACTTTGAGTAGAATAAATAAAGAATATTGGGTATGTTAAATAAAGTAAATCTTAAATCATATAAATATGATAGTTGTTGCGTGACACCAAATAGAGTAAAAGTTTTCTTAACTTCGTTGAAATCCAAAGACACACAGTATTTAAAGGGTGTACGATAAAACCCAAAATTTTACGTGAAAACCTCAAAAGAGGGAAACCACGGGCCCAGCCCAAAAGTTTCCATTATGTATCCGCTTTTACAGTACAAGATCTTCCGATACCGATTACGAGAATGAAATGGACATGATCTAGTAATGAGCGACGACGATATAATGACGATAAGCCGACGAAATTAATGACGATGTTGACGATGATAACCGACGATGTGGTGATGATGACCGCAATAATGGTCAAGACTACGGCGCGATCATGGCGCCCGGCTTTGTGACGCCGTCGAGTGGCGCACGATTGTGCTTGGAGGATCTTTAGAGCTCTCTCCTCTCTGCTTGGCCTCCCTCATGAGGAATGAGGATTTATATGGAGGAGTACGTAAATAAATACGCAAAAGCCAAACCACTCATCTCCATCTGACGGCTCATGATGATTCCCTTGATCATATGATGTATTTTGTGTATTTGAATGCTCAAATGAAATTGTAAAGATCTTTGGCTTGGAACCGCCACAAACGCCGATTTGACTATAAACACTCCATATTTGAGAGTTTTTTAAGAATCTAACTAATGTCTCAAAGTTTTCAATAATATTTTAAGTGCTTGATCTCTCACCGCCAATTTCGACTTGCTTTTTGATCAAGATTGGTTTCAATTGTAGAGGAATTTTCAGGGTCATATCAATAGTCAACACCAATATTAATTAAATTAACTTGGTTTGAGTATAAGTAATGAAATTATGATAAGTGTAATAATTCAGAATTCAATTAAAAATTTTACTCATAATAAAATGAGGAAATAAAAAAATATAAAGGTATATTGAGTGAAGACATCCTAAACAAAATTATACTTTTAAATGTTGATCAAGTTAATGATCTTATACATACTCCAAGTAAAGAGAAAATTTTCGAAGGAAAGGAAACTCAAGAAGCTTCATATTACAGTGAGTTAAAATGGGAAGCTATATAATCTCATTATAGTAATTAAATTCTTTTTTCAAGCAGATGTATTTAACTATAAGTAGATGGATTAAAAGAGATTTTTTATATAATTTATTGATGCATTTAATTCTCTCCTAATATTAAATAGATAATTATAATATTTTTCATGATGATTGCACACATTTCTTATACAATATATTATTCAAATGTCTTGAAATTTATATGAACAATCTCTTAAATGCATGAATTAGATGAAGTAAAAGTTAATGTAAAAAATATAATAGGATTGTTGACCTCCACATAAGCTGCACAAGTCAAATCGAGAATGTACGATGAATTCGACAGACTATGAAAGCGATGTCACGTAAATCAAAGCCAAAATATCCTAATTGTCACTGAGACTAATCAAAATGACTTTTGATCAACAAAATGTACTTAATCATTGATCCGTGAAAGCATCAAATTGATCAAATACATATCTCAATCTAACGGTTGATCAATAGAGAAGATGAGTCATCAATATGCTTTTACGTATATCAAAGTCGGGAGGTCTCGATGACATCCAAACGGCTTTCGTTTATAAAATTATCTGCGCGTTGTCGCCAAAATGTCATAACCTATCTAATGAGACTATCACAATTTGGACATGTGTTGGCGATGGATGCAACATCGTGATTTGAACTAAAATTAACTCAATTTGGCCACGAAAACATCCAATGATGTTCGATCATAAAATGGGCCATTGAGTTTGAAATGATGAAATTACCTAGAATAGAGACCCCATATTGGATGGGGTCATCTCATGAAATTTCATCAAAATTGATATGAATTTTGAAAATTTTAATTTCTACTTAATCTCTTTAAGTCAAACTCAATTGCTTTCGTGCCTTGTCCCATCCAACATGCATTACATCCCGTTATCTCGCCTCTTATCGGTCAAAATCAACTCCCATCCTTCCCATTCCGACAAAGCACTCAATCTCCTCCATCTCTCCTCTAACCCCGCTTCTCTTCTCCTTTTGACCAAGGACAAAGCCATCTCTGTCGTGTGATGAGACTCGCTCTTTTTTGGCATGTGCAGCGGAGCTGCTGGGCCTCAATTCCCTCTCTCATTTCTTCTCATGTGGGTCAAAGTGCTCCCTCTCCTTATCGTTTTACATGAGCCATGGTTAGTGCTTGATCACCTAATATCCCCATTCGTCCTCCTCTGTGGCTTCTCCCACCAACCTTGACCTCCTCTGCAAAAGCCAATGATTAACCAGACCATCTCACTATCTCACTCTCTATCTCTTTTTATCCCTCCAATAGCCACTACCCAAGCTCCCTCACTCTCTCAAAACAAAGAGAATTCTCACCCACCCACTACCTCTCTCTCTCTCTCTCCCCCTACCTCACTTTTGCCTTAAAATCAACCCTTGCATCAAAATCCAAACATGGCACATCGCCATTGTAAGATATAAATATACAAAAAATATTGAAATCACTTAAGTGCACGTTCCAACGTGGTGGGAAACTGTAAAATGAATACTTGTACGGGTTGTTCCAACATGGTTGTTGACCTCATTTTCAAAACAAGCTCTCAACCCCTCCATCTTAGGCATAGGATTTCTCTTACTAAGAGTTTCCTTATTCTTAAGACACTTTTAGTGATTAGGTGAACCTAACCCTAGAGACTTAGAAGAGTTAGTTATAGAAATATGTCATGCCTTAAAGGTATTAGGAAAATTTACATACCCTATAGCTTGAACCAACTCCTCACTTACTTACTTCAAGTCAAATTCCAAATCAAGTCTAAACCAACTCCAAACTCCAAATCAAATCAACATCAAAACTTAAATTAATTCCAACTTAATTGATTTTTTTCAAACTCAAATCAATTCCAAATGATTGAAGCTTATAATTGAATTCCAAAGAATCTTTACTAAGTCACTTAGATTCTATCTTATGGACTTAGCTAAATCAAATCCAAATCAATTCAAATTCAAAAAATTTTCTCATAACATATTTATATTCTCATTTATATTCACAAATATAAATGAATATAAATTCAAATATCCAAAAATCAATTCAAAATCAAATTCAAATTCAACAAAATTCAACCTAAACCTTTCAAGTCAAATTAAACTTAGCCAAATCAAACTCAAATCAAGTTAAACTCTTGATTTTACTTCATGATTCAATCAATCCTTCAATCAAAAATCTAAATATAAACATAAACTTCAATCATCAAACTAAAACTAAATTCAAAAATCAAATCGAAATTCAACCAAAATTTAACCTAAGTCTTTCAAGTCAAATTCTTAAACTTAGCAATTAAATTCAAATCAAACCAAACTCTTGGTTTTTCTTCATGATTCAATAAATCCTTTAATCATGAAACTAAATATAAACACAAACTTTAATCAAACCAAAGCTAAATTCAAAATCAAACCCAAGTCAAACTCATGTTCACCCTTTTGAACTTAAAATTGTCAAATGAATCAAAACTCATTTAACCCCAAATCAATTGCAAATAGATTTCTATTTCAATCATAAGTCCATATGTGAGTTCAATCTCGACTTGATTCAAGCCTTGATCAAGTCAATTGACTCACCTAGGCTCACTTGACCCAAAGTGACTTAAAGTACCCATTTTTGAGCTAAATTCTAATCTAACTCAAATTGGATTGAACCAACAATCATCATGAGATAATCAATCACTAAGTCAAACCAAATCAAACTTAAGGGTTGATCAAGTCAACACTTAGCAAAATGAAACATAAACTAAACCAAAATCTACCATAGGTCAAATTGATTGAAACCATTGATCAAAACTCATTCATGATCAATGTTTGAAATTGACCAAGTCATCATTTGAGTATGACCTAGCCAATTGGCCACTTGATCCAACTTGACCCAACTTGACCTAAAAAATTTAAAATGTGTCAAAACTTGATCTGAGTCAAATTGATTAAAACCAATGGGTCAAGTTCATTCTAAATCACTTATTGAACTTGACCAAAATCTCAATTGGCCAACTAGACCCAACTTTAATTGGCCTTCAACCCAACTTAACTTTAAAGGTCAAATTAAGCCAAAATTAAATTAAACCAAAATTGATTAGAAATAAATATCAATACATTTCTTATGACCAATGAAACTTAAACCAACCCATGACCTAGCCCAAATAAGTCAAATGGGTCAAATTGATCAACTTGACTCATTTGACCTAAATGAAATCAAATAAACCAAATCCAAATATAAATCAAATTGAACTAAACAAATGATGCCAAAACATTTCAAATGGTCATATGAACTTGACTCAACCCTTGGTTTGACCCAATTTGACCAATTGGTCAACTTGACCTAAGTTGACCCATTTTGAATGGGTCAACTTGAGCTAAATCACTTTAAATCAATTCCAAATTCATTTAAACTTGACCCAACTCATTTTTAAATCATACCAAATATACTCACTGAAATCCAAGCCAAATGACCATTTACCTAGGTCAAAGGGTAATTCTTGGCCAAATTCACTTGGAACTTGATCAAATCCTCTTTATAGCCACTTGGCACTCTCTTAGTGGACCTCATGGACACTAATAAGAGTGATACACGATGAGTTTGGGTCAGCCAAATAACCCTAGCCAGCCACCCAGGGTTGTAAGTTCAAACAGTTGGGTGGTTTATCCTCTTTTGTGGAGGTAAACCAAATACCCATTTTTGCCTTAGACTTAGGTTGTGCTTTTAGCCCTCGCCAAAGCCCTCTAGATTTAGGTTCAAAGGTTGCTACTTTCCTTTATGGGCTATGAGCATAAATCCTCACCTATTAGGCATTTCCATGACCTTGTATCATGAAATTATAAGCCCTAGATTTCTAATAAAAATTCAATTCAAATAAATCAATTCAATTTCAAAATATAAAGCCTAATCATAGGATAATTTGTGATGCTTACTAGGCTTCCTAGGCGTCCTAGTATCCTAAGCATCCCCTACTCATCTTCACTTGGCTTCGATAAGAACTCTCTTCTCTTGATCGATCTCACTTGATCTTTAAAAAAAATCAATCGATTGATAATCTAACTTTCAAAATTTTTGGAGACAATGATCATTTACCTTGAATCGAGTATTCTTAAGAATCTTGTTCCTTATAATGTAATTATTATGGGGCTTGCCCTGTAAAATTTAAGAACTTGGTTTAAAATAAACTCGTTTTACTTTTCCATGTAAAGTAGGAAGAATCTGGTACATTCCGAAGACTCATAGTCCTTAGGAGTCCTTATTAAGGTGATTAGGTCCATTGTAGGGTGGTGA
Organism: Cymbidium sinense; assembly: GCA_021442155.1. NCBI lineage: Eukaryota > Viridiplantae > Streptophyta > Magnoliopsida > Asparagales > Orchidaceae > Cymbidium > Cymbidium sinense. The sequence continues at coordinate 24,008,329 of CM038220.1, read as the reverse complement.
CTTTTATCTTTCGAGATAGTATGCCTTTCCTCAATACCATACTCGGTCACCCCAATAAGAATATCAGCGGATCTGCGTGGTGTCCCAAAAAGGCGTTATATTTCTATTTTCGTTTATCCTCTTTCCAAAAAGGGGATAGATGAAGGCTCCTATATATAAAATTTTTCACCACAATGATGAAGAAATATGTGTTTTCATACTGGTGAAAACCACCATACACCTTAGTGGGGAAAATTTCCGGTCACACAAGTACTTGTATGAACTTTGCTTGGCATGGCGGAGAAATGTGAGTTTGTTTTGCATACAGTACCCATATATACCTCCTCTTGGTGTAGCGAGGAAATTTGTGACTTTGTCCAGATACAAAACCCATATATGTTTTTCTTAGTGTGCTGGAAAGACGCATTCGACCATGATATTTATATCACTCATATACGTCTTTCTTGGCATGGTGGGCAGGCCCAACAATCCTGATGCAGCCTCCTAAGTGGAGACAATGTCGAGATACTATCGAAATATTGTCAAAATATTGTTTGACCTTACACTAACACAACACTTACAATGAACTAAAATAAAATAAACCTAAAGCTCTAAATTAAATTATAAATTGATAATTAAGCTCTATAAGTACCTGAAGGCCTAAGTATCATTTCTCATAAGCGTGGTAGTAAGACTTTAAGCCATAGAATTGGAAGACACTGATTATGCACATTTCTTATAAGCATGGTGTGAAAGTTCAGAACCCCCAATGCAGCCTCCTCAGTGACGACGTAAGGCTAGAAATTTTCTAAACTCGAAGCTTGTGTAAGATTTGAATTAAATTAAATGGAAGACTCATTAAGCTGAAAATGAACTGACATATGAGCATAAATTGAAAACTAAAGTAATATCGAACTGAACTTGGATCCATCATATTTTAAGACAAAGGCAGCCTTGCAAAATTTGAACTTAATTGGAGTCAAAATGTCTTAGCTAAAGATTTCATCCATATTCAGTTATAAGTGCCCAATTCATTCTGACTCCAATTAAGTTCAAATTTTGCAAGCTTGCTTTTGTCTTAAAATCTAATGGATCCAAGTTACTCAGATTATTTTGCAGTTCACTTTGAAAGTGTTAGGTGAACCTCAATTGACTACATAATTGAAACACAAAGGGGACTTATGAGACACTTGATTGCTAGATTGCAAAACAAATGCAATGAATTTTATATGCTATCAATGAATGCAAATACAACTCCGTAATGTCCCATTTGATTGATCTAAAAGTAAGTCTATTGATTGTATAATCATACCATAAAAGATTTCGTGGGATCAATAATCAACTTTAAATATGATGCAATGCAAAGGAAGTTGATAAAGAGTTGCAAAAGGTTAATAGCTCATCAATGACCATGTTCATAGCCATTTAAATTAATACTTAGATCACATTAACGGCAGGTTTAACCAATCTAAACAATTCGGTCATATACATTAGGCTAGCTTTCAAATGATAATGGAATTCAAGTTAAAATTGAAGTGGAATTACTCTTAACCCGATAGCTCATTAAGAACAAGAACATGAATGAACCTACTTAATGAATATATAAGTGACAACATCTCATTTTAAATGAGTTGAAGAGGGCTATAATTAAGCACAGAACATAAACATGTGGGAGAAATAATATGTTTGAATACTTGTCCTCCAACAAGAATGGAAACACAAATGAAATTCATAAAACATCTGCAATGAAATTAAGTAACTCATTAATAAGCATGGGCAAAACTCCTTAATGAATGACTGGACTACATTACATCTTACATCAAGTAATCGAAAAGAATCCAAATGATTTCAATGAGATAAATGATGGACTTGCAAATCCATCGACTTACATCATAAGTACTCCAAGTTTAAGAATTCCATGAACTTTGATATAAATGGAAAATCTTCATATTCAAAATTTAAACTTTGAATCAAGTTGAAAACACAATTATGTATTTGACTCTATCCTTTGCTAGTAGGCGACAAACAAAGTTGATACGATATGTACGCTGATAATAGTTATGTTGAATGAAGATTTCAAATGAAGGGGATATTATCATTAAAATATGTCTAAAGTTTACATCAAATTAAACTAAATAAAAAAAACTGATAAGTCATTAAGCTATAAATGTTCAACTAAAATCATTATCTGAAAACTTAAAGCAAAGTAATTCATTTACCTTCCACAACAGTTTGTCGAATGTGACAAACTAAGAACACTATAGCTCACAAATGAGCCAATATCAAATCAAGTACATCACTATAGTCACTCTCAAATAATCTCAAACCAATAAGGACATAGCTTGTTTCCTCTGTCCGTATTATTTGACTAGTAGGCTTTACATATGATGTAGTTATGACCAGAGTTCTTTGATCATGTAGCTTTGTCCCTCAATGGCCCCATTATATTATAGTCACAACTGTAGCTCATATGTTCCACAATGACTCTGCCCTTTAAAATGTGAATCATAGGATATACTTAATCGGGCAAAAAGCCCTCTACCAGCTAAAGTGAACTTAAAACTATCTCCTTAAATAAACACAACACTAGATCTACAAGATTTCCTTTGAGCGTAACCCATATGACAAGAATCCTTAGGTTAGGTTAGGTCGAGTACAACTCGGGACCACGACAGCCCGGGATGACCGAATCATGGGATCTTGATCAGACACGTCATAATTCCCCCAACCATTCGTTTTAAACTAGATGATGATAAATTTCATAAATTCACTATAGGTGTTTGCACTTATAAAAAACTTAGAACCAATATACGATCTAATGACGAGCCTTAATCAAAAATTATCTCTCAACATTATGAGGGATAATTAACTATAAGGTTTGCACTTATAAAAACTTAGAACCATCTAAAGTCCTCACAAAATGAAATTGAAATCTCTCAAAAGTATCTTATATACTATTTTATCTCCTTTTTGAAAATTTGACGAACATTAACTAAACTCTCTTCATCGAGAGGTCAAACATAAATTTTCAGAGCCCACAAAGATGTTATAATTATATGATGAATGTGCATGTTGAGGAAAGAGTTCACCCCTTTATGGTACTAGCTACAGACACAATATACACGTCCACATAAATAGAAATGATTACATATCCATTATATGGTTTGAAAAATATTCTCTTTGGAAAAAAAAAATTATACGATGGCTCCTGTGATAATAGGAAAATATGAAATAATAAAGTATTAAATATATTATAAAATATTTAATTCACCATTTTTATTATAAACCTAAATGCTTTGCCTTGTTTCACTTTCATGCAAAATTATTACTTAAACTATTCATACATGTTATCTATATTTTCTTGAATTCGTAATGTAGAAACAAAAATTATCTATGAATCTCTAATTTCATGGTTGTTGCAAAACTTTTAGGTATTCCCTTTAATAAAATAGATAGTAGAAGGACTTTGTTTACAGTAGAAGACCTTCAAGAGATAGGTACTTAATTAGTTTATGTTTTATATAATTTCAATTGTAGATGATTGTACTTTTAGACATACTTATGTATTTTATGGATTAGATTTTTAGTTGGCTTTTATGATTTGAAATAATTTTGTATTTTGAATTCACTTAGATATATTTAAATTAAGCAATTTTTCATCCGAACGTCCATTCTTGCTTTTGTACTTCAAGCCTTGTATGATCAAAATCCAACTCTTGCACCAAATATCCATATATCATTTACAATAATATTATCTAATGAAAGTATATAAATCCTCAAATTATGGTTCAACTTGCACGTTGTGATAAAAAAAAGATAGCCAATTCTTAAAAAAGAATAGTAATATATAGAATATATTATTTACAACCAAAAAGAATAAAAGTATATTATATAATATATATGAAACATATAAACAATATAATCAATTTTGCTACATTCATACAAGCGCAAGAAATAACATAACAATACTGAAAAGATGAGCATAAATTAATCGATAACATAATATGAAAAGAAAATTACAAAATTATACAACAAAACATGCAACACAATTAGTCCAACAATTTAATAAGCACAAAATATCATAATTAATTCACAAGTATACTTATAACACTTGCACAAACCTAATGTTATAATCAAGCATGCATAAAATTCACATTAGAATACCAAGTAATTTACATAAATCATTCAGCATTATCAGGACTCTAAGAATACTTGAGCCAAAAATCCCATAAATACACAAAATATAAAATATATGATAATTTTTACAAATTTTTTCGAAAAAATCTCAAAAAATATAACCATGGAATATATTTTTCACACAATCCAAAATATAAGATTGCACCAAATTAGCATAGACCCAATATGAATTGACAAAACTTATAAAAATTAATCCTACTTTAACTCACCACCTAAAAGTAAATTTATAATCATAATTAAAGTTCCCAGAACATTCATTATCATGCTAATACTGGTCATCTCATTAATGGATAGCAGATCATTAATAGCTAATCAATGCACAAATGACTTATTATATTCAAATCCATAAATATGCATAATTGACAAAACTTATAAGAATTAATCCAACTTTTACTCACCACCATAGAATAAATTTATAATCATAATTAACTTTCCCACAACATTCATTATCGTCCAAATGCTGGATCATCTTATGACACTTCTCCATTAATGGATTTGCAAATCACTATAAGCTAATCAAACACCCAAATGACTTATTATATTCAAACTGCTTGTTTCTTCGCTTAAACTTCAACAACATTACGTCCAAAAACACGCAATGACTATGCTCAATCACTTTTTTCTTTACAGTTAATTTAACAAGAATCTTCTATTAACAAATTCAAAAATTCATCCTACAAGAAACCACCAACAAAATTGAAACTTCAAAATATAATTGTACTCACAACAAATGCATAACAAATATAAATAAATCAAAATATTATTCATCTATAAATAAAATACTTCCAAAGACATCAGAGAAGTCAAATTCACCTAATAATTGCATCAAGAATAAGCAATATTTAATTCAAAATATCAATATTTTCGCAAGAGTATCAACATTCAGGACTTCCATAAATCAACACAAAGAATATATACTTGATCAAAAAAAATGTGATTTGATTTAATGGCTCAACTCTCCACATGAGTAAACTATCTAGTTGCTCATTTAGTCATTTGTACTAATTCAAATCAAATTCAATCATATATATAATATTTTTCAATGTGAGATGATCATAAATCCATTTTCCAAAAATATTTCATTCTTCTTATGCACATTGAAATTATGAAAAAATTGAACGTCATTTGAATATTTATTTTAAATTTATGTCAATATCGCGCTTAATCCCATCCCCATCATATTTTAATACATCCTAAACTCAAAGACATGCATTTAATTCAAATATAAATTTTCTAATTCATACATATCAAAATTCAACATTGATCATGACCCAAAAGGCTAATGTACATCACTTGCATCAACATTATGTTGACAATAAAATGTAAAAAAAAAATCATCAACTACATTATCAACGCTTTCAAAATACTTATGAGTAAAAAATGCTTACTAATACAATAAATACATAAACCATATAATGCTTATTAAAAAGCCTCAAAAACATTCGGCGTGATCAAATATAATAACATTCACACCCTATGTATAATTTTATTAAAATAGAGAGCACAAGAGTTTGTCGACATGAAAAATCATTTACTATCCATGATTATAATCAATCTCACAAATTAATCTTTTACTATAATACCATTAAATGCTTGAGAATCCTTGTAAACTTTTATATTAATTATTATAACTCTCACAACAAATATTTTTTATAATATTTGATATTTCCCACCTAAGCTATTTCAAATTAACTAAATACATCTCACAATATTATAATTATATATCATAAATATAGCATGTATTTCTCATCAACCTATCTAAAATACAATATTACACTCAATTCTTATGACCCAATTATAAACTAACATATGATCTAATAATTAATCTTATTTTCACATCCCATCATAGGATAAATTTACAACAATCATTATGTCTACTACAACATTAAATATTGTCCACTTGTATAACAATCTCACAACATTTCTCCAGAGATTTATCAAATAGTCATTAAATATTCTTCCAATGCACTCTCATTTTATATTTAAATCTTGTTTCTATTCTAAATTAATGATAGAGGCTCAAAACATATCTAATATCCATACTCAACTATATTTTTATGTTATACAACCATTCTCTGAATTATTTACTAAAATATCAAACAAATCACCTCATACAGTGTCACCAATAAATATGATCATTATTAATATATATTTCTAAGAGAAAATTCACATCACTTGACATGTACAAACCATATATCCACAACCCAAAGAATATATAATCATCGAGCACATTATTAACGTTTTAGGAATGCTTCAGAGCCAAAAAGGCCTACAAATAGATATAATACATAAACTATATAATGCTTATTATAAAGTCTCAAAAATATTTGACAAGATCTAAAACAGCTACATCTACACCCTACATATAATTTTATTAAAATAGAGGCATAAGATCTAAAATGTTGAAATATTAGTAGATCACATCATGTTATAGATAAAAATGTTCATCACATGTCATAAAATGTAACATAATAAATCTGACAATTTAATGAGTATGAATTATCAAAAGTTATTCATAAGGAAAGCATACATAAACACTCAGAATAACTTGTTGTTAGTATCGAATATTTATAGAATTCACTTTAGACTCCCAACGAATTTGATGCACACATACAACCATGTAGTACCTTTAAGGTGTGAATTAATTTAATCGACACACTTTATTATAATAGTAGATGACATTATATAATCTCTCAATTGAAAAAAAAAAAAAAAAAAATCCTCAACATTTCTAAAGTAAACAACAGCTTCCATATTTACTCTATATCACCTTAACATTAACCTCCATATTGATTCCATCATATCAAAATGATATCCAATAATAACAATAAAATGACACTCTTCCTAGTCATTGACTATGATCAATCTCAATATTTACTCATTTACTATAATATCATTACTTTCTAGTGAAATATTTGAAATAGTGTCTTAATTATTATAACTCACAATAAATTTTTTTTATAAAACTTGATATTTTCAACTCAACTATTCAAATTAACTCAATACATCACACAATATCATAATTATAGAATATATTTCTCAAAGATCAATCCAAAATAAAATATTGCACTCAATTATTATGATCGATTAAAACTAACAAATGATCTACTAATTAATCTTAATTTCACCTCCTATCCTAGGTTAAATTTGCAACAATCATTAAGTTTACTACAACATTAAATATTGTTCACTTCTATAACAATCTCAAGACATTTTATCCAGAGATTTATAAAATAATAGCCATTAAATATTCTTTCAATGTACTTCTCATTTTATATTTAAATCTTTTTTCTTTTCTAAATCAATGATAGAGGCTCAAAACATAAATAATATCTTCATTCAATCATATTTTTTTTGGTACAGCCCAACCATTATATTATTTTTTTACTAAAATATCAAACATCTCATCTCATATGATATGGCACCACTAATAAAGTATATGACTAATATCAATATATATTTCTAAGAGAAAAATCACATAATCCGACATGTTCAAGCCACATATCCAAACTAAATTACATTAGAGAAGAACAATAATTTTTCAACGTAAAATCGATCTCCTACATCAAATATTCGTATACCATATACAACAATATTAACAAATAAAAGTATAAAATTATCAAACTATAGGTAATCTTGATGTGATAAAAAAATGACAATCAAATCTTAAAATTAAGGAAAATGAATTAATAAGACATAGAATGTATTATTGACTAAAAGTATATGACTTAGTATGCAAGCACATATAAATAACATGACATTCATATAAGCACAATGAAATAACATGCATGAGCATAAATAACTACATAGAAAAATATAGGAAAAAAAACAAAAATAAAATTAAAACTTAAAACTTGCAACACACAAAATTTAATAAACACAAAATATCATAATTAATTCACAAGGCATGGTATACTTACATCACTTGCATGAATATTGGGCCCAATTTATGTCACAATTACAAACTAACAAAGATACAATAATTAATCTTAATTTTACTTCCAACCATTGAGTTAATAACTATCCAGTTGTGCATTTAGTCATCCATACTAAGCCAAATCAAATTGAACCATGTACAACCTAACATACTAATCTACATCAAGATCATTTACAATATCAACTATTTCATTAATCAAAGAGTTTAAATTAAAAATGAAACAAAATATTATTTCTGTTTTAAAAAAAAAATCCAAATACAATAGAGATGTCAAACTTCTTTCAATAACCACATTAACAATTACACACAATTTATTAGTTATTACCAAAATCCATTTCAACAAATTCTATGTGTATATATTACTTTTTTTTTTCTAGAAATACATCAGATGTTACTACATAATATCATATATAATCACAAAAAAAATCTAATTAAAGTACAAAAACCCTTGTAATTTTATAATAAAATATAATATTTTGATGACAACAATTTAACCAAATGGTGAATACCCTAGCATGTGAAATAGATGGAGATGTTATTAGTAGAATTCAAGTTGGATGGTTGAAGTGGAGGAATGCATGTGACCTATTATGTGATAGAAAAGTTCCACTTAAACTTAAGGGAAAATTTTATAAGATGGTGGTAAGACCAAAATGACTTATGGTGCGAGAATGTTGGCTAATAAAGAGAAGCATAAGACTAAGTTAAGTGTTACAGATGAGGATGCTTAGGTTAGGTGGATGAGTGGCTTTACTCTTAGAGATAGAATGCAAAATGAGTATATTCGGGAAAAAGTTGGAGTAGCTCCAGTGGCAGATAAGATTAGGAGAGTCTTAGATGGTTTGACCACATAAAGCGTCGGCCGTCCATGACCCGATTAGGAGAGTAGATGCATTATATTTGCCTTATGTTAAGAGAGGTAGAGGTAGACCTAAAAGACTTGGTTAAGATGTATAAAAATGATCTTAGTATACTTGATTTAAATGAGAATTTGACACATAATAGGACACAATGGAGCGAAGGATTCATGTAGCCACCTAGTGGGATTAAGGCTTGTTGTTGTTGTTGTTGGTGAATACCCTAGCAATACAACACTATTATAATGATGCAATATCCATAAAAAAAATAACATCTATAGAAGCTTTTCAATTTTAAGCAATACTAAATTCAAAATTTGCATGATTTCCATTTGATGCACGTTGAAAAATAAAAAATGCTAGAACATTTCTAAATTATAACCTTTTCAATGATATAATAGAGGTTTCATGTAGGAGTGCTATGAAAATAGCACATTATCTTTTAGGTTGTGGTAATTCTTAAGATCAAATTTCAACTATTAGATTTATTCATAAAACCCTCAATATTATACTACTCATATCTAAATTGTGTGCTATATTGCTATATCAAACACAACGTCTATACTAATCCTTCCGGCCTTCCAGGTACATCTCTCTTCATTTGAAAAATCTTCAACTTGACAACCTATTCCAAGACCATGTAACCTAAGTACAACAATATCAACAACAACTTAATGTCAAATTCTTAAATTTCCTCAATTTCACCTATTGCCCATCCAATCTTATTTGATCAAGCAAAGAATCCTAGTACTCTCAATTATGCTACACAAACTCAACTCTTTAGTCCTTACAATCATGTAATCTTATGTATTCAAATCATATTAGAAGAAAGTTGTCAAACAAAAGGTTACAAATATATGAAATTCTTCACCCAAAACACTCTAAAAGCAACTCTTAATTATAACTCAATTTAGTTTCTCCTCTATTGGTTAACTATCATATTTGAATCAATCTTATATATACAAATCATTGTGCCAAAAGCTGCCTAATGAAGTTTACAAATGACCATGAAATTCATCTATCAAAAGCACTATAAAATCATAATTCTAATAACTCAACTTAGTTTCTACTCTGTTCGTTAACTAGCAATATCTACTATTTAACTAATATAACTACACTGCCTTTAACAATAAGATTCAGCTTCCACCATATAAATTTATATAAGTAAAAAAAGGTTCATCTAAGAAACCATAAAAGGGTCATAGAGTTGGTGAAAATGTCAAAGGTGGGGTGGACAAAGATAATTTGAAATTTTGCATACCAAGAGCATGAAGCTCATCTAATGCTATATTTGGAAAGGCATTCGAGATAAAGACAAGTTACATACAAAATTTTAAAAACAACTGCTCAACAAAACACTACAAGAACTATGTCAATACAAGGATTACAACGTTAAAATAACACTCTAAAATGTTTACTTAGATTAAGATCCGCATTGCCTTAAAGTAGCATTTAACTCCCCATCATTTAATTTTCAGAACTCAATGTTCTCGTAAGACCCTGACAAATTATAGAAAAGCAGAAAAAAAGTAAAAAACCTAGTCAAAGTTCTATAATAACATGAGAATTGGCCCTTTCTTTCTCCCATACCGGAAAAGATATTCTACTGCGATTAAATTTTTTTAACCAGATGCATGATCTGCCAAATCTCGACAGCTGTCTAAGTAAAATAATATACCATCTCAGTGACACCATTTTCAAGGTCTTCTTCGTATAACAAGAAAATGCGAACCGAAGTTCTACAGACTTCCCTATGCCAAGAGTACAAATCCGCTTGATTTGGCTAACAGAGAATGATGGCTAGGAAGAAGAACTCTCGCTTTGCTCCTTCAAGCAGTCAGGACGGAGTTCCTAAAAAGAAAATAAAAGTTTAGATAATTTAAAGCATTGCTCCCTGCATCAGAGAAACATAGGAGAGCGAACGGAACATTAAATGAAAAGAAAGAAGAGGAAGAATGGAGTAAAGGAAAAGAGTAAGCTACCATTTCGCGGTTACCCAACTTTGATTCACAATCGCTGGGTGTCCAGAAATAAGTTAGCAGAAGAGCATGTCAGCCTCACAGACGCTTGGAGCCCCAATAATGAAAGATTAAACTGTGACAGAAGAGAAACGCTAACCCTAATCCAAAAGCAAGGACCACCGGCGAAAAGAAGGGAATGCGTTGGCGGAAGACTATGCCTGCCTCATGGCGCTTAATCTCTAACAATGGTAGATAAAACTGAAAGAGCACAAACTAGAAACCTAGATCCTAAACTCATCGCAACAAGAAGCAGCAAAACCCTCTGTTCCTCTCTCTCTCTCTCTCTCTCTCTCTGGCTTGAAGAAGGAGACCGCTGGGCAGTTTAAATAGACGCGCTCGGCGACTGCCATACTTTAGGAAGCAAAATAGCGTAAACTTTTAATTAGGAAATGTAGCTTTGTTTATGTTCAAAAAAAGGGGTGGTGAAGATGTCCTCTATGAGGACGTTTTTATTGAAATTATTATTATTATTATTATTAAAATAAAATAATAATAATGATAAGAATAAAAAAAACATAGTATTGTAAATAATGATTTTTAAATTATTTTCAATTCATAATCTAATTTTGAAGAATGAAATAACAAATTAAATGAATTATATTGGAATAATAAGTTATTTAAGTTTAATTAACGCTATAATATCTAAAAAATAAAATGAAAATATTTAAATTTAAATAATAATTAGAGTAATATCTACCTAAGATTCATTCAGTTCATTTACAGTTGTATTCTTCTTTATTGATGATGAGAAATTGTTGAAGAGTACTCACTCTATCTTAATATCTCAATCTTTATTCTTTAGTATATTTAAAAATACAGACAAAGAAAAAATATATTATTAAAAAAATTATTATTTTTTATGATATTTTTATTTTATTTTTAATGATTCTTATATTTAAAAAATAAGTGATAACATTCTTTAAAAATTTGTCAAAAATAATAATCAGAAATTTATCAAACCAATTTAAAAGTGTGGCATTTTCACATTTTTAAAATTTTGAGTAGAAGACATCTTAACCTAATGATTTTAAAGTTTAGTCTTTGAACTAAGAGGCATTAACTTCAAATCTTTTAGATATTTTTCATGCATAAATTTTAGATTAAATTCGATCAAAATAAAGAGTCATTTGAGAAAATTTATTTATATTATTAGTTTAATAATTTGTATCATATTCATGTTGATATTTTTGTAAGTCATATAGAATTATCATCTTTCTAATGCTAGTAGTTTATGGTTTTAATATGAAGGTGATAAAAAGAAAATATCTTAAAATGTATAAATAATTATCTGAATTATATGCATGAAGTTATTTTACTTTATCATAAATTTTATTTTATTATTAGATGATGAAGTCTTAAATATGAAATGCAGAGAAATCCTGCTTGAGACATTTAATTGAAATTATTATAATGAAGATTTATGCTATTACTGAAATAGACTATTGTATGTATAAGTAATTCTATTTTGATGGATATTTATATACTATTGATTAGTTTATAATCATTATTACACTGATGGTTGTTATTTACTATGTAATACAATTATTTTATAAAATTTATACTATTATGTAATACAATTATTTTATAAAATTTATACTTTAAAATATGACTGACATAAATTTTTTAAAATATGAGGCATGAATACACATTGAACATGACATTATAATAATAATTAAGAATAATATGTATAAATTAAATAAATAAAATATTAAAAAATAAAAAGGATAAATCATTTAATTATAAATTTTAAATTAATTACTTAACTAATATATATACATTACTTAAATAAATTATTTTATTGTACTTTAATAATTTGAATGAATAAAATTTATTATCAACTTTGAATTTATAAATTTAATTATAAATTTTTCTAATTTTAATTATTTATAAAAAAATATATCTTTTAATTCCTTCTTTTAGCTAAAATCTCATTCTCTAAATTTTCAAAATTCTCTATAATAATTAAAAATATGACAAATTATATCTAAAATATTTTTAATATAATTTTAATTCAATTATTTAGGATATGAGTGTCATTCATGTCATTTTAATTTTTAATATTATTTTAATATGATACTTCTTTTTTGCAGTCCGACACATGTCGGACCACGCGTGTTCATATCCAACATATGTCGAACTACTATGCTTTATTTTTTGAAAGTCTTGGTCATGATTTTAGTAATTTTATGGGCTCTTCATAATTTTGTTTTCAAGAATGGGCTCTTAATAAGATGTAAAAAAAAAATACAATTATGCCGTAATATAAACGGTTGAAAAAAAATATGTAATTAATTTACATTATAATATCTTATTTTTAAAAAAAAAAATAATGAATGTTAAGACACCAATTTAATATAGGAGAGATTTAAATTCATAACTTTAACAATAACTTCTGAAATTGTTTTAGCCCACTTACAATATAAATCTTCAACTTCAATTCAAGTTCATGTTAGATAGCTTTATTCAAAGTATCTCTAGCTGTCACTCAAGAACAGCGAGTCTTATAACTCTTTATGTACATACAATAGCGGTGCTCTTCATATTACATGGCCAAATATATCACTATCATTCATTTGCCTCTAGCAAGAGTCAACCTAAAATGTTTATATGAATAAATTTAATTTACAGACATACAATACAGCTTTTTGGTCAAAATTTTATATGATTTTGAAGGTTCACTAAATTAGACAATATGTAATAGAAAATTTTTTTAAAATAAGTATTAAATAATTAATAATTATTATTTTAAGAACGTATAAAAGAAAATTTCAGTTTAGTACGTCGTCCATAAGTACGGCGCCATCTCTCATCGAGGTGGTTTAGAGCGTCGTAATAATGACTCGTTTAGCTAAAATAGTAGACCAATTATCGGGCTATAAACATCGTGTCGCGGTAGGTAGACCCAGCTTAATTTTCATTCCGACGCGCGACGACAGAGTGCGCTTACTTTTCTTTCCCGACCCCAGCGGTCCAGCGAGGGCGGTCAGACTCCACCTGCTTCCGGCTCGCGACATATTCGGCCCCACGGTCCAGCTTTTCGGTCTGCTCCACTACTCAGTTCGACTCCACCTTAAGTCTCGTCTCAACCTCAAAGTTTTCGGTCCCGGCTCCACCGCAAGTCTTGGCTCCACCACGTTGGACTCTCGGCTCCAGCTCCTTAAGCTCGGCTCCAGCTCGCATGACCCGTCCCGCAAGGTATATTTTCGGTTTCCCTAGTATTCAGTTTTTTTGGAAGGTGTAAAAGGAGGAAGTTCTTGCAAGTGATATTCCATTTCTTGAAGTTGTAGGATTGCTTTTGATTAGTTTGGTTTCCCTAGTATTCCATTTTTGGTGATTGTGTATGTGCTTCGAATCTACAAAACAAGTAAGGTCGAAGTTCTTCTTTCTCTGTTAGGGTTTTGGGTGGTGCTTTTGATGAGTGATGAGTTAATTTTTAGGATGCGTTACAAATTGAGTAGATGATTTTTGAGATTAGTGAAATATCAATTTTGCATTTTTGTTCATTCAACAATATAGGTTGGTTGCTGAGCATATATTAGGATGAGTCAGGAGCTCGTTTTCTTAATTCTTTTCTATAACGGTCAACTGATCGTTGATGATCAATTTATTCCAAGTTATGTCAGTGGCTGCACATCGTCATTGCTTAAGACATCTGCGAGAAAACTTCAAAAAAGCAGTGCAGAGAATGGGTATTGCGGATGTTGAGTTTCTGTGTAAGAAAATGTACTTGTCTGGCAGCACGGATGACATCAACATATTCAACTGTCACATGACAAACATACAGAAAGTTAAACCTGAAGCATACAAGTGGTTAGTAGAGGGTGATGTGTGCAAGTGGTTATTAGTTCATGATGACTGTAAGCGTTATGGTACTATGATGATAAATGCATCTGAATGTTTTAATGAGATACTCAAATGGGCACGGGGACTACCAATTCAAGCACTGATAACTACTGTATACTATAATATTGTGAGTTTATTTTATAAGAGGACCAGTATCATGGATTCGGGGGAACCAACTGATGAATTCATATTCTCTCCTAGAACATAGGTAGTGCTCAGCAGATTCGAGAGTGAGGCCAGGCCCTATCCACAACCAGTCAATATTAATGCCAATGAAGTGCAAGTGTTCGACATGAGTTGTCGATCCTTCATAGTTGACTTCATAGTGGCGCAGTTAAGTTCATGTACCTGTTCTAGAACACTAATTTATCACATGTCATGTGATCATTCCATAGCAGCTTCAGTCCATCGAAGATTGAATCATTTGGCTTATGTGTCAAACTATTATACCATAGCAATGTATGAGCGTACATACTCCGCAAACTTTCATGTTCTGCATGATCGAATGTGGGCTCCGAAAATTCGCCATCGACTTCTTAGATGAAAAGAGTATTTTAAAGCATCGATGTAATTTTCAGAAGGCAGATGAAATAGTAGATAAGACACTACCTAGAGATTTCTCTCTCATTTGGTGATGATTTTAAATCTGGTTCCAGGTTTCCTATAGGCGCAAACCCCTATAGTTAATTACATCTCTCAATAAGTGAGAGAGAACTTTAGATTAAGGCTAGTCGTTAGATCACAAATGCATAGCGTATAGTAGCAATATGTAGAGTTTTAGAATTTAAGATATGAAATTCATCATTTTAGCTTAAACCGGATGGTTGGGGGGAATGATGACGTTCGATCTAGATCCCATGATTTCGTCATCCGGTCACGGTCCTAGTCTACTTAGTCAAAGAGGTAGTCAACCCGAATGATCCTTATCAAGACACATAGGTTACGTCGTCAAGAAATTCTTGTAGACTGGGGTGATATTTGTCTAAGAGGCAGCTTAAGTCTACCCAGGCGGAGCTATTTGCCTATCAAGTATACCCTATGATTCACAACTCAAATGGCGAGCCATTGGAGAGCATCAAACTATCGTGATAATATAATGGGACGGCCAAATGCTCGATCGGAGGACTCAATGCGCTTCATCTGTGGAGCCTCGCCACCAGGTTAGAGGACATGGGCCACGTTCTTACTGGCGTGAGATTAATTGAGAGTGAACATAGCAAAATACTTGATTTGACATTGGCTCCTTTGTGAGCTAGAGTTTTCTTAATTTGTCACCCCACAGTTGTGAAATGTGGATAAATTGTGTTTGATTGTGAAATGTGGATAAATTGTGTTTGATTTAAGTTTTTTTTAATGATAGAATTTTATTTAAGCAATTTTTAGATTGCTACTTAATTTTATTTAAAAAATTGATTAATTTGAATATATTTAAGAGCTCTAGATCCTGTCAACTCTGTTTAGTTGCTAACAGATGATTAGATCTACTGTCACTGGACAAAACCAATTTCTCAAATATTTCACTAATTTGAAACTCTTATTATAGGTTTTTAGGTTTTGTTAACCCAAACCTAGTCCTAAGACTAAACCAGGAAGCAACCTACGCATCATCCTCACACAATTTAACCATTCAACATAATGTCGTGGCTCATGTGGGTGTATAATAATTTTTGGTAATTTTGTGTTTGAATTATGAGATTGATTTCAGATTTTTCATTTAATTCCAACCTAGCTTGAGCAGCATTTTCATTAAAATTTGCACTTGAAATCTCTATGTACGAGCACATGTAGTGTTTATAGCTTAGAAATTTTCACATAATTAGTGATTTCTTTGATTTTAAAATTCATAATTAGAATGAAATTCCTTAATTTATGTATTGAAGGAAAGCTCCATGATTTTTGTAGATTTTTGTAGATTTTGGTTTAGTATCATCTTTTGTCTGCTTGTACAAAGAGTTGCAGACCCGGTGGCGAAGAAGGCAATTTGAAGCTACAGGCTCATAGAATAATGGAATTTGTTATTTAAAAAAAAAATTTACTCCTCGAAGTAATTCTCATTTTTCCTCTCTTTTGTTCAAACTTGGTTTTCCCCCTCTTTTGTTCAAACTTGGTTTTCCCCCTCTTTTTTGTTCAAACTTGGTTTCCCCCTTCTTTTATTCTTTTAAAAATAACCCACTCACTACCTCTTCTAATTTTTATAAATAAGGCCAAGAGAGATTCCCCTATTCTATTCTATTTGTTTGAAGGGTTATAGTTAGGATATTTGAAAGGGAGTGGTTAGGAACTTTAGTGGGCTTTCAATTCTGCTTAAATAAATTTTGTAAGTACTTTTCACCATTCTTTTATTTTGTTTTACTTTTATGTTTGTCATATGTCATTCTATTTTCCCCCTTTTTATTTGAAGCTTTTAATTCAAGTCATTAAGGATATGTATACTAGACATTACTTGTGTCCAAACACAAGGAGGATTGACAAAATATTTTCCTATTTAGGTTGGATTACATCAAGGATCAACATTAAGCCCTTATCTTTTACTTTAGTTATGGATGTTCTTACGAGGCATTTACAAGAAGATGTACCTTGGTGTATGCTTTTTCGATGACATTCTTCTTGTTGATAAGACTAGAGAGGGAGTCCGAAACTTGAATTATGGAGGTCAACTTTAGAGTCTAAAGGTTTTCATTTAAGTAGATCTAAAACTAAATATATGGAGTGTAATTTTGTTGTAGAAGTTTTAGTGATAGTGTTGTGACTTTAGGTGATCAAGTCATTAATAAGAGTGGCGATTGATATTTAGGCTCTATTGTTCAAAATGATGGTGAAATAGATGGAGATGTTATTAGTAGAATTCAAGTTGGATGGTTGAAGTGGAGGAATGCATCTGGCCTATTATGTGATAGAAAAGTTCCACTTAAACTTAAGGGAGAATTTTATGAGATGGTGGTAAGACCTGCAATGACTTATGGTGTAGAATGTTGGCCAATAAAAGAAAAGCATAAGACTAAGTTAAGTGTAACAGAGATGAGGATGCTTAGGTGGATGAGTGGCTTTACTCTTAGAGATAGAATGCAAAATGAGTATGTTCAGGAAAAAGTTGGAGTAGCTCCAGTGGTAGATTAGATTAGGGAGAGTCACCTTAGATGGTTTGGCCACATAAAGCGTCGATGACCCGATTAGGAGAGTAGATGCATTAGATTTGCCTTATGTTAAGAAAGGTAGAGGTAGACCTAAAAAGACTTGGTTAAGATGTATAAAAAATGATCTTAGTATACTTGAATTAAATGAGAATTTGACACATAATAGGACACAATGGAGACGAAGGATTCATGAGCCGACCCCACCTAGTGAGATTAAGGCTTGTTGTTGTTGTTGTTGTTGTTGCTTTTAATTCAAAATTAGTTGCAAGTTTTCTTACTTAACGCTCTTAAGTCGTTCATTTCAATCTTTCATTTTTTTCTAAGTCAAAAGATCTCGAATGTAATTTTGACTCCTGGCCATCCCGGTATAGGGGTTGCAGGGTATTTTGGCTTACCAGACGCCCTCTTGATCAGAAGGAAGGTGTCTTGTGACATGATTTTCATCTCGTCATGTCCTCTTGAGCACAACGAGGCCTTTAAACCTGAAAGAAGACATACAATGCAATATATATTCATTCTCCCTTTTTTCTAAGTCTGGAAATTAGACAAAATTTTGACAACATTTCATCTAGAGGGAGCGACATCTAACAAATGTTGGTTTACTCGGTACGCCCTCTTGAGCATAGCGAGCGGTGTCTTGCGACACCACAACCTATTTTTTCATTCCGTCGCGCCCTCTTGAGCACAACGAGGCCTTCAAACCTGTAAAGAAACACAAGCATATATATATATATATATATATATATATATATATATATATATATATATATATATATATATATATATATATATATATATTCATTCACAGATCACACATATTCTGATGTATTTTTTGGTGCACTGCAATGCTCGGCAAGGGAATAATGTTGGGTATGCAATTGGGAATGTAAGGTAAGGAGTGTGACGCCGAAAATCGAAAGAAGAATTTGCCTCTTAACGATGTTCTTCTCCCGATTTGTGGTGAAGCGAAGGTTAGAAGGCTAAAGCAAGGAATGTGACACCATAAATCGAAAGAAGAATTCACCTCTTGACGATATTCTTCCCCGATTTTGCGGAGGTAGGAAGGCTAAAGCAAGGAATGCGACGCTGGAAATCGAAAGAAGAATTCACCTCTTAACGATGTTCTTCCGATTGTGGCGGAGGTAAAAAGGCTAAAATAAGGAATGCTATGCTGAAAATCGAAAGAAGAATTTGCCTCTTTATGATGTTCTTCCCCCGATTGTAGCGAAGCAGAAATTGGAAGGGTTATGGGGAGTGCGACGCCAGGAACCAAAAAAAGAATTCGCCTCTTGACGATGTTCTTCCCCCAATTGCGGCGAAGTGAAAATGGGATAGCTAAAGCGAGGTTCGAAACGAAAGAAGAATCTTGACGATGTTCTTCCCAATTCTGGCAAAAAAATGGAAAAATTTGGATGGATTCAGAACGCGGAACAAATAGTAGAAGGCTAGATGCTGTTGGTGGGCTAGTAAGGAACAATGGGTTGAAAGGCCATGGGAAGGAGTTGTGGGCTTTTGCGCGGGTCAGAATGGTTTCGGGCCGAAATAGAATGGGCTGGAGGCAAAATAGCGTAGGGTCGGAGAGCGGCCCATTCGGGGCTGCTGAGTGCAAGAAGCAGTCTGAACGGTCTCTGGTGGATCGCGTCTGAGCTGGCCGCGGTGACCGGGGTCAGCGATGGAACTGCAAGAGCTGCAAGAGCGGGTCAGCGCTGCGGACCGTGGAGCGGGTAACGGTTACCGGAGGCGTGTCGAAGCAAGTCGGAGGTGGGATCACGCACGTCCGGGCAGGAGGCCCGCACGCTTTGGTACACGACGGGAAAAGCGGCGACCGACGGATGGGCTTTGCAGATGCGTGGGGTGAAGTTGGTACCAAATTGGTCCATTTCACTCAAATGAGCGTCGTAACTTTCGATCTCGATTTTGTGTAGACATATCCAAGTTGAATGAGAATGCCTTATTTGATAGATTTTAATATTTGAAGCCAATGGCATAATCAAATCGAAGGTCGTTTGGTCCTCATTGTCTCCGACCTCGATATGCGTGCATTGATGACTCGAGCGCTTGATCGATTGATCATCAAGTCATGCAATATTTATATCTTGATTTCAACATTCTGAATGCAACGGCGAAGTCCATTCTTCAATCGGAGGTTATTTTAACCATTTTTAGTGACATCCAATATATTTTGAGCCTCTTAGTCACTTAAGTCCGTCAATTTGACTTGTGGGCTTGTCTTGACTTATGACACACATATATGGAGATCAACAAATGCCTCCACAAATGTGATTCATGCATGGAACGAGTCAGCGTTTGTTGAAAAGTTAACTTTTGGGCCGTGAGAACTTGGATTATTTGGCTTTGATTGCGAAACTACTAAACTTTGAGAATTTGTTATTAGTATCGCCCTATTCGGGACATGCTAAATGATGAGCTTGACCAATTTTTGAATCGACTTGTGGATAGAGAAGAGTTCTTACACCATCTACTCTGAATGGCTTTCTGAAGATCTCTTTCTTTTATGTCATTGCAAATTTGAGTTTCCTCGAACCTTAGCTTCGTGCTTGGTTGAGTTTGATGGAGGAATTGATGTGCTTATTTTGATGAAGGACTCCACTGGGGAATCTATTTATCCATGCTTGGGATTTAAAATTCCTTCTGTCCTAGCTTCGATCTTGACAGACTTGATGAAGGACTGACCTGATTTGTCCATATTGACTTGTCACGAAGTGTATGTACGCTATGAACCATATGTTTGCTGCTTTGACAGATTCGTTGGAGGGTACATACAGATGGCTCAGCCTTCCAGCTTATATAGGGTCAATGTTGAGTTATTAGCCTAGCAATGTGTGCTTTAACAGACTGAATAACCACAAAATTCCTTTAGTTCAGCCATCAGCTTTGTTTGAACTATGGAATTGCTTCTTCGGTCCTGTGCTTTCTGCTTTGATGAACTCTATGAGGAGATGGGCTTGGATCTATGCTTTAAGCTTGATCAGATCATTTGAAAATAGATTGAAATATCACCTTACAGGTAATATGAAGATTGATTTGAGGCAGCGAATTGAGCATTTTCTCGATTGTCTTGCTCTATCGATCAAGTAGAAAGATCTCTTGGATCTGCTTTGCTTGTAATCACTAAGTCGGATCTAGTTTGAGATTGAGCAGCTATCGTCATTGAACTGATGAGCAGGGGCTCTTTCACTGCGGCATTTTTCTTACGGCTTGTTGAGTGAGGAGTGCGTTAGCAACTTGGTCATATTTAGGCTTATTGAGTTCGTCCTTTAGAACCTACTCGAGTCTTTGACTTAAGCTGTAGTGGTTTAGTGGTTTTGTCATCAGACTAACGAACGGGGCTCTTTCACTGCGGCCTTTTCTTGCAACTTATTAAGTGAGGAGAGCATCAACAACTCGGCCATTTGTGGGCTTGTTGAGTCTGACCTGAAAAACCCATCCGTGTCCTATACTTTAGGATGTAGAGGATGATGTTTCTTCAACTCAGTTGATTGAAGCTTCCGAAATCAGGAGTTCTTCTGACTTGATCTCTAGAATTTGACAAGTCTAGGAGATAAATTTCTTGATATTTGAGGTTATCTTTTCATGTGCAGAAATGGATTCTTTTTTATTTCTGCAAGAACATGCAACTTAACAATAATAATTATATATATATTCAGGGATTTCGGCATAACGCTCGAAGTCAACCTGAATCAAAATATATTTGAGGATCTCGTCTTATGACACGATGTCAACTCAAATAATATATAAAAATGTCTCTATCATGGGGAATTCTAAAGTACATTTTGGAGAATTTTAAGATAAAATATACAAATATATCCATATTTGAATTGATGTACTCTAAAAGAGATTTTAACATACAATATTGATTTCATTTATATATAAAAATCTAAAAATACCCCCTATGTAACCTGGGAATTTTCACAGAAAATTTCTTCATCTAGAGTATGTTTATTTAGGGATCTCGGCATGAAGCACGATGTCAACCTAAATAGATATACTAAAAAAAATATTCTCTATCTTGCAGGGGGATTTCTATTGTACCTCGAGAATGTGATCGTTAAGTATAGTACTTTTTCAAGTACCGGCCATTAATTGGCGGCATTGGTCTTTCACCCTTTAGGTTAATGAGTTGGTATGCTCCTCCTTGGTATACTTTTTCAATGACAAAAGGATCTTCCCAGTTAGGTTCAAATTTGCCATCAAATTTTTGATTAGGAATAATTGGTCTTCTCAGCACCACGATAAATTCTCCTTTTTGGAATGTTCGGGACCGTACCGTATGGTCAAAATCCCTGAACATCTTTGCTCGATAGACTTCCAGATTTTGATGAGCTTACAATCTAACTTTATCAAGCACGTCGAGCTCCTCCATTCTTAGACGGGCATTTTGATCTTCAATTAGATTGTATTTGATGGCTACTCGAAGTGAAGGAAACTCAACTTCAAGCAGAAGAACTGCTTCAATTCCAAATACCAATCAATAAGAAGTGGCTTTAGTCGGTGTCTTGTAGGTAGTTCGATACGCTCATAGTGTCTCTACTAGCTTGGTGTGTCATTCTCTTTTATTTTAGTGAGAATCTTCTTGAGCGACTTGACTAATGTCTTGTTAAGCGCCTCGCCAAACTATTTGCTCTTGGATTGTATATTGAAGACTATCGTTCAATTTTGTGTCGATCGACGATTCTATAAATCTTGGCACTTTTAAAAGCTATGCCATTATCAGAAATTATTTGGCGTGACACTCCAAATCTATAGACTACATTATTCATGAAGAAGTTAATCACTCGGTCAGTAGTAACTTCTTTTTTAGCCTCGGCCACTTAGAGAAATAATCAGTCGCTACTATGATGAAGCAATGTCCAGCTGATGATGATGGATCGATTGGTCCAATTACATCTGTACCCCCAACATTCAAATGGTCAAGATATTATTGTTGGGTGTAATGGATTTGGAGGTTGATGGATGAGATCCCCATGTACTTGACACTCATGACACTTCTTAACGTGATTAATACAGTCTCTCACCATAGATGGCCAATAATAACCAATCATTTTGATCTTTACTGCCATCTTAGGACCTGACTGATGTGCACCATAAAGTCCTTCATGAACTTCAACCATCACTTTGCTAGCTTCATCTATACCTAAGCATCGTAACCACATTTGTTCAAAGGATGTACGATATAAAGTGTTGTTGACGAAAGCATAGCGTAACATTCTCTTTTCGATTTGAGCTACCAGTGATTTATTACTTGGCAATTTACCTTCTTCAAAGTAGTCGATGAAGGCTTGCCTCCAATCACGTGACTCTTCTACAACAAAGGCTTCACACTATTTTTCTAAGGCAATGTCATTCTTAGCTCTTCTTGGTATAACTTCTTGTTGATTTTGGGGAGTATGAGGAGCAATCTGAGTCGCATCCTACTGTGTCAAATTTGGTAACCTCTCTACCTATGAGGATTGATACTTTACTGGCTCTAAGACTCGTCGAGTAAATATGCTGATCATGACATAATCACTATTCATACTTGTCATTTTCTTAGCTAGTTTTGCTAAGAAGTCGGCTTTGCTATTATCGGATCAAGAGACTCGAGTTAGTGTAATATTTGGTATATGTTTCATAAGCTCAAGAACTCGCTTGTGATAGAAAGCTAACTCAAGCTTGTTAATTCTATAAATGCAAAGTATTTGATTTATAATAAGCTGAGAATCGCTAAAAATATACAAGTTCTGAATGCCTATGAAAATAACTTCTTCAAGGCCTGTCACTAATGCTTCATATTCAGCTTCATTATTAGTTCTTAGCTCGGTCAATCTATATGATCATCTCATTATCCCTCTAGTTATGAAGATGATGTCGATTCCTGCTCTTGCTCTTGAGAAATTTAGATGTTAGACTTGTTTGATCGATGATGCTCCATCAAAGTACATTTCCCAAATTTGTGATTATTTCTCTTTCATGAATGAGCATAATTTGCTCATCGGGCAAATCATCATTAAGAGAAAAGTCCTAGGGATGGGATGCTAGAAAATCTCTAAGACTTGTCCCTTTACTTCTGCAAGACATATGTGATATAAAATTGTAGAACAATCGTCAGGTCTTGTCAAGTATTAGGATCGATCCTCGAGATGAAGGTAATCTTGTGAGATAACATATAATGTGAAGCTTTTAAACATCTTTCCTCGGTAGACTTCTAGATTTTGTTGAGCTTGGTGTCTGACCTCGTCAAGTTCATCAAATTCTCACATCCGTAGATAGGCATTCTCATCTTGAGTGAGATTATGTTGAATGGCTACCCAGAGTGAAGGTAGTTCAACTTCAAGTGGCAAGACTACTTGACTCTAAATACTTTAGCATGAGGAGTGGATTTTGTGATGCAGTCTAGATGTCAGTTGTCTATTTATAAGGGAATTTCACTTGAATTTGGCCTCCAAATTTGCTCACCTATTCTTTGGGACCTTTCGACCAGTTCTTAGACATGTGGTCTAAGTGTCATGCATCGATGCTCACCGTCTTGAGACTTGAATTAGTAGACATTTTCGGCTATAAAGGAGGTCTCTTTAGAGGAGCAACTCTAGTCTTTCTAAGGATAGGACCTTTGTATTTTTTTTCATCTCCCATTTCTTCTTAGCAACTTTGAGGACCCAATACACTCTTGCATATACAGTTTCGAGTTTTCTCACTATAGAAGTTAGAACCTGATATTATCGAGTCTAGAAGGATTTTTTTTGAGAGCTATTCCTTTTTTAACCCATCTTAGGTTGTCAAACTTATTATGGATTGAAACACTCATTTCTAGTTTTACCTCTGGTTGTACAATTTTTGCTTGAACAATAGCTGTTGAGCATGCGGTTCAATATTTCTCTTTCCCCACTATCGTTGGGCTAGCTTCTAATTGAAGAAGCTTACGCATCATTACTTCTTCTCAGGCTCAGACCTCCATATTTATTTTCCTTTTCTGGGACCTTTCGTGATTCCCAACATCGTTCGGTGTCATGCCAATGCTCACCATGTAGGAATTGCTTAGAACAGTCTTGAGCTCTTACTACCGCTGATTGTAGCTTTTGTAGTGGAGCATTTTTGACTTCTTTGATAATTGTTATTTGATACATGTTCTTCATAAGATATTTTTCTTTAACAATCTTCATAACTTTATGTCCTCGAGTAGATAGAGCTTCATGTTATTTATTTGTTGAGCCCAAAAAATACTATTTAACATCACCATTAGAGCTATTCTTTCTCAACCATCTCAAAATTTTCA
The DNA here is from genome assembly GCA_021442155.1 of Cymbidium sinense. NCBI lineage: Eukaryota > Viridiplantae > Streptophyta > Magnoliopsida > Asparagales > Orchidaceae > Cymbidium > Cymbidium sinense. The sequence goes on along the minus strand of CM038220.1, from coordinate 23,983,088 downwards.
AATTTGAAATACTCGCTTTTGGTTGTAAGGTTGGTTGTATGACTTGTGATTCAAACAGCAACTACTGAGCTTGTAGTTTAGTGTTTCTTCTCCTTTGCCTTCTACTCAATTTTCCTCCAGAAGATGAGGCTTTAGTATCATACCTTTCTAGTGCGAAAGGTTCAATTGAGGCACATTCACGTATGACTAAAACTTTCTACCCGTGAAGGTTCTCTTCATGATTGGCCTCAAAATAAATCAATCTTTTAAGTACAAAGGCTCTCTTTTCAGGAACCTCAATAACAGTAGTGGTTATTCCAATTGTTCTCCTCCATTGCACAGGTTGGTGTGTCCAATATGCAGATGCTTTAGGTGGGGGATTATTTGCAGTGGTGATGGCTGAGAAGTCTACACTATCAAAGTGAATAGTAACTCTAACATCCCTAGTATTGATTACAACATTAGTTAGATGGATTTTGCTCTGAAACCTAGCTGCATGATAAATAGTGTTCTGAAGATCCATCGATATACAGAACAAACAGATTAATCATAATGGCATAGTTAGCTTAGATTTAGTTTCATTGATAATTGATTTTACATTTCAATTTTTATCATGCTTTACTGCTACTATAGTTTAAATTTGACTAGCCAAAGATGGAAAGAGAATCCTGTCCCCAGCAGAGTCGCTAGAAATCTGTGGGCTCCAAAAATTTGTCATCGACCTCTTCGATGAAAAATGTTTTAAAGCGTCGGTGTAATTTTCAGAAGGCAGACGGAATAGTAGATAAGACACTACCCAGAGATTTTGCCCTCATTTGGTGAGGACTTTAGATCTGGTTCCAGGTTTCTTATAGGCGCAAGCCCCTATAGTTAATTACCCCCTCTCAATAAGTGAGAGAGAACTTTTGATTAAGGTTAGTCATTAGATCGCAAATGCGTAACGTATAGTAGCAGCATATAAAGTTTTAGAATTTAAGATATGAAATTCATCATTTTAGCTTAAATCAGATGGTTGGGAGAATGTTGATGTGCCTGATCTAGATCCCATGATTGTCATCCGGGCGATCCGTCCAGTCTACTTAGTCGAGAGGAGGTAGCAACGAGAAGGATCCTTATCAACAACACATGGGTTACGTCGTCCAAGAAATCCTTGTAGACCTAGGGTGGTGTTTGTCTAAGGAGACAGACTTAAGTCTACCTTAGCTGAAAGAGGGTTGTTTTCCTATCAAGTATACCCTATGATTCACAACTCAAAGGGCAGAGCCATTTGGGAGCATCATACGGATTGATCGTAATATAATGGAGGCTGGGCCAAACCACTCGATCGGAGGACTCGTCGTAATTGCTTTATCTGTGGAGCCTCAAACCGCCACGCGGTCGAGGACACAGCCCGTCCCTTCGGCATGAGATTGATTGAGAGTGAATATAGCATAACACTTGATTTGACATTGGCTCCTTTGTGAGTTTTCTTAATTTATCACCCCTGATAAATAGTTGTTAAAGCTGAATATATTATGTTTGATTTAAATTTTTTTTAATGATAGAATTTCATTTAAGCAGTTTTTAGATTGTTGATTAATTTGATTTGAAAAATTGATTAATTTGAACATGTTTAAGAACTCTAGATCCTATCAACTGTTTAGTTACTAAAAGGATTAAATCTCCTGTCACTTGACAAAATCAATTTCTCAAATATTTCGCTGATTTGAGACTCTTATTATAGGTTTTCAGGTTTTGTTAACCCGATCCGACTAAAAGCAACGACATCCTCAGACACTTGAATTTAAGCATTCAACATAGTGTCGGGGACCATGTGTGTGTATAGTAATTTTAGGTAATTTTGTGCTTGAATTATGAGATTGATTTCAGATTTTTTATTTAATTCCAACCTAGCCTGCGTAACATTTTCAGACATTAAAATTTGCACTTAAAATCTCTATGTCTGAGCATATAAGTGTTTATAACTTAAAAATTTCACCTAATTAGTGATTTCTTTGATTTTAAAAATCATAATTAGAAAGAAATTTCCTTAATTTATGTATTGAAGGAAAGCTCTATGATTTTTATAGATTTTGGTTTAGTATTGTCTTCTATCTGCTTATCTGAAGAGTTCGGTCGGTGGAGAAGAATGCATTTTGAAGCTACAGGTTCAAAGGATAATGTAACTTATTATTTTTTTTTTAAAATTACTCATCAAAGTAATTCTCATTTTCCCCCTCTTTTGTTCAAACTTGGTTTCCCCCTTCTTTTATTCTTTTGAAAACAACATACTCACTACCTCTTCTAATTTATATAAATAAGGCCAAGAGAGAGTCTCCTATTCCATTCCATTTGTTTGAAGGGTTAGAGTTAGGGCATTTGAAAGGGAGCGGTTAGGAACTTTAGTAGGCTTTCAATTCTGATCAAATAAATTTTGCAAGTGCTTTTCATCATTCTTTTGTTTTGTTTTACTTTTATGTCTGTCATATGTCATTCTATTTTCCCCCCTTTTTTGTTTGGCCTTTTAATTCAAAATTAGTTTCAAGTTTCCTTACTTAATTAAGTCATTCATTTCATTCTTCCATTTTTCCTAACTCAAAAGATTTGACGCAATTTTAGTAGCCTCCCGGCATCATCCCCATGCAGGGGGTTGCATCAGAGGTGTTTTGGCTTACTTGGTATGCCCTCTTGAGCGTAGCAAGAGGTGTCTTGCGACACCACAACCAGTTTTTCATCTCGTCGCGCCCTCTTGAGCACAAAAAGGGAAGACATACAATGCAATATATATTCATTCCCCCTTTTTTTTTTCTAAGTTTAAAATTAGACAAAATTTCGGCAACATTTCGTCTATGGGAAGTTACATCTAACAAGTGTTGGCTTTCGGTGCATACTCTGAGCATAGCGGCGATGTCTTCTACTGACTTATTTTTTCATCCGTGTGCCTCTTGAGCCAATCTGAAAAGCACTTATATATATATATATATATATATATATATATATATATATATATATATATATATATATATATATATATATATATATATATATATATTCATTCCGATCACATGTTTTGATGTATTTTTTAGTCGCAATGCGAAGATAACAAGGTTGGGTATGCGATTGGGAATGTAAGGTAAGGAGTGCGACGCCGAAAATCGAAAGAAGAATTCGCCTCTTGACGATGTTCTTCCCCTGATTTGCGGCGAAGCGAAGGTTGGAAGGCTAAAGCGAGGAATGTGATGCCGAAAATCGAAAGAAGAATTCCTCTTGACGATGTTCTTTTTTTGTGGCGAAGGTAGGGGCTAAAACAAAGAATATGGCGAAAATCGAAAGAAGAATTTGCCTCTTAACGATGTTCTTCCCCCGATTGCGGTGAAGCGGAGGTAGAAAGGCTAAAGCAAGGAATGCTACGTCGAAAATCGAAAGAAGAATTCACCTCTTGACGATGTTCTTCTCAGATTATAGAAGCGAAAAGTGGAAGTAGCAGAGTCTGTTAAAAGAAGGAAGAATTCTCTCTTGATGATGTTCTTTGATTGAGCAAAGTGAAAGCAAGGCAAGCGATTTTAGAAAATCGAAAAAATAATTCGATAACGATATTCTTCCGATTGCGGCAAAGCAAACGTGAAATTTAGATGGATTGAACTGCGAAAGGATTATCTGAAACGGATAGGTTTGTGGGCTGGATTGTGCAGAACGGGACGAAACAGCGGGCTGGTGGGCTGTAGGAAGGCTGGATGCAGGTTAGTGGGCTGGCGGGCCAAGGAATGTAATGAGCTAATGGACTGATGGGCCGTGAGAAGGAGCCACGGGCCTTTGCACGGATCAGAACAGCTTCGGGCCGGAACAGAGTAGGCTGGAGGAAAAACTGCGCAGGTCGGGAGAGCGGGCCGACGGGTCGATTCGGCAGGTTAGGGTTAGGCGCAGGTGCAGACGTGGGCCCTGGGTTCAGCCGGCAGGCTGCGCGCGTGGAACAGGTGCAACAGAGCAGGTCAGCGGGTCAGTGCAGGTCGCGTGGGTCACGGGGACGCAGAGCGGCAACGGGCAGCAGAGCGCCGGAGCTGGGTCAGCATAGAAGCGGATCGCGGGAGGCGGGATAGCGCGCGGACTGGACGCGGTAGCGAGTTCGGCGATGGGTTGATGCAGCGACGGGAAAAGCACCGGCGGGCCGGCGGGATGGGCTTTGCAGGACGCACAGGACCGGCAGAGGCGGAGGAAAAATTCAGAAAAAAAAAGGAGAATTATCTTGTATGCAGAGACAGAGAATACAGTAAAGAGAGAAACGTGAGAGCAAAATGAGAGAGAATGTAGAATGAGGGGAGCTGTTGCATTTTCAGTTACTTTTCAAATTTTTTTTTTCTTTTTGCATTTTTTTATGTGAATTTCACACTAGTAAATCATAATCAATATATATATATATATATATATATATATATATATATATATATATATATATATATATATATATATCAATGTAAAGTAATTTCGTTATGAATCTGATGCGGTCCGTTTCTGTCAGATTTAGTTGTTAGTCAGTGGATCCATTTCACCTCAAAATGCGCGCGCTTTTTGACAATTTTCGCTTTGTCCTGAGTGAAACGATCTTATTTGATATATTTTGACATTTCAAATCCAATGGCGTGATCAATTTTGCGAGCAGAGGTCGTTTGGTCGCCGTCGGCGTCTCACCCGATATGCATCTGGCGTTGATGACTCGACGCTGACGATTGATCGTCGTCAATATTTATATCCTGATCAATTTCGATGTTCTGAATGCAACGATGAAGTTCATTCTTCAATCGGAGGTCATTTCGACAATTTTCAGTGACATCCATTGCATTTTGAGCCTCAATTTGCGCACTGTCACCTCCGAAGTCTGTCGAATTTGACTTGTTGGCTTATCTTGACTTATGCAAACATATATGTAGGTCAACATCGAAATAACTAGTCAGACTTCGATGCGAAGCGATGACTTTATCATTTGCTGCCACCAACTGTTAAAGTTAGATCAGGTAGGCCTGTCAGTAGATATAAGAGCATGATAGGCGATAGCGTAGTGAGCACTCGTATGTGCGGTTTTACCAAATCGGTTAATTGGATTATCGGACATCGTGTCCACACAACCCTACTAGTAGAATGTTAGTATGGATAGTGTAGAAAAATAACATGTACATAACCTCTAGGGATTTTCTTGTTTCTTCCGTATTTTTGCACAATTTTAATATTACCGTCTTCCAACAGTATCTCATTTTGTTTTTCTTCTTACAGTACGATGGCTGATGAGCTTTCCAAACTGACTAGGCGTCGGCGAGGAGCGTCTTTGAGATAGTCGATGGCGCGCAGATCTTGCACCTTGAGGTCCATCCCGGATAGCCTTCTTGCGCATGACGGACATAGGACCCGCGCATTCATATGAATTTACTTTCAAGCTTTTTTATTATAATATTTTAATTGATCAACTTGGCAGGATTTTTTATATTGCGGTACTATTTTGGAAGGCGACTTCACATCTTCTTATGCTTAGAGTGGCGTTACGCCCGGTTCATAGTTGTCTTCCACGCACTGGGGCTTCATTGTATTAGCCAAATGCGATACATTAGACTTGACCATCACTTATTGATGGCGTTAGTTGAGCGTTGGTCTCCCCAGACCAACACTTTCCATTTCGTTGTAGGTGAGATGACTGTGACATTGCAAGACGTTGCAATGATCTTTGGATTGCGCATAGATGGACCACCGATCGTCGGGTCGATCCGTAGTTGGAGAGAGCGATGGCGAGTTGGCGATTCTTTGCGATGAGCGGTGGACATCCCATTTGAACCGCGTATATCATGACCCGATCGACCCAACAGTCCATTCTACATTCTGGATGGGCCAAGCACACGCTCAGACCTGTTTGCCGCTTAGGTGGTTACGTTAGACATTTTTCAGGAGTCTTATACAGACCTCACAGATAAGGACTTCAGCGGATATTTACGATCGTATGTGTTATTCCTTCTGGGGAGTTTCTTACTTCCAGATACTTCAGAGTCAAAGGTACACTTATAGTACCTTCCTTTGTTAGAAGATCTAGAAACATTCAGCATATTCTCAATAGACGGCATAATGTTGGCACACCTATATAGGGAGCTGCATGAGTCTACCAGACAAGAAGGGCCAACATGGCTAGTTGTCTTCAGTTGCTCCAGATCTGGTCTTGGGAGCGACTTCATGTAGGAAGACCAACATTACATATCTCCTACCCTAAGAATCCTGATGGGCTGAGCATCGATTTCAGGTTAGAAAACTAAACTATTTTTCGATTGTTTTAATATACTGAGTTGCAAGTAACTGATTTGCGTATGAAAATTGGTTTACTCAGGTGGAACGAACGGTATGTGCGGCAGATGTCATTCGGTAATATCATAATTTTTTGGGATGAACTTGATGGGCTACTACTGAGCCAAGTATAACTCTTAAATGTTAAAATAAATTTTATTTGAATTTTACCATATTACTGTGTAACAACCACTAAAACATGCAGGTGACTTGGGAGCTATACGATATTCTAATTAGAGCTCGTCTGTCTGATATTTGCCTTGCTGGCGAGGCTATATGGCTAGCACGTGTTCCCCTGATCAGCTGGAAGAGGGTGGAGTGGCACCTTCCTGACAGAGTTCTTCGTCAGTTTGGTCACTTACCATGCATTGATGTTGCTCCGATGGATCTGAGCTTCAAAAGAGCTGATGGCATAGGAAAAGCTGATACCGATTAGATTCAGTACGATCAACAACACATCGCTATCTAGGAGGCTCGTAGAGATCACATTGTCATGATAGATGACACTTATGCTAACGTACAATAAGCCCTCCAGCAGTACATGTTATGGTTCAAGTCATGGCCGTTGTGCTTAACTTGCATATTGATCCGACAACATACTTATCCCGAGCACCTACCGAGCGAGCACATGTTAAGACAATATTACAATCTACAAATTTTCTTATCTACTGTGTCTACAGATTTTTATAGTAACATTTTAAACTTGTTTCATATAAGCGGAGCATATCTTAGCGACGGAGAATATTTTTTTTTTTCTTTGAACGTCCAAGTGACTCGGACTTCCAGTTGGCTATAAATAAGTCTGAGAAGATATGCCACAATCTGAGATTGAGAACCCACATCAACGACTACAAGCTCCAACATGTCACAACAGAGCATATGTCACATGTCTACGATTCAGCTCTGACTACACAAGTGGCAGACATGGGTGCGGGCCCATCTACTTATGCTGATCCAGGGCTATCCACTTTTAAGGAGAGTTTTCAGTCTCAGTACCATATGGACGTTGCACCGTCACAAGATTGGGTATCTTTAGGAGACTCGTAGTCAGAGATGGGGTCAGAAGTTGCAGGGCAAGATCAGGTACCATATGATGTCTCCCATCAGCTGCGTGATCGTCCATTGCAGCCACCTACGCACTACAGTCCAGGTAGTGCTGCAATAGGATATAATCATCACTGTAGGCGATAATATACAAAGATGTATTTGTATTGTGTATTTGTAACTGGATATTTCTATAGTTTTGTATTTTCTGCATTTGTAACTAGGTTTACTTAAGATATGAATGAAATTTTTTTTATATAATTTGTTTTATAATACAATAACTTCATGTAAAGTAATTTAAAGTTGATCTTGCTTGGTGGTTGAGTTTATATGCTGCGGACAAACTCTAATAAAAAACACATCTCATTTCTCAAAAAAAAATATAGCAGGAAAATTCGCTTATGAGGCTATAGAACGATCGGTGGCTTTAGCTAAAACCAGTCGATCGATTATCGAGCGACTGACTTAATCATAGCCTGCCAGTCACCCCATAAGTGGGCAACTGGCTCTAAACCACCTCAATGATGAGGTGGTGACGCCACTTATGAGGCGTTATACCTAAATTTTTTTTAATACATTCTTAAAATAATAATTATTAATTATTTAATACATATTTTAAAAATTTCTTCTATGTAATATGAATTCTAATGAAAGAGATTGAAGAAGGGAACAATTACTTAAATGTGGATGTCCACGCCTCTTTACATGTAACATTAATTTTTTTGGGGCATTTACATACATAGCACACAATTCATATATATTTACATATCTAACACCTAAATATAAATATTTACATATATAGCACCTAAATCTTTATTATTATAATAGAAATAATACTTTTCTTAATTTTTTGAAGTAAAATTCACTTTTGAAGCATAGAAAAGGTGTTATATTTATAAATATAAAATTTTAAATGTTAGATATATAAATGCATAAGAATTGTATGGTATGTATGTAAATTTCTCAATTTTTTTTATATCATGCAAGGCACAAGAGCCGTCATTTCATGTAGCTAAGAACCTAAGAACCCTGAACTGATGCATATATGGCAAAGAGCTACATAAAGATGATAATGAATGAGTGTAAGCCTTGGCTTATCTGCTATGCCTATCTAAGGGGCTGTTTGGTGCCTATATTTAGAAAAAAATAAAGCGAATCTGATATAAAGGATTATCTTGTAAAAGGAATCTGTATTTGGATTACTTTAACTTGTTTGGTTCAAAACTCTACAAATACATAAAATTTTTTTTCTTGTTTTGAAATAAATGTAATGTAAAGTATTTTGAGATTATCGATTAGATAAGCGTCGACAACCGTGTGGTGGTTTAGGCTATGGTGCGGCGGTCAGCGGCGGCGGTCGGAGTCGGCGGGCAATGGCCGGTGGTGGCCACCGAGCGACATGGCGACGATGGTCGGCGGCGAGGAGAGCGGCGGTAGCGGCCATGCTGCGGCAGCGGCCAGGTAGTCGGCCGGCGGCAAAACACTTGGTAGGTGTATTTGAAATTCGCCCAAATCAGACGAATTCAAATACACCCAAAATGATAGTTCTAATACATTTCAAATACACTACAAATGCATTAAAATTTTACTTTGCATCACATCAAACACTCAAAAAATTAAATTCTCTACATTTAGTTTACTTTACACTCTAAATGCAGGCAATCAAACAACCCTTAAGTTTTTTTCCCTCGCCTGAATTTCTGTTCACATTAATTAGCACATTTTCACAATTATTTAAAAGCTATTTTTCCTCAACGAATCCTGCTGATACCCCCGTAGCTTCCCCCATTGTTGTATGTTTAATACATGTTCCTCGTCAGTCATTTTGGCTCATTGTCTTATGTAATCTTCAAATTCGCCCACACTTCTTGGTTAAAGTTGCCCGATTATAAGCTCCACACTGTTAAGAATACCAACAAAACCTATTATTATAAGCTCCACTTTGTTAAGAATACCAATGAAACCTATTATTATACTCTAGATGTTGAGCTCATTGAAGTTATCGATTTATGAAAATATATCGGTGAGGTAATTTATTTGCAGGCGGCCTTTCTTTACGAGGCAATAGATGCCTTGAAGAAGATATGGCATTGTCATAATAGAGCATATCTCTCTGCCTAGAATGATGATTTATATTTCTTATAATTTTTTTAAAGGATCAATAATACAGTTGCCTACATTTTTTTCCTTGCAGTTGAACAAGAACATTAACCAGCTCTCAACTAGCATATAAGCTAATACATGGCAGCCATCCAATTACATACGAGAATTGCAAGCACAAAATAACTTCAATGGGAAAAAATATTTGTGAATTAAAATATACGTATTAAACTGCACAAGTTTCTAATCGAGCTAAAAAGGAAAAACTAAATCTCAGATGCCTCACCATAATATGAAGGATGGGATATTGCAGCTTTGAGTTTGGCCTCAACCGTAGGCACGTGGAAGCTATTTGAAGGACTTAGTGCGGATTTTTCCTTTCATTAGAGCCTGGTTCTGTTTTCTCTTTTGTTATTCCTGCCTTTTCTCGCAGTTTCTCCAGCTTCTCTATTGCTCTCCTCTTGTTCTCTGATCTAGTAGAGCGAGCTTCAGCAGTTTTAGTTACTAAGAAGGTTGTGAAAAGAGTGGAAGATAAGAGTGAAATTGCATCTCTTGGTGACAAGCATGGAACAAAATTTGATTGTTTTAATTGGATCCTTGGCTGCATGAAAATAACAATCATTTTAAGTAATCAAATTAATAACTGCCAAAAGAGGGAAAGCTTAAATACAAAATTTAAAACTATTGATTCTTAAAGGAACATTCTACAGGAGTATACATGGAGAATTTTTTCTTTAAACCATATGATCAGAGCTTAACAAGACTGAAGCACAACCACGAAAAAGAACACTATGTCAAATTTTCTTTAAAACTGCCAGAAAGAATGAAATCATATATACATATAATTGCAAGTTGTTTCTCATCATAAATAACCCCTACAAGCATTAAGTCGAAATAGAATAATTTTTTATTCAATTCGGCACTCCTAATATAGATCAAGAAAGATGGCTCCAAACTAGTGTCAGTTGTACAAGAGTATACAATAAATGAGCAATATTTTTTCAAATAATTTCATAATCCAATGGTTTGTTACTAAAGCTTCACTTGGTAAGTCTACAATCATAGGAACCACCTAAGTGACAGCTTTCTTATTTATCTAATACATTAAATTATTGCCTAGATCGACTGGTGTATCCATTATTAAGAAGAAACATCTTGTTTGAAAATAGAACATGCTCGTAAATTCATGGTAGTGTGATTTGTCATTGTTTCACAAAAGTAAGAATAAAAAAATATAAAAAAGAGGGAAGAGTGGAGAATATTATCAAGCTTTCAGACTATAGTTGGGGGATGAGGGAGAGTCAAAGCTACCCATGTTGGTAACTAGGAGTCAAGAATGTGGGTACCTAATCAGACAGCTCTACTATAGTTTTATTAGCTTAGAAATCAGTCATCTATCTCTTTGGTAGGTAACCTATAGTTAAAGGCTTTAGCGAAGTGCCCTAGGTCCATCCCTCTTCACAATTATCAAAGAATCTATCTTATCACATCCAACCACCATTATGCATTCACAACCTTTCACTTAGGATGAAATTGTAATCCTTAGTTGAACATCGAGCCTTATCATTAAGTTATTTGTTGTATTTACCCAATAGCTATCATGGCCATGCCAACCAAGATAAAGTTCAACCTAAATGTCTGAACATATTCCTTGAAACAGAGTAGGTTACATCAAAAAATGAGGAACTCTTCAACAATCAACTTCCACATCTAACTAGATTAGGTCAATCCAAGGATAAACTCAAGTTTCATAAAATTTATCTGCCACACTATTATATGACAAAAAAAAAACAATGTTTAGGAATAGAATAATATACTCAATAGACCCATCATGGTACCATGGAGCTCATACCTATTCATAACCATCAAGCAATCCATCTAATCATGAAAATTTATCATTATGATACCAAAACCCATCCAATGAGGATGCAATTATAATTTTCAAGTGAGCACCACAATCTTTATCATCAAGTTTGTCGTAACTACCTAAAAGTTATCTTGAGCATGCAAACTAACATGGAGTTCAACCTAACTACCTGAACACATTCCTTGTAACTATCTATGCCAAGTGGAATAGGCTGCACGGAATGATAAGGTACTCTTTGACAATTAACTTCTATATCAAACTAGATCAAATTAATCCAAAGATGTACTCAATATCCATATATTTTATCCCCACACTACTTTATCTCAAAAAAAAAAAAACACATATGAGGAGCAAAATAATATACTTAGTAGACCCATCATGATACTTTGGAACTTCATATGTTAATGAGTGTAACAATTTAGAAATCCAAACCCTTTTAGATTCTAACTCAATGAAATAAGTGTAATTAACCAGTTAAATCGTTTGACTTGCTCAACCTATAATTAGCAGATTTTGAGCTGGCAACATATTACTAAATACCATGTATTGAATATCACTTGCTAACTAGATGAGTAGTCAACAAGATAGATGAGCACAATTGTAAGTTAACTAGCAGGCAAGCAAACGAGTAAATCTGATGTAATTAGAGGTGCAATGATTTGTGTCAAGCAAAGAATCCCCACATGAAAATTGAGCCATGCCGCAAGCAACTTCATTCATTTGATCATTTGATCAAGCACAACAAATTCTACAAAGTGCTTTTGCTTTAGCTTTTGATCTTGTAATATCGAGAAATAGTTTTGTGTTGTTGGTAAATTTTTATGTAGGACTAATCCAACAATGATATCATTGTGAAATATTAATAAATACTTAAGGTAATAATTTTGTTTGCAGATAATGCTTATAAAATATAAAATGATATAAATTACTAAAGCACTTTGAGTGTGACCAATAAGACAGATGGCTTGGCACTTGAAAGTGTCAGGCAGACAGATAGACAGACATATATATACATACATATATACATACATGCATACATACATGGCTTGGCACTTGAAAGTGTCAGACATACATACATACATACATACATACATACATACATATACATACATACATACATACATACATACATACATACATACATACATATACTTTGTAGGGACAAAGTCATTAATTTTTTTATAAATGCACCTTTTTTAGAGTCCTAAAAAATATTGTTATTAGCTTGTGGATTCCAAAAAAATGAAGAAAATAAATAAAAATGAATCCCACAAGAATGAATCTTTATAGTCTTCGAAACCTAAAAAAACAGATGAAGAGTAGAAGCTAGAAGATCCACGCCTAAGTCTGTCAAAGTTCTAAGTTTGATGCATAAGACAAAGCTCAATTGCTTTTTTTTCTTTTCAAGTGATTATATTTCATGGACCCAACTACATCGAACTTTCTTTTATTATTTTATAATTTGTTTATATTGTTTGTTTGTTTAGATGTTTTATTTGATGATTATTTATTTTACGCACTCTGGATGGAATAAAATGTTTATTTATGATATATTATTTCTATGACTTATCATAATTATTAGATGCTGAATGAGTCACCTTAGGATCAGAAATGAAATTGTTCTATTATAAACAAAATTTATTAACTGGCATGATTAAAATAAAATAGAAACGCATAAGCTATGTTACCATAAATGCATTCATATTACTTCTTTGCCCTTGTGAGGGCCCTCTATCTCCATTACACGAATAGGGGCCACTTGATCTTTGAGGATAACATCTACCTAAAGGAGATAGGACAACACTAAGGTAGGGCCAAACAAAGACATGGCATTCTAACCATACTAAAGTTGTGTCTTAATTAACAAATAAATTAAAATATAATTTTGATGCATTTAGTCTAGCAATATTGCATACCCACATATTTAAACTTAATGGCTATGTCTAGGACTAGGATTCTTCCTAAAAAAACAATCTTACATATCTTACATATGCATGTGACTAGACATCATGATTTTAAAATGACTAAATGAGTTAATTGTCATCCCTTCTAGGCAAGACTGTAAGTCCAGACTAGTCGGGCTTATTTCAACTTTAAGTGAAGTTGAAAACTATAAGTCTTATTGCATATCATTAGATTACGTCTGAGTGACTACTTAATAATAGTTCTCATTTTAGTCTAAGTTTTGAGACTAATAATTTATCTTAGGCTACATCATAAGTCTTCACCTCTTAAACATATTCACAATCCTATGTTAATAAATTATAAATTTCAACATACAACTCAGAACTAAATAAATTCAAATGCCAAAATATAAAGTCCAAACTTAGATAGTTTTGAGTGTTACTGAGTTTCTCGGTATCGTGCACTCTTTATTTTTTCCTCCTTTAGTTCTTAAAATAATTGTTCTTAAATTTGAACATATCTCTTTTAAGTTTCTAAAATCATCAAATCTTTGAATTTAAAATTTGAATTAATCATAAAATCGATCATCACTACTTTAATAAAAAAAATTCTTGAGAATTCACACTCTTAGAATGTAATTAACTATATGGGCTTGCCCTTATAGAAACACGTGCCTCAAAATTTAAATAAAATTTAAATTCAAATAACTAGAAATACAAATCAAACAAACTTTGAAACTCATCTTGTTGTTATACACAAATCCATAGTAAAATAGTAATTCTATCTCCTGAGATAGTATATCATTCGCTATATCACATTTAGATATAATAATAAGATAATAAGTAAATTCTCTTTATTTTAGTTTTTAAATCCACTACAAAATAGTAGCTCTCTCCTAAGACAGTATATTATTCTCAATGTTGCATTCGATCACTAGAAGAAAATTAAGTTCAGTTTGTGAGTTTTCCCCTTCTTAAATAAATTTTCCCATAAGTTATATTGGCGACTCCACTAAAGATTTAAATTTTCCAACAACAAGCAAGTTCAAAGTTGCATATATCATTTATAAGGAGTTAAGTAGATTAGATGCCCATTGTCGATAAATTTATTCTTACACTCAAGAGAGAGTGAGGCTTAAGGATTAGTGCTTAGCTTCTAGCTAGGAAGTGTCCAATTATATATATAGTGAAGAGTTGTTAGTTCTCCCATTTCTACAATCGCCAAATTATCTACTATATCAAAAATAGACATCATTTTCCCACCACAACCCTATCTAAAGATGTTGTATCAATTATTAGGTGAATATCACAACCCTCATTATTAAGCCTATTATAATCACCCATGTCATAACCATTGAAAACAATTCTTATAACCATCATTACCACTTGGACCCAGACACATCAGGTGGCTAAACAGCCTTCACAAATCAGCACTAGCATTTGACTAGGAAAAATACATTGATGGGTAAAGCTAATATGTTGGCATATAAAATGGTGATGGATTTTCCCTTTTGTCCCTTTTTTATTCAACTTTGTAAGATTATTGTAACATGTTTGTTCATCCTATGTGAAATAAAAGTCTCTTTCTAAATGTAATTTTGTATGGTTCAACATTAATCACTCTATGTGAAACTTCAAACTTAATCTTTATGATAAAATATTAAAGAGGAAAAATAACTAACAAAATAAAAGATTGACTCACTTATATTATTTAATAAATTTAAGAATTAATTTTTTCATCAAAAAATAGTGGATTGTTCAACCACTAACAATAAAACCTAGATCTTTCCTTTCTAATAAATAGCATAACAAAAGTTAAAGAATAGTAAATATACACTAAATTGGCATGCATCATTACATTGCATAATGCATGAGTTCATTACATGCAATGAATAGAATACATTAATAATCTCTATTGTGTACTTAGCATATACTTCAAAATTAAAAATTGTAAATAAGGTTGGTAGATGTTTGTATAACAACTTATCATTACAAACCTTCTTACTTCTAATAAATTACTAAGAACATTTTCTTGAAATAAATAAAAAATAAAAAAATCCTTGGCATCACAATTTGAAAAATATTAAACTTGATACTTGGGTCTAGTTAGCTCAAGTTACTTTCTAACTCTCCTAATTGAGTCTATCACTTTCAATTTAGACCAAGCATACTTGACTAAGAACAATAACCTTACCAAATCCTCTAGTTTAGACTAGAGGTGAACTAAGCAACCTGTAAAAAATTCTTCTAATGAGTTCAATTATGCTCCATGATAGCTTCCTAGGTTAAGTCCTAGCTTAACATTGTATGAATCTAACACAACCCATAAAATTAGCTACAATCATGATTTCATGCCCACCAAACTTTAAACACAAAAATTTCCCCTATCAAAACCCCATTTCACAAAATAAATAGCATAGTTACATCTAATTCATCAAAATAATTCAAACGGACTCATATGAGTCAAATATCAATTTGCATGCATTTGCCTCAAATGCATGTTGATAATCCCCACTTAAATAAGAAAATTTAATCAGAGAATTATATTGAATTAAATTAAAATACCTTAACTAATTAAACATATAAATTAAAATCAAATCAAATCAAATATCTTACTCTAATCGACTACCTAACTCTCTTTATCAATTTCAAAATTTTAACATTCATTACTCTATCCCTATATTAAGATACTATAGCAAATATTAATTAATATTAATCCATTTATTTCATACCATAAGATAAGCAATGCTTGAAGTTAAAAAACAATAAGATTTTATAAGAATTAAAGTTGTCATTTTGCTGCTTGGTAAGATTCAAGTTAAAATAGAGTTAATTTTGTTCAAACATTTAGATTAAATGACTCAATTTAAAGCAAAACAAAGAAGGATTTAAGATCTTGTAGAATTTAGAGTTTCATTTTTGATGTTTAGCAAAATCATGCTTAAACATTGTCCAAAATTCTATTTAAATATTGTCTAAAATCGTGCCCAAATCTTGCTTAAATTGTGTTCAAAATTCTATTTAAATATGGTTCAAAAGTTTGCTCAAATAGTGCTTGAATTATGTTCAAATTCTATTTAAATCTTGTTTAAATCCTATTCAAATATTCTCAAAATCATTCTTAAATCTTGTTCAATTTTATTCAAAATTATGTTGAATTTGTTTAAATTTGATTCAAATCTTGCCACCAAGGAACATCTTAAGACACCGATCTGTAATAATTTATGTGCATGCTTCTCACACATGTTACCTTGATACCCCAACCTACCCAGATTCACGTGTACATTTCACATGCATGATCTTTGACATGTAGAACTACCTTGATTTAGATGAGTGCTTCCCATACATAAATTTTTGAACATTTCAGTAACACATCATTTCGCATGCCTATGCACATTCACATTTGTTGACACACCTATTATTTTGTCCTTTGCACAGTAACATATGTATTTTAGACTAGTCGGTGCTTACAACCCCAACTAAGGCACATTTTGATGTGTTTTATGCCTCATCTATATTTAATCCAAGGATTGCGACATCTTACAAGCAAACATTTAGTTGTATACCCATATGGTGGTTTTGTAGTAAGAGCATGTGGTTTGGTGAAACCCGATTGTCTTTGGGTGCAATGTTAGGAAAGCTTAAATATAAGTGACAATGATTATTGATTTCACATGTGCAATCTTAGTTATCGATCTTTGATTAGTAGACCCAAATTGATTTTTTATGCAAAGCTATAAGATTCTTTGCACTCCACTACTATTAACCTAACATATTATAGTTTGTTTATATTGTATTAATGCACCCAAATACCCACCAAGTAACTCTACCGAAGCCTACTAGTGGGCAAGCTTGACCAAAGTCAGTTAAGTTTCTATGCATGCATTGCATATCATACATGCTAGTCAGAATTGCAATAGCTAACTTCATTTGATTGGCAGTGACATTTGCGTACCTTGGTCATTGTATTGTATTGGCATTTAAACTTTAGTCTAGGGTTGTATGTAACACATACTATACTTGAGGCTTCTCATTTTATTAATCACTTGAATCAATAGGTTTTACTTGACTGGCATGGGTCAAGGTTGACGCTATATCTCTAAAGCATAATACTGTCAACCTATTGTTCTTAATAGATTGAACTATGCTCAAATTTACATTCTAAGTAACCTTCACAGGATTATAGGCTATCCTACCCCTAGCTCATTCTAGCGCCTATTTATGACATGATTATCATTTCAATTAAATTTATATCTAATATTTTGATTAGACAATGGCATGAATGTGCATTATCATCATCCATTCGTGTCTTGTTTGATCATATCTCTTCACCCTCAATTGATAACTTTTTCTAGTCTAGTCATGCCCTTTGACCGACTTTTCTTGAGCACGTCAACCTCAAGTATGAAGCTAAATAAGCCCATAGAACATTAAGCAAGTATAGATGATGGATAAACACATAATTGAGAGATTTTAAATCATACTTTTAAGAAAGCCTATATTAGTTGAAACAATGGCTAACAAAGGATAGACCCATGGTGAATGAGACTCAAGCTCTATTTGCATAAAGGAAGGTGAAGGAATTTAAGCAAAACACCACAGGTTTGAGTAAGCAGTATCTTCAAGTTTATTGGAGATTTCAAATCCTTGTCTCATTCCATACACTCAAACCGGGAACATACAAACCCTAAAGTGGAAGTGAACCGACATAATTTCAAATACTGTAGATTCGAAAGGTCAAACTTCATTTACGTAAAAAAATCGGAATCTCGTTTGATTAAAAGTTCAAAGATTTGTAATAGAGGAAGTCACTTATCTTGGCTAGAAATTGTCTATTTCATAAGGAGTAATATCTCCCAAAGACACAAACTTGAAGTTCTACTAGTTCTTAAAAAAAATCTCAAAGAAATTAAAAGTTTTATTAAAAATAACCATTAATTAAGATTCTACTTAGTTAAATAAAAAACTATATTTAGTCAAATTAGATAAAAATATCTTCTATAAAATAATGTCTTCATTAATCAAATTTAATTATAACTACAACTAATTAAACAACACAACAACAAGCCTTTATCCCATGGCTACATGAATCCTTATTCTCCATTGTGTCTTATTATGTGTCAAATTCTCATTTAATTCCAATAAACTAATGTCATTTTTTATACATCTTAATCAAGTCTTTTTAGGTCTACCTCAACCTTTCTTAACATAAGGCAAATTTAGTACATCTACTCTCATAACCAGGTCATCGGACGGCTGATGCTTTATGTGGCAATATCATTTAAAGCGACTCTCTCTAATCCTATCTGCCACTAGAGCTACTCCAACCTTTTCCCGAACATACTCATTTCGCATTTTATCTCTAAGAGTAAAGTCACTCATCCACGAGTCATCTCGCAGTTAGTATATGCTTCTCTGCCAACATTTTGCACCATAAAGCCTTTTCTATCACACAATAAATACATGCACTCCTCCAAAACTATAATTATAACATTGATAATCTTAGTATCAACAACAATCTTTAAAGCTATAATTATATCTTCAATACTATTAATTTTATAACATTATCCTTCAAAATTTTATTTATAATCACACATACATCATTTCTAATTTGACTTTTACCTGAATATCAACATTTAAAACCTAAACTATCAATCTACTTGGTCTTCTCTCCAAATCATTTAATTTTTTAAATATATAAAATATTTATCTTCCTATGAACCATAATATCTATTAATTCCATTAATTTACTCATAAGAGTATCTATATTCTAAATTCCTAACATAATTATAGTTTCATAGACCTTTTTTTTCCCACAATCGTCCATAATGTGAGAACCCTTACTTGTTTAAATCTATACACGAGCACCGATGCAACGGTCCTTGCGCACTTTTCACTGTCTTCAGGGCATATAGTGCATCGCTTCGAGAGAATGAACTAGCATTAACACAGATATCTTAAGCGATTCATATCATGATTATTTCGACAAATTTTGCACTTGTTATCAACTATCTATCTTAACCATCCACTTTTCACATCCGGACTTGGGAAAAAGTTTATTAAAATCATAAATGCTACTGAAGTTATAATTTTTAATAAATTAATATTAATTATTAAAATTAAATTACATCTCTCCATCAATTAATATACATTATTATCAAATATTCAAAATATATCACAATTTATAACAAAATATAAAAGCTCTCCTTCGTTCCAACCAAAACCACCGAAGCCCTCTCCTTCCTCACATTGGCTATGACCAAGATAGCAGAAGATGCGACAGAGCGAGACGATTGGACCACCGGCATGCAAAGAAGCATAAATTGGAAATAACTCTCGCTATCGATCAATTTACAAAATCCGATATCAAAAGCAAAATGGAGGAGAACGAAGATTTTGTAGGATTTGAACTTCACATTTTTATTGTTCGGCGGGATTTAGGTTAGATCCTGCTTAAATCCTGATCAAATCTTGCTACCAAACAGCCCCCTAACACAATCCAAATCCCCAATAACATCAAACTACTTAAACTCTCTCCAATTTCATAATTATTTCTAACAACATGCAAAAGATATATCCCAATGCAAGTGAAGGAAGCGATTGCTAGATATTCAAGATAAACCGATGAAGATGCAAAGGATATTATATACATGTACATCTTCCTTCGCGAATATAACCCCACGCCTCGTGAGCTCAATGTTCTTCCAACGCGGTGAAGGAAGCGGCGACACCGACGACGCTCGAAGGTAACTTAAACTCATTTTAGATTTTTTGATCCCCGTGGCGCGTGCAGCCACCTGCCGTGCAATGCGATAGTGTGAATTCTGAATAGGTTTAGTTAAAAAATAGGGGGAGTTACATACATAAGCACTCAAAACATTCTTATTTATTTTAATATCTAAAATTTTAATAATACATACATGCCATCTAAAATCTCTAATATATCAAATCTATCACCCAATCCTAACTCCATCACCTTCCACGTAATCCAAAGTAATCACTTATCCGCTTATTTATACCATTCGTTGACAATCATCAAGATGTCAAGGTTTTCGATAATCAACCTTGGAAACCAAATTATATGTACACGGCGTCTTCTTCCCCTCTTCGCTCCAAATGATTTGGCCCACAGTGTGCCACTCTATTACTCCAGGAGATTGATTTATCAATTTGATTAGAAGGAATTCCTACTTACAATGGCTCTCATTTTTATTTCAATTCCATTATTTAAGGTTTTGAGGTAATCAAAATATTGTGATCTTCATTTGCATTCAGTTGTTAAGTTTGTGTAGTTTAAGCATTTTACTTTGATGTTATATTTTCAAATCTAAACTAATCTATATTAGAGCTAGCCTTATGCTCTAGTTATGTAACTTATTTTATAAGTTTTGTTCTTCATATACCATTCTTAAGATTTTGAAATTTAGTTATTTGGATTATTAGGTTTATGCATGCATATTGTCTTGAGATGTGTGATTTGTTCTATGAGTAGAGTTTATGTTTGAAAGGCAATGTTGTGGCATTCACTAGATACAATTGAAGCCGATAATGACCGGGATGGCCATGATAGAGCAAAGGAGATGGTAGACGCAAGCCAATATTAGAACAACGGTCCTCCCTCATCGCTAATGGATGGAAGATTTAGTAGTGTTAATGCTCTCTAGTAGGATTTAACGAATGGGGCAGTTGGGTGGTATTCCTATTATATTTGAAGATTCAAAGTGTTCAATAAGTAAATATAAAGTTTAGGGTGTTAAATATGTAAATTAAGATGTTTTGAATGTTATGTATGCAAATTCTGCTAAAATAACATAAAGACTAAAATAATCATTTTTCTTATAGTAGCAATGCCACTAGAGGAAGTAGCTAAGTGAGCACTTTCTATTTTGTAATATTTCAATCTCTCTAACTCTTGCACACATTGAGCAATGAGCTCATTAAGAGTCCATTTTTTCTTTTGAGTGTTATAACTTATCTTAAAAGGATTAAATTATATAGGAAGAGAGATCAAAACTAAGTGCACAAGAATATCATGATATCTCTAATTTTAGTACTCTTAGCCTAGTAACAAAATTAGACATTTTGCTTCACAAATTAATGAAATATTGCATGCAAACAGCTTTTGATACAAAGAAAAATTAATGAATGAGAATTCATATATGTTATGGCACAAGCATTTAGAACATATTTCTAAACATATAATTGAAAGACTTGTGTTAGAAATAATTCTTGATTATCTTGATGATGATAAACTATGTATATAATGTGTCAAGAGAAAAACAAATATCAAGAAAGTTGGTGCTAATAGAATTTAAACATCTTGAATTAATTCATATGATATTTGTAGTCCATTCTCTTTACTTGGAATGGTCAACATTATTTCATTACTTTCATAGGCGATTATTCTTGTTATGGATACATATGCTTGATTTAAGAGAAGTCACAATCACTAGACGTATTCAAAATTTTTAAGACTGAAGTTGAAAATCAACTTGAAAAGAAAATAAAAGCTATCAAATTTGACTATTGTGGTAAATACTATGATGATATGATAGATGTGAAAAGCATCTAGGCCCTTTTGGCAAATATTTAGTAGAATGTGGTATCGTTCCTCGACACCATGTCAGGGACTTCAAGTCAAAATGGTGTAGAGAGAATCAGGACCCTATGGATATGGTTAGAAGTATGATAAATCATTCTTCTTTACCATAATCACTTAGGGGAGAAGCCTTAAAGACTGCAGTTTACATCTTTAATAGAGTTTCAAGCAAAGTAGTAGCTAAAATCTCATATGAATTAATTGAGGGATAGATCTTTAGGTGTTTAATAACCTAAAATAAATTAAATAATTCACATGTGTGAGAAAATCATAAGAGTACTTAATTAAATTCCTTAATTTAATTAACCATTAATTGTGAATTGTATTAAGCTTTTTCATTTCTTAGGACCATTGCTAATTTACTTTTCAATTCAATTGCATATCATGTTAGCTCACAAATATTTGGATAATTATGTTAAGGTGACATAAGAAAGGGTTAATTAATGAATTTAATGTATATTATAACTCAATTAATCCATAAATCAAATTAATCACTTTTCCTTAAACACACTAAGATTATCAACATGAGAATGGAATAAAAGCGACAAACATTTTTCTCTTCTTTAATTTCAATTAAAATCCAAAATCAAAATTAATAAGAAGCTTTAGTTTACTTTAAAAGATTTTATTTAATATGATTATCCTTAGAATTAATTTGATTGAATGAATCACATATTTGTATTTGATTATTCCTCTCCAATCATGTTAAATATTGTATGTCATTTAATTTCATGCATCCATATCTTTTTTTAAAGTTAAGTAAGTTAAATGAAGTCTCTTTTATATAAAGCTTGCATGTGTTGATTTAATTTAATATATGTGTGGCTATTATCACTATTAAATTCAAATGTATTTTTCAAAAGCTTATAAATGAATGATGACATGTGTAGTAATGATAGTTATAAATACATAAAAAATGTATGTGCTTATAGTTTAAAGTGTATGAAGTTTATTTCCTTTATTCACATGTTGATTTACATAAGTTTGAATGGTAATGGGTATATAGTCCGACATTAGGAATCTGAGGCTTTAAGTATCCCTAAGAGGTCATTTGATTGCCTCACTTTCCTAGTTAACAACGGCATGTGCCCATTTGATTTCTTTCTCATGTATTTTAACATTAAAATTTAAATAGAGCTTTAATTCATATACATACATAATTCAATTAAATAAAATACAAGTTTTGCATGATTTTAATTTTATTAGTTATTTATAAATTCATATGTATCTAAATAAAC
Organism: Cymbidium sinense; assembly: GCA_021442155.1. Lineage (NCBI taxonomy): Eukaryota > Viridiplantae > Streptophyta > Magnoliopsida > Asparagales > Orchidaceae > Cymbidium > Cymbidium sinense. The sequence continues at coordinate 23,960,063 of CM038220.1, read as the reverse complement.
AAGTATATAGTCTAAAATCTGGAATATGGCTTTAAGTAGCCCAAAGGAGGTCATTTGATTATCTCACTTCCCTGGTTTAACAATGGCATGTACTTGTTTATGTTTTCATATATGTGTGCATACATGTGATTAAAGAATGAGAATCCCACTTTTATATTAAAAATGCAAGCATCCATAATTATTCAAGTGATTGAATCAATTAATCATGTAATTTGGAGTTTTCTTTTTATATTCATGTATGAAAATTTACATAGATTTGTATTTTAATAGGTATATAGTCTGGACATCTTGGGAACACGAGGCTTTAAGTAATCCTAAGGAGGTCATTTGATTACCTTACTTTCCTGGTTTAATAATGGCATGTACCTATTTAATTTCATTCTTATGTACTTTTGCATAAGAATTTTTATAGAGCTTTAAATTTACACATATTAAATAATTCAATCAATAAAAGTATAAAATTCAAACATGCATATGCATTCATCATATAAGTGTGCTAAAATGTATTGCATGTATAGATAATGCTTAGGATTGAATCATATGTGTTACATGTGATGGAAAGGAATAATTTGATATGTGTCATGTGATAATAATTCAATCAAATTAATCTTAAGATGCATTTCATGTTCAATAGATTTATTTAAAGTGAATCTAAACTTAGGATTAATTAAAATATTTAATAAGTCATTCACTAAAGAGAACTAAATCAAATTAACATGCTTTAGAATGCGACTTAAGTTAGAGATGAAAGAGGGCAATCCTCTTTTTTCTCTTTATAACACTTAGATGCTAAGTGTAAATCACATGAAATAAAAGAAAACACAAATTAAAATCATCAAATAAACTAAACAACTTAAAGTGAAAGCAACCCTTTAAGTTAAATTAAATTCTTTTAAACTTAGAAAAATATAACTTTAATGCTTACTAAGACTTGCCACATGAGCCTTAACACACATATTAGAATTAATTCACCACTTATAGTCCTAAGTTAGACGGTGTATGATATGATGTATATTTTATTTTGTGATGTATTATTTTAGAGGATGTTAGGGTGTATGGTGTAGACTAGATGGTAGGCTAATATTAGCCTAATCATATTTTATGCAGGATTGTGCTTAAGGGTGCTGAAATAAATCAAATACTCTCTTTGTAGGTTGCTTAAAACCCTAAGCATAATCCAAGTTATGACAGGTGAGCTTGGTTACCTATGTGCAGAGTACTAAGTCCAAATTATAAATATAGGTGCTTGGATTATATGCGTGTTTAACTAACCTCTATTTTATAGGTGTAGTTAGATTTATTTTTTCTATTTTTAATATAATTTTATGTTATGAATTAGGATTAGTGTTATGGGGGATTATGATGAGCAGTGGCTAAAAGGCTTTATCTTGGGAGGCCATGTGATGCCTTTGAAGCAAGCACACCCGAACCAAAGAATGGAGCAAATCAAATCAAATGAAAGAATAAAGATAAGGAGAAAGAAGACCCTCATAACATTTAATAAAATTGTAATTATTCTTTCATATACCTGGTTGTATAAGGGTGGAGCTCTTACCCATGCTTTCTTTTTTAGTTGTACCAGACCATACCAAGACCGGTCTCTTATTCATTTGCATTAGTTTTATAAATTTATTTGATGTTGTGTTTATTCTATACATTAGAAATGGCATATTTTTCATAGTTTCTTATAGTTGATGCTTTAATGTGTGGCCTAAATGCGATTAAGCTCTTAGGATACAAATAATTTTTCTACCCTAACTAATCACTCATAATTAAATTTTAACAACTCATAACCTCATCATAAAGCCTAGGCCTTAAATAAGATAATTAAAAGATTTAGCAACCCCTTAGCTGAATGTTATATATCTCACATCATGCATGCATATTATTTCTTCCTTGAAATTGGGCGATCTCCATCCTTGCACAATATGGGAATCTTGACCTGTGAGGGCATCCTTTGTGGTGGAGAACAACCAATTCTCACCGATTTAACAACAGTATTTCATCATGCATATAGACATCAAAATCCTAAAGCTTTTATCCAAATGAAGTGTTAAAAATTAAATAAAATTTAAAAAGATTTTGTATTAGATTAAGTCATTATTCATACCACTCATGCTCTAGTCTCTTAGGGAGTGGGTTTAGGACCTAGTCTCTTTTCTAAATAAATAATAGCCCAACTGTCTTGCAATTTCATATAACCAAACCACACAGTTTTAAAATCGTAGGAGGAGTTAGTTGACGGCCACTCTAGACGAATGTAAGCCCAGCAATCGGGTGGTTTATCCACTCTTGTGGAGGTAAACTTATGCCCATTTTCACTTAGATTTAGGCCGTGCTTTGGCATCATGCTAAAGCTCCATAGATTTAAGATCTGAGGTAGTTGTTTCCTTCAGGCTACAAGCATAAATCTACACCTCTTTGGCATTTTCATAACTTTGTGTTGGTGGATTATAAGTTTTAGCAATCTAAGAAAATTTCAACTCAAAACATATAATTCTCTTCAATTTCAAAATTATAAAGCCCAATTATAAGATAGATTGGAATGCTCACTAGGCTTTCTAGTATCATGAGCAATCTCTACTCATCTCTTTTGGCTTCCAAAATAAGTCTCTCCATTTGACCTATCTCAATCGATTTTTCATATATAGTCAATCATTTGATACCCTAACTTTGAAATCTTTGGAGACCCTAATTGTCTACTTTAATCGAGAGTATTCCTAAGGAATTCACCTTCCTTAAGATGTAATTAACTATGGAGACTTACCTCCATAGGGAACTTTAGAACCCAGTTTAATATAAACCTTGCTTTATTCATCCATGTAAAGTAAAAAAAATCTAAGTATATTCAAGACCCATCATGCCTTAGGAGTCCTTAGGTGATTAGATCCATTGAATGATGATGTCTCTTTTTTGAGATTGTACATCATAACTTTGTACTCAATCACATCAATAAGTACCCCCCCATCTACATGTTGTCCCCACACACACACACACATCCAAAAATAAATACCACAGATTTTTCTGGCGACTCCGCCTGGGGACTGTTCCTCTCTCCATTTTTAGTAAATAATTATTATCTCCAAGCATCGATAGTGGACTTATATTTTATATAAGCCCAAGACTATCTTTCTTTTTGTTGGCACTTAACTTATTTCATCCTTAAGCAAAGATAGCCAACATCTTTTAGGTTTTAGGGCCTCACTCCATGTAGGTCTTGAAACCCCTATTGGGTCCCCCAATAGGTAAAAAATAAATTGACCAGTAAGAGGAGATGACTAAACTTAGAACCCCTTTACCACTAGCTTGGTGAGGCAAGGTTCATCCCATATTTAAGAAAGTTTTGATAAAATAAATAAAGTCTTTTGCAAAATTTTAAAAGCACTTCTCCAAAATAAAATCATTTTTTGAAATGCACTTCAAATAACATAAAGTTTACAAGATATAAAACTTTCAAACCTCTTTTCAAATAATAAGACAATCAACCTCATTTAACATACTTAAACTTGTTAAATGAGGATCCTTTTCAAAATCAAATATGCATTGCCAAACTCTTTTTATATTTTTCAAAATAGAATCAACCAACTCCATTTAACATACCCAAATTTATTAAATGAGAGTTCTTCAAAATATTTCAAACACCTTTTTCATAAAAAATAAATAATAAAAAATAACCACCTACACTTAATATACCTAAATTTGTTAAGTGGAGTTCCATTTTCAAAATCAAAACAAAATTGAAAATCAATATATAATTGAATTTCACTTAACATATCCAAATTTGTTAAGTGAGAATTCTCTCTTTCAAAAGCAATATCACGACAAAATCAAAATATATTTGAACTCCATTTGACATATACCCAAATTTATCAAATGAGAGTTTATTTTTCAAAATTAAAACAAATTGAATTCTATTTAACATACTTACATTTGTTAAATAGAATTCTTTCAAAATCATGCAATATCAAAATATATTTGAACTCCATTTGACATACCCAAATTTGTCAAATGAGAGTTCCTTTTCAGTAATTAAAATTGAATTCTATTTAACATACCTATATTTATTAAATAGAATTTCCCTTTTCAAAATTATAAAATATTAAAATATATTTGAACTCCATTTGACATACCCAAATTTATCAAATGAGAGTTCCATCTTTCAAAACCAAAATAAATTGAATTCTATTTAACATACATACATTTGTTAAGTAGAAGTCTCTTTTTCCAAAATCATGAAAATCAAAATACATTTGAATTTCATTTGACATATCCAAATTTATCAAATAAGAATTTCACCATCAAACAACACATAAAAATAAATTAAACTCTATTTAACATACCCAAATTTGTTAAATAAGAGTTTTCCATTTCAAATCAAAACAAAATAAAAATACCAAACACACTCACTCTACTTAACATATCCAAATTTTTTTAAGTAAGGGTTTCATTTTCAAATCAAAACAAAATATCAAACACATTTGGATCTTACTTAGTATACTTAAATTTGTTAAGTAAGGATCACATTTTCAAATTAAATCAAATAGATCAAACACATGACAAATATCATCGCAAACAAAAAATATTTTCACAAAAGTATTAATGATCACACTTCAAGATATTGGTACAACACAAGGAATATGTATTAATTAACTTTCTTTGAATCGGAAGAATATTATCGACAAACATTGCGGTGACAATTATGGCCAAACTATAGTGATAATCCAGGCCATCATCTCAAAATAGGCTCTATATTATTGTCCGGTCATCGAGTTAGCATCAACTTTTTCGATGGTATAAACCCGTTAGACTACTTGTCACCTTAATATCTTCATTTGATATTTTGTGTGAATCATACTTAGAGATAGATGATATTGAGTTTGATTGACACCTTTGAGCATATCTTTTGACAATCTTAAAGACCTTTCTCCTATCACTTTAGGTTATGAGATGCACTCGTAATATATACCAACCATAAAGAGCTTAGTTCTATTCTCAAAGTATTCTCTAGGCATGATTGTTTTATTATATTTATCTAGGAAGTTAAAAGGATCAATAAAGTATAGTCATCGATATAGAGTTAGATTGGATGTGGAGCAAGCTTAGCCTACAAGTACTTAAGAGAATTTTATATCTTCTTGCAACTATTTATTATACTTTATTTTATGCTTGAATTAAACATATTTTTTTTAGATGGAATGAGAATTAATAAAGATAGACATGGCTTAATAATATTAAAATCTACAAGTGAGGTTACTATAATTACTACCTTTAAATCTTTTTATGATTAATTTAACTAATAGCAATCCTAAACTTAAACTCAAAATAACACAACTGTTCTTAGTGCCCAATAAACCTCATATTATGCTCTAAGTTATCAATTCCTGCTCATCAAGATTAATAATTTGATAGTCCCATATGCCACTTATCGAATGATGACGATGTGAGTGGAATATATCATATAAAATTCATTTGTCATACGCCTGTCTCCCAGTGTTCTAGCCGTCCTCTTCTACGATCTTCCATTCCGCTTTTTCCATCGTCCGCTCATTCTCGAGCTGGGGTTTTTCTTCTTCTCCTCATTTACTTCCTCTTTTCCTTTAACCCATTGTCGTCCCTCCTCTGTTTTTTTTTTCTTTTTTTTCTCGGTTCTTCTGATATCGACTGAGCTTCGTGCGCCGGTATGCCTTCCTTTTGATCATGGATTCAACTGCGCCCCCCATGGGGAATCCCGCCCTAACTCTCAAGTATGGAAGCTCTGGAAAAGATGGTGAATCCTACCATAACTTCTAAATGATTTAGGGATGTGCTTGGTAGTTTAATAATGCCTGAGTCTTTCGATTTTATTTCTACTACATCCAGTACCAAATTTTGTGAATTAATGAATTTACTTTGAAATTTTCTCTTCATCGTTGAGAATATCCGCTGTGAGTTTTTTGGTGGGTTTGATTGATTCTCAACATATTTTGATTCAATTAGCTAACAATCTGGACTACTCTCATGTTTTTGCAAGACGTTCTTATTATGTTTTTAACTGCCAAATGCGTTTATTGAAATGGACTCCCTTTTTCAACATTAACGAGGAATCTCCTATTGTTCCAGTTTGGTTGTCTATCCCTAACCTGTGCACTTCTTTAACCTCAATTTCTACGGTGGCCTTTTCTCGACCTCCAATTGGACCAAGCTACCGCCTCTAGCTCTAGACCTTATGTTGCTTGTGATCTTATAAAGTGGATATTACTAAAAAAATATCCTAAGAAAATTTGGCTTGGATCAGAAAAATATGGATATTTACAAAAAGTAGAATTTAAAAATTTTCCTATATTTTGCTCACATTGCAAAATTCACGGACATGGTTTTGTTGATTGTTTTGTAGCTCATCCGCATTTAAAGAAGAATTCTATGGTCTCCAAATCTACTTTTTGTCACTAAGGCCACTTTGAATGAAACATCACAGAATATGGCTACTAATATTACTGCCCCAATACCTGATAAAAATGAGCCCCAAATTCTTATGCATAACCCTAATTCCAAGCTGAATATGGCTGAGCAATCCCTAGTAGACACAACTCTGTTGAAGGATCAGCCTCTCATGTTGGATCCAAGTTACAAAACCAAAATATTGATATTAATGCTTCAAATTCCAATTGATCTCCTCTTATTACTGATTCTCTGAATAATGCTAATATTCTTGTTATTTCATCTCCAGTAGCTAAAGATCATTTGAAAGATAAGGTGGGGTTGGAGGAGGTGCAATATTCAGAGATAACTTTCACCCTAGATCTAGGGGTTTGTGTTTTGCCACATTATAACCCATCCTTTAATTCTTCTTCTAACATCAATCAAAATCTAAAACCTAAGATGCATCGTTATGAACAATGAGTTTGAAGAAGGAGAATTGACCATTAACCTGCATCTGTGCAATAAACAATTAATTGGAATTTCATTATCTGATGGAGAGGCTATTGGTTTGGAAAATGATTTTCGCATTGTCTCAAAAAGAGAAACAAATCATATAAATCTAGATCTCCTAACTTTGCCAGATTTACTAGATCTGGCTCATGTTTCCCCAAGTAATGGTCTCTTTCTTGATTTGGAATGCGAGAGGATAGACTCCTCTCGTAATAGACCGAACTTAGTTCGCATTAATAACATTTCTTTTCTGCAATTTTGAACCCTTTATCCTTCCTTCTAACATCCAATCTATTGCTCAAATGATTGGTTTTAGTAGTTTTTCACCTAACTCAGTAATAAAATCAATCTTTTGAAAAAATCCTTTGCATTCCATATTATTCGGGACCTTCACAAGTTCGTGAATGCTAAAATCTCCTTGGCAATTGGTCCTGCTTTGGATCTTTTGTCTATGCATCCTGCAATAGGTAGAAGAGGCCTTTAGAAAGATCCGTTAATTTCAATCTCTAATGCTCCCGGTTTGTGGGTGGGGATTTTAATATTATCTCTTCCTGTGGAACAAAGGGGTGGAAATCCTAACCTTTTATCTATGGAGAAATTTAATAATATAGCCCATGATTGCCACTTTACCGATCGTTTTTGGCTCCCAATACTTGGAACAACCACGTAATGTGGCAAAGACTAGATAGGATTTTGTTTAATGATCTATGGATCAACTCCTTTCTACTACCTGGAACATCTTAGTAGAACCCTATCCGATCATTCTCTTTGCTTATTTTGTTAAGGTTAATACGGAGTCCCCCTCCTTTTGTACTCCTTTTCATTTTCAAAATATGTGGCTTCTGGATACTAGATTTGCGGAGGTGGTGGCTACTAATTGGGGAGACCCTCTTTATCCTGATGATTCTATTTTGGGGATGAAGAGATTATGGCTGAAATTAAAAAGGCTTAAATAATTGCTCAAATGGTGGAACAAAAATTGCTTCAAAACCTTTTCACTAACATAAAAGAATTAGAACAAGATATCATATCGTAGAGGAAGAGGTTATCCCGATAATGCCTAAAATATTTTATTAAATCAAACCAAAGATAAATTAACTAGCTATCAAGACATGGAGGAAACTTATAGGAGGAAAAAGACTTCTGCTAAAACACTGTCAAAGGGGGATAGGAACACCAAATATTTTCATGCTCTGTTCAATAAGAATAAGGCCTTAAACCGCATTAAGAAAATCAAAAATTCTGATAATAGTTGGATTTCTGATGAAAAGGAACTTGCTGATTCGGGTGTTTCTTACTTCAATAACATGCTTAATAATAATGTGAATTCTGAGGAATTAGCATGTCCTAAGGTGATCCTCAAAATCATCACCGAAGATGATAACACAATGCTTACATCCTTACCCTCTGAAGTAGAAATTATATCTACCCTTCAGAGTATGAATACAGATTATGTGGCTGGCCCTGATGGATTCACTCCACTTTTCTTTCAAAAATGTTAGAATATTGTCAAAGACGATGTGGTTAAAGTGGTTCTAGATTTTTTTAGAGGGAACACCCTCCCCAAATTCTTTTACTGTACTTCCATTGTTCTAATTCCTAACATCGAAACCCCCAAACTTTAGAATCATTTTAGACCCATAAGTCTTAGCTAATAGATTATGTATTTTACTTCCTAAAATAATTTCTCCTAATCAAACTGGCTTTGTCAAAGGTTCTATCTCGATAATGTATTATTGGCCCAAGTATCCATGATCTAAACACAAAGTTATTTATACGAAATTACAGAATTTAAAAAATGAATTTAAACATAAATAGAAAGATCACGAAATTAAATTATTTTGTGAATTCTAAAAGAAACTTTTGTTTTAATTTAGAAGATGAGATCATTCAAATGTTAACAGTTAAAATTTAGGCATATTAGTAGGTTTAAGAAAATGGTGATTTAATATATTTTGACTTTATTAGGAATAAATTAATTAAAATTTTGAAAAATAAACAAATTTTGGGCATAAAAATTAAATCAACTCCCTCATTTGATTGATGATAAAATTTGTGAGAAAGTTTTATATTTTTAAAAAATTTAAGTTCATATTTCAAAAAATTGGACAATGAGATTACAAATAACACCTTGTTAACAAGCTTAACTTCTCACTGGAGAAATCATAGAGGAGTTCTAATCAGAAGTATTTAGGGATAGAAGAGTAGAGATCCCCACTTGGAGGATTGGAGGAGTTCCTAGGAGGAAGAACTTCAAGACTCTGATGTAGCTGATAGTGTAGGAAAAGCCATAGGGATGGGCTCTGGAGTTCACAGAGCATAGAGGATTTTATGCCAACTAGCTGAAAGGGATTCAACATGGATTTGCTACTAAATAGAGCCAATGAAAGAGCAGGATGACCAATAAGGGAAGCAAGCAAGTCCTGAGGAGAACCTAAAGAATTCGCATAAGCAATTAAGATCTTATGTGAGGATCTTGCAATATTGAAATTAACTCATGAAACATCTTTTATTAGAAAACATAAAGAGCTTTTGGAACAAATTTCTGTTTATTTATCGTAAGTTTCCTTCATCAATTTTTCTCTGTCCGTAAGGCTAATTATTTGGCTATGAGATAAAGATTTATATATGTTCATTTATCTCTCGAGAAGAAAATTTGATTTCCAAAAAATATATTAAAAGGGATTTAGAGGATGATTTTAAGTTGTGAGAATTAATCATATCTTATGGGATTCGCTATCATCTTCTTGCTTCCTAGTGTTCATGAATAGTATACATTATTATGGATAGCCACTTATTATAAAATCATTAGTTGGGACAAAGTTGAGAAAAGGCTCGCATAGGTTGGGAGATGCCTCTCCCGTAAGAAAAAATATCAAGTGCAGTATCCGAATACATTTGGACACCAATCAAATACAGATACCTGACAAAACATAAAATAAATACCAGTTGTATACTGATATGGTTCTTTTTCTGGTTTAAGTCTTATTTACTGTAATTTGAGCTGATACAGTGAGGATTGAGTGAATAATTCTGTTCTGGTTTTCTGCTGGTTCTGTTTGTGGCTTGAATTCCCTAGATTGGAGTCTCCCGGCTTGGCTTGAGTCAATACAATGAGTTAACCCATCAATTGAGCTAACCCGGCTGAGTTGATAAAGGATAGAAGAGTTTGCGGGTACCTTTTGATCCGTTGGATCTACTAGCGCCTTTCAGCTCGGCCGTTGGATGGGATCACTTGGATGGTGTTTCTTTTTGGTTGAATCTTGCGCCGTTGGATTACCTTGTTATCTGATTAGCCCTTGGATCCGTGTTTTGATCACGCGGCTTTCTTTCTTTCTGATCTGAGTGGATTACAGGTGTTCACTCCCTGTTGGTTTGATTCATCTTTTTGCTGAGGATGTTGGATGAGCTTTAATGGAGTACACGTGTTGCTGATCGGACGGTGTGAATTCGAATCGAGAGATTGAATTGAAGGAAGTCTAACGCCATTGTCTCATTTTCTTTCAGGCGTCTGTTGGAGTCTTCTAGGGTTCCTGAGGGAGAACAGAGGGAGAAGGAGAAGAAAGTCGAGGGTTCACCGGAGATCCTTACCGGTGATGGTCGATCCCGTGAAGATCCACCGTAGAAAGGCCCTACGAAAGTCGGAACAGGCTTGAGACAGAGGAGGAGGAGCTCTGTTCGATTTTCCCCTTTCTGATGGAGGTTTTCGACGACTTCCACCGTGAGGAATGCTCTGGAGAGGAAGGAGATGATCGGTCCAGAGGGAGAAGAAGAGAGGAAGTTAGAGACAGAGGAGTTCTTGAGATAAATTCTTCAACCTTTTCTTGTTTTTCTCCTCTCTATTTATAGTTTCTGTTTGATCTTCTAGAGTGTTCCTTTTTGCTCTGCTAATTTACTTATTTTTACGTTTATCTTCTTGCCTCTGTGTATTACTTGGATATCTTGATTTCTGTTCATCTGTCTCTAGATGTCATCTTTGGCGGTTATTTCTGTTATACTTCTTGATCTTAGTCTGTCCTTGTCATCATCCTCTGTTGGGTTGGATTTACTATTATGAAAGCCTTGTCATCTGTATCTATTTATTGGTTTGTATACTGAGTATGTCTTGGAGATCCTTTGTAGTAAAAGCTGGTTTTATTTATTTATTTATTTACCTGTTTATTTGTTCTCTGTTTATTGTGGAACTTCTTCTGGCTAGTTGTTATAATGGTTTGGGAATGTCAGTGAAGTCTTTTATCCAATTTGGCCTTCTTCTCTCCCTTGGACTTCTGATATCTCTCTGGATATTGATATTCATATCATTACTCCCCTCCCCCACCTTGACCTTATCCTCAAGGTCAAATTCTGGAAAGGATTCTTGTAACTCTTTCTCATTATCCGGAGTTATCTGTTCTAACAATCCTTCCCATTGTATTAGTAATTCTTTGATCGGTGATCCCCTTTTAGTATAGTTACGTGATCAGAACTTTGATTGGTTTGATAAGCATTTGTCCTTTGAATTGTGTTGATAATTATCTTTGGGTGTAGGTTAGAATCTGTTTGTATGGTTTTAATCTAGATATGGAATACATTATGTATTCTTGCGATATAGGTAGTTCAATTTTATAGCTACATTTTATTTTACGTAGCACTTTAAAGGCCCATAATATCTCCTTTGTAATTTGGTGTATTGATTTCCAATTCTTGAAATCTGCTATAAGGTTGTATCTTGACCAATACCAAGTCATTGACTTATTGAAGGTCTCTTCTATGTTGTCGACCATTTGTTTCATTGTTTTGAGCTTGTTGTAGATTGGTTTTCAATTGTTGATCTGTCTCTTTGTTGTAACATGCTTTCCATACTGTTGTAGTGGAATTTTCTTATGAGATATTATATTGGGAAGTCGCCATATAATTTGAAAAGGGGACATCTTTGTTGATGTGTTGATTGAAGTATTATATGAGAATTCGCGGTAGGAATTGTAGCCATACCTTAGGTTTTCCAACACAAAACTTCTGTATTGTTCTAGGATCCTGTTAGTTACTGTTTGTCCATCTGCGGGGGTGGTAAAGCTTCTTTTTTAAAGTAGTCCCAATGAATAATTCTTGCCAAAAGCTCATAAATGGATCTCTGCGAAACTATTCCTTGTGGAATACCATGTAGTTTAATAATGTCTGTGACAAAGATCTGAGCTATATAGACAGTAGAAAAATTATTAGGTAGGGCTGAAAAATGAGCATATTTGGATAGTCTATCCACCACTACTAGTATGGTTGTTTTATTATGAGATTTGGGTAAACCCGTAATGAAGTCCATGGATACTTCTTCCCATATGGCTGGTATGGCGTGGTTGTTGTATAATCTCGGCCTTTGAGTATCATATTTGACTTGTTGACATAGAAGTTGCTATGAAGTGTTGTATGTCTTTTTTCATTTTTTTCCAATAGAATTGCTGAGTAATTCTAGCCCAAGTTTTATGAATTCCCATATGTCCTCCAGTTGGTGTAGAATGTAATTCTCTGATAATTCTATGCCTGATATTTGAATTCTGGCATATGACAATCCTGCTTTTATAGTATATTAATTCATTAATAGTTTTATATTTTGGAAACAATTGATCGTCTGCATTTGTTCTTGTAGCTTTGTAGTTGATTGGAGGTAGTTTCCTCTTTAATTTGCTGAAGCAATGTGGTGAATTGTTGAGTATAAGCATATAGATGTAGGAGCATCTAATTACATTCTCTTTAGAATTTGTTCTTTGTGTGGTTCCTTCCTTGATAAAGCATCAAACTTTGTTTTACTGGTTTTGTACTCAATAGAATAATCAAATCCCAATAGTTTAACTAAGAACCTTTCTTTGTCGGTGTTTGGATAGTTTGTTGTAATAATTCTCTGCTTTTACGTCGATTCGATTGTAAATTTGGCTCCCAATAAGTATTGCCTCCATCTGGCAACTGCTTCAGTAATAGCATAGAGTTCTCTAGCATAAGTTGAAGATTTTTGCATTGTAGGATTTAACTTTTTACTGAAATAAGCTAAAGGGTGATTATTACATTTGACTCTATTCGTCGAGGCATCTGTTTCTAGTATAAATGGCATAGTAAAGTTGGGAAATGCTAGTACTGGTAATGTTACCATAGCCTCTTTCAGTTTTGTGAATGCTGTTGTTGCTTCATCTGTCTAATGGAATTGTTGTTTGGCTAGCATTGATGTAAGAGGGAAGCAATTTACGCATAGTTTTGACAAACTTTCTATAATAACTTAATCCCAAAAATCCTCTTAAGCTTGTTTTCTTGATTTTGGCATAGTCCAAGCTTGTACTGCTTGTATTTTCTTGGGATCCACCTCTATCCCTTGAGCTGATAAAATATGTCCCAAATATTCTATTATGTTTTGAATAAAGGAACATTTGGATGGTTTGACATATAAGGTGTGTTGCTTGATTGTTCGATGATTTGTAGATGTTCTTGATGTAATTCCAAGGTTTGGCTGTATATGAGTATATCATCAAAGAATACTAGAACAAATTTCCTTAAGAATGGCTTAAGCACTAAATTCATTAGTGCTTGAAAGGTAGATGGGGCATTGGTTAACCCAAAAGGCATTGCTATGAATTCATAATGGCCTTCATGTGTTACGGCGGTTTATGAATATCCTTTTACGCCATTCTTATTTGGTGATAACGATCTTAGGTCTACTTGGAAAAATAGTGGCTCCATATAATTCATCCATCAATTCCTCGAGTTGGTATGGGAAACTATCGGTATGGTGCATTTGTTTAAAACCCATAATCACACAAAAGCAAGTGCCATCCTTTTTTTTAATAAGCAATCTTTGGGGATGAGAAAGGACTAGTACTTTCTCTTATAATACCTGTATCCATCATGTCTTTAATCAGTTTTTCTATTTACATTTTTAGAAAATAAGGTCTAGTTTTAACCATTGAGTTCAGTTCTATATTTGGTGGTCAATATCCCTTTGATGCAAGGTCGGTCTGAAACAAATCTTGGTATTGTTAATACATGTTGTATACTTACAGTAAATGGTTTGAATTCGATTAAGAGACTTTCCTCATTCTCCGATAAGTAAGAACTAATATTTTCGGTTGTGCAACTTGGTATGATGGAATGTAATATTGTCTATTTTGGTTAAGTGTCTCCTTGTAGTTGAATTACTTTGTCACTTTGGTAGAACTTCATTGTGAGCTTTTTGTAGTCCATTGTGCACTCACCTAATTATTCCATTGCACTCTAACACTCCTTGCATTTAGAGGTAGCAATCTGTAATAAAAGTGTGTCCTTTAAATAAAATATTAGAGCAAACTCAAATCGTAGTCTCTCCATTCTCTAACACTTTAAAACCGAGATTGATGTATTATGCTTTAGGAACTTGCAAGTTTGATTGAATAAAGTTGTGGGTTGATCCACTATCAATAAGCACTTTTGTATGTTGCCTATCCCTTGTACTAGTTCAGGATTTGGTCTGTAAAAGCATTCAGCTGATTTTAGAGCTCTTCGATTTAAATGATATCTTCCATGAGTCGGTTGAGTAGGGTTGTCTTATCATCATTGACTACTACAAGGGTAAAAGTTTTGATTTGCACCTATGACCCCTGTAGAACTTCTCATCATTGAAACAAAGACCTCTTCTTTTTTAAATCTTATTGATAATTTTGAATGGGTATCTTCTGTTGGGTATTTTGTATAGTTGTTGCTATTTTTGGTGTTGGCGTATTTTGTTCAATACAGTTTGTGGAGGCAATTTGTAAGATCTGTTTGTAGATATATCATCTTGTAATTCTTCCATTAACATAATTGAAAGGCTTGTTGTAAAGAAGTTATTATTACTTCTCTTTTAATGTCATGTTTTAATCGATTCAAAACAACTTTGTAAAAAAATAATTCAATATTGGCCAGCTCCTCAAACTCATTGTAGAAATCCTTATATTTTTGTAGTATTCAAAATCTCTATAAAGGAGGGTCCAAACCTCAATTTTTTCTTTGAAATTCCATGTATTTAATTGTTTATTGCCATGCATCCAATACCAACTAAGATATCATGTACAGAAGCAATTAAGAACTTCTCTTGAGATAGGTTATAATATTGGAAAAATTGATTTATTTAACCCCTTTTGTCATTGAATCTTATCAACTTTGGTTCTATTTATGAGTTCTAAGAGGATTAAATTTGGGTATGAGTTACATACACATTTTTTATCTTGAGGAGGAGTTTTCCTTTATAATCTTATACTTCATTAAGTATCATAGTAATGGATTGCATTTGCTCATCATTTTTGTTTAGTCTGTTTACACATTCTTCCATAGTTTTTGCTGTATGTCTAGTGCCATCTGCCATTGTTAAAGATGTGGGAACTCAACAAGAGCACCAATGATATGGTTCTTTTTCTGGTTTAAGTCTTATTTAATTTTTATATGAGGATTGAGTGAATAATTCTATTAATTTCTTTTAATTTGTGGCTTCCCTAGATTGAGTCTCCTAAAAAATTTAATGAGTTAAATCAATTGAAAACTTTAGTTGATAAAGGATAGAAGAGTTTGGTGCCTTTTGATCCGTTGGATCTACTATTTTTTGGATGGGATCACTTATGGTGTTTCTTTTGGTTGAATCTTGCGCGCGTTGGATTACCTTTATTTATTATCCGTGTTTTGATCATTTCTTTCTTTTATGGATTACATGTTCACTTTTGATTGATCATCTTTTCACGTTAGATGAGCTTTAATGGAGTACGTGTTCTTGATCCGATGTGAATTAATCGAGATTGAATTGAAGTCTAACGTCGTTGTCTCATTTCTTTATTTTTGGAGTCTTTTAGGAGAACAGAGGAGAAGGAGAAGAAAGTCGAGGTTTATCCTTATGATAATATAAGATCCATATAGAAAGCCATAAAATCAATAGGCAGGAGGAGGAGCTATTTTCCCCTTTCTGATGGAGGTTTCCGACGACTTCCACCATGAGGAATGCTATGGAGAGGAAGGAGATGATCGGTCCAAAAGAAGAGAGGAAGTTAGAAAGTTCTTGAGATAAATTCTTCAACCTTTTCTTGTTTTTCTCCTCTCTATTTATAGTTTCTGTTTGATCTTCTAGAGTGTTCCTTTTGCTCTGTCTCTGTAACTAATTTTATGTATTTTTAATTTATCTTCTTGCCTCTTGTATTTGGATATCTTGATTTGTTATGTTCTGTACTAGATGTCATCTTTTTATTTCTTATACTTGATCTTAATCTTTGTCATCATCCTCTGTTGGGTTGGATTTACTATTATAGCCTTGTCATCATCTATTTATTGGTTTGTATCGAGTATGTCTTGAGATCCTTTGTAGTAAAATGTTTTATTTATTTATTTATTTTATTTATTTGTTCTGTTATTGTGGAACTTCTTCTAGTTGTTATAATGGTTTGGGAATGTCAGTGAAGTCTTTTAGCCAATTTGGCCTTCTTCTCTCCCTTGGACTTCTGATATCTCTCTGGATACTGATATTCATATCATGTACACCTGATTTGATGTTCCGATACAAAACTGCATCCGGACACCCCGCACGTAATATTCTTTCCTCCCGGAGCATACATTCTAGCTCTCTCAAACATCCTTCACCGGTTAGCGGCGGGGTTTAAAATTTAATAGAAAAAGTGTTATTATGATATTTTAAGTGTTGTTTTCGTAATATTTGATATTTGAGTGTTAAATATGTATATATGATTTAGAGTGCATGTATGTAAATCCCATAATTTATTATATTTTGACGAAATCATATTTTTTTCATAGATGAAATTAGAAGTAACAAAAAGAGATGTGTCTTTAAGGCTAATAAAATCTGCAAATATGTGAGTGATGAATCGCTACATGGTAAATTACCACATTTAAATATTTTTATGATTAATTGGATTAATAACAATCCTAACCTCAAAATCACACAAGTATTGTTAGTGCCTTATAATGCTCAAATTATGCTCTAAGGTACCAATTCTTGCAAGATTAGCAATTTGATAGTCCCATATTAATTGTACTTTTCAATTGACAATGATTTGAGTGGCATCCATCATATTATCTTATTGATATATATTTTTAATTTTACTTGATATAAAATGGAAGTCTATTTTAAAATTTCTCAATTACAAATAAAAAAAAACTCTAAGAAATTATATTCATTAATATTTTAGTTAGAATAGAATACAAAATTTTTAAATATACTATATAATATGTACAATGTATAAATAAATAATATTATATTAATATAGAATTTTTGAGCTTATGGAAATTGCATCCTTAACAATGTACAAAACAGTCTATTTAACTCTTCATGTATGTGGTTTGACGCCAAATAATTCAAAAAGATTTTTTTAATATAAACATTTAAAAATATTATTTATGAGTAACATTCAGAAACTATAAATTTAACAAAATGATTGCTAAAATTCCTTAAATTCCTACAACAAAATTCAGCAAAAAAATACTGATAATGTGAAAGAGAAGAAAGAAGAGTTATCTGTGATTCAAATAAAATATCCCTCAATCCAACAACCAAGTAGAACGGTAATGCCAGAATAAAAAAAACAGTAAGAGGAACGTCAGAATAATTGAAAGACTTGTGTTAGAAATAATTCTTGATTATCTTGAAGCAAATGATAAACTATGTATATAATGTAACAAGAGAAAACAAACAAATATCAAGAAAGTTGGTGCTAATAAAAATTTAAACGTCTTAGAATTAATTCATACTGATATTTGTAGTCCATTCTCTATAGTTACTTGGAATGGTCAGATTTCATTATTTTCATAGGCGATTATTCTTATGGATACTTATACTTGATTTAAGAGAAGTTACAATCACTAGGCGTATTCAAAACTTGTAAGGTTGAAGTTGAAAATCAACTTGAAAAGAAAATAAAAGCTGTCAAATTTGACTATTGTGGTAAATACTATGACAGATATGATGGATGATGTGAAAAGCATCTAGGCCCTTTTAGCAAATATTTAGCAGAATGTGGCATCGTTCCTCAGTACACCATGTCAGGGACTCCAAGTCAAAATGGTGTAGGCGAGAGATCGGACCTATGGATATAGTTAGAAGTATGATAAATCATTCTTCTTTACCATAATCACTTAGGGAGAAGCCTTAAAGACTATTTTGTTTAATAGAGTTTCAAGCAAAGTAATAGCTAAAATCCCATATGAATTAATTGAGGGATAGATCTTTAGGTGTTTAATAACCTAAAATAAATTAAATAATTCACATGTGTAAGAAAATCATAAGAGTACTTAATTAAATTTCTTAATTTAATTAACCATTAATTGTAAGCTAATTGTATTAAGCTTTTTTCATTTCTTAGGACCATTGCTAATTTACTTTTCAATTCAATTGCATATCATGTTGGCTCACAAATATTTGGATAATTATGTTAAGGTGACATAAGAAAGGGTTAATTAATGAATTTAATGTATATTATAACTTAATTAATCCATAAAATCAAATTAATCACTTTTCCTTAAACACACTAAGATTATCAACATGGGAATGGAATAAAGCAGCAAACATTTTTCTCTTCTTTAATTTTAATTAAAATCCAAAATCAAAATTAATAAGAAGCTTTAGTTTACTTTAAAAGATTTTATTTAATATGATTATCCTTAGGAATTAATTTGATTGAATGAATCACATATTTGTATTTGATTATTCCTCTCCAATCATGTTAAATATTGTATGTCATTTAATTTCATGCACCCATATCTTTTTTTTTTAAGTTAAGTAAATTAAATGAAGTCTCTTTTATATAAAGCTTGCATGTGTTGATTTAATTTAATATATGTGTGGCTATTATCACTATTAAATCCAAATGTATTTTTCAAAAGCTTATAAATGAATGATGACATGTGTAGTAATGATAGTTATAAATACATAAAAAATGTATGTGCTTATAGTTTAAAGTGTGTGAAGTCTATTTCCTTTATTCACATGTTGATTTACATAAGTTTGAATGGTAATGGGTATATAGTCTGAACATCCCAGGAATACGAGGCTTTAAGTATCCCTAGGAGGTCATTTGATTGCCTCACTTTCCTGGTTAACAACGGCATGTGCCCATTTGATTTCTTTCTTATGTATTTTTTAACATTAAAATTTAAATAAAGCTTTAATTCATATACATAAATAATTCAATTAAATAAAATACAAGTTTTGCATGATTTTAATTCTCTTAGTTATTTATAAATTCATATGTATCTAAATAAACAAGTATATAGTAAATCTGAATATGACGCTTTAAGTAGCCAAAGGAGGTCATTTGATTATCTCACTTCCCGGTTTAACAATGACATGTACTTGTTTATGTTTTCATATGTGTGTGTACATGTGATTAAAGAATGAGAATCCCACATTTATATTAAAAATACAAGCATCCATAATTGCTCAAGTGATTGAATCATTTAATCATGTAATTTGGAGTTTTCTTTTCTATATTCATATATGCAAATTTACATAGATTTGTATTTTAATAGGTATATAGTCTGGACATCTTGGGAACATGAGGCTTTAAGTATCCACAAGGTCATTTGATTACCTTACTTCCTTGGTTTAATAATGGCCATTACTTAATTTTATTCTTATGTACTTTTGTATAAGAATTTTTTTAGAGCTTTAAATTTACACATATTAAATAATTCAATCAATAAAAGTATAAAATTCAAACATGCATATGCATTCATCATATAAGTGAGCTAAAATGTATTGCATGTATAGATAATGCTTAGATTGAATCATATGTGTGTGTACATGTGATGGAAAGGAATAATTTGATATGTGTCATGTGATAATAATTCAATCAAATTAATCTTAAGATGCATTTCATATTCAATAGAATTATTTAAAGTGAATCTAAACTTAGGATTAATTAAAATATTTAATAAGTCATTCACTAAAGAGAACTAAATCAAATTAACATGCTTTAGAATGTGACTTAAGTTAGAGATGAAAGAGGGCAATCCTCTTTTTTTCTCTTTATAACACTTAGATGCTAAGTGTAAATCACATGACCTAAAAGAAAACACAAATTAAAATCCTCAAATAATCTAAACAACTTAAAGTGAAAGCAACCCTTTAAGTTAAATTAAATTCTTTTAAACTTAGAAAAATATAACTTTAATGCTTAGTAAGACTTGGCACATGAGCCTTAACACACACATTAGAATTAATTCATCACTTCTAGTCCTAAGTTCGGACGGTGTATGATATGATGTATATTTTGTTTTGTGATGTATTATTTTAGACTAGATGTTAGGGTGTATGGTTCGTAGACTAGATGGTAGGCTAATATTAGCCTAATCATATTTTATGCAAGGGATTGTGCTTAAGGGGTGCTTAGAAATAAATACAAATACTCTCTTTGTAGGTTGTTTAAAACCCTAAGCATAATCCAAGTTATGACAGGTGAGCTTGGTTACCTACGTGCAGAGTAATAAGTCCAAATTATAAATATAGGTGCTTGGATTATATGTGTGTTTAACTAACTTCTATTTTATAAGTGTAGTTAGATTTACTTTTCTATTTTAATATAATTTTATGTTATGAATTAGGATTAGTGTTATGGGGATTAGGATGAGCAGTGGCTAAAAGGCTTTATCTTGGGAGGCCATGTGATGCCTTTGAAGCAAGCACACCCAAACCAAAGAATGGAGCAAATCAAATCAAATGAAAGAATGAAGATAAGGAGGAAGAAGACCCTCATAACATTTAATAAAATTGTAATTATTCTTTCATATACCGGGTTATATAAGGGTGGAGCTCGGCTACCCATGCTTTCTCTTTTCGGGTTGTACGGGCGGCACCAGACCGCACCGGTCTCTTATTCATTTGCACTAGTTTTATAAATTTATTTGATGTTGAGTTTATTCTGCGCATTAGAAATGGCATATTTTTCATAGTTTCTTATGATTGATGCTTTAATGTGTGGCCTAGATGCGATTAAGCTCTTAGGATACAAATAATTTTTCTACCCTAACTAATCACTCATAATTAAATTTTAATAACTCATAACCTCATCATAAAGCCTAGACCTTAAATAAGATAATTAAAAGATTTAGCAACCCCTTAGCTGAATGTTATATGTCTCACATCATGCATGCATGTTATTTCTTCCTTGAAATTGGGCGATCTTCATCCTTGTACAATATGAGAATCTTGACCTGTGAGGGCATCCTTTGTGGTGGAGAACAACCAATTCTCATTAATTTAATAACTTTATTTCATCATGCATATAGACATCAAAATCCTAAAGCTTTTATCCAAATGAAGTGTTAAAAATTAAATAAAATTTGAAAAGATTTTGTATTAGATTAAGTCATTGTTCATACCACTCATGCTCTAGTCTCTTAGGAGTGGGTTTAGGACCTAGTCTCTTTTCTAAATAAATAATAGCCCAACTATCTTGCAATTTCATATGACCAGACCACATGATTTTAAAATCGTAGGAGGAGTTAGTTGGCCACTCTAGACGAATGTAAGCCCAGCAATCGGGTGGTTTATCCATACTTGTGGAGGTAAACTTATGCCCATTTTCACTTAGATTTAGGCTGTGCTTTGGCATCATGCTAAAGCTCCATTGATTTAAGATCTGAGGTAGTTGTTTCCTTCAGGCTAAAAGCATAAATCCACACCTCATTGGCATTTTCATAGCTTTGTGTTGGCGGATTATAAGTTTTAGCAATCTAATAAAATTTCAACTCAAAACATATAATTCTCTTTAATTTCAAAATTATAAAGCCCAATCATAGGATATATGGGAATGCTCACTAGGCTTTCTAGTATCATGAGCAATCTCTACTCATCTCTTTTGGCTTCCAAAATAAGTCTCTCCATTTGACTTATCTCAATTAATTTTTCATATATAGTCAATCATTTGATAGCCTAACTTTGAAATCTTTGGAGACCCTAATTGTCTACTTTAATCGAGAGTATTCCTAAGGAATTCACCTTCCTTAAGATGTAATTAACTATGGAGGCTTGCCTCCATAGGGAGCTTTAGAACCCAGTTTAATAAAAACCTTGTTTTATTCATCCATGTAAAGTAGGAAAAAAATCTCTAGTATATTCGAAGACCCATCATGTCTTAGGAGTCTTTATCAGGTGATTAGATCCATTGAATGGAGGTGTCTCTTTTTTTTGAGATTGTACATCATAACTCAATTTCGTACTCAATCATCATAAGTACCCCTACGATCTACATGTTCCCCACCACACACACACACACATCCAAAAATAAATACCACCAGATTTTTTAGCGACTCCTGAGGGCTGTTCCTCTCCATCTTTAGTAAATAATTATTATCTCCAAGCATCGATAGTGGACTTATATTTTATATAAGCTCAAGACAATCTTTCTTTTCGTTGGCACTTAACTTATTTCATCCTTAAGCAAAGCTAGCCAACATCTTTTAGGTTTTAGGGCCTCCATGTAGGCCTTGAAACCCCAGTCCCCAATAGGTAAAAAAATAAATTGACCAGTGAGAGGAGATGACTAAACTTAGAACCTCTTTACCACTAGCTTGGTGAGGCAAGGTTCATCCCATATTTAAGAAAGTTTTAATAAAATAAATAAAGTCTTTGGAAAAATTTTAAAAGCACTTCTCCAAAATAAAATCATTTTTTGAAATGCACTTCAAATAACATAAAGTTTACAAAATATAAAACTTTCAAACCTCTTTTCAAATAATAAGACAATCAACCTCATTTAACATACTTAAACTTGTTAAATGAGGATCCTTTCAAAATCAAATATGCATTGTCAAACTCTTTTTATATTTTTCAAAATAGAATCAACCAACTCCATTTAACATACCCAAATTTATTAAATGAGAGTTCTTCAAAATATTTCAAACACCTTTTTCACAAAAAATAAAAATAAAAAAAATAACCACCTGCACTTAATATACCTAAGTTTGTTAAGTGGAGTTTCATTTTCAAAATCAAAACAAAATTGAAAATCAATATATCATTGAATTTCACTTAATATATCCAAATTTGTTAAGTGAGAGTTCTCTCTTTTCAAAAGCAATATCACACACAAAATCAAAACATATTTGAACACCATTTGACATACCCAAATTTGTCAAATGAGAGTTCATTTTTCAAAATTAAAATTGAATTCTATTTAACATACTTACATTTGTTAAATAGAATTCTTTCAAAATCATACAATATCAAAATATATTTGAACTCCATTTAACATACCCAAATTTGTCAAATGAGAGTTCCTTTTTCGTAATTAAAATAAATTGAATTCTATTTAACATACCTATATTTATTAAATAGAATTTCACTTTTCAAAATTATAAAATATCAAAATATATTTGAACTCCATTTGACATACCCAAATTTATCAAATGAGAGTTCCATCTTTCAAAACCAAAATAAATTGAATTCTATTTAACATACCTACATTTGTTAAGTAGAAGTCTCTTTTTCCAAAATCATGAAAATCAAAATACATTTGAATTTCATTTGGCATATTCAAATTTATCAAATGAATCACCATCAAACAACACATAAAAATAAATTAAACTCTATTTAACATACCCAAATTTGTTAAATAAGAGTTTTCCTTTTCAAATCAAAACAAAATAAAAATACCAAACATTATTTCGTATACAGAAATTACAGCAATTAAAAAAAAGGAATTTAAACATAAATAGAAGGATGCGAAATTAAATTATTTCTGTGAATTCCTAAAAGAAACTTTTGTTTTTAATTTAGAAGATGAGATCATTCAGATGTTAACAGTTAAAAATTTAGGCATATTAGTAGGTTTAAGAAAACCGTGATTTAATATATTTTGACTTTATTAGGAATAAATTAATTAAAATTTTGAAAAAATAAACAAATTTTGGGCATAAAAATTAAATCAACTCCCTCATTTGATTGATGATAAAATTTGTGAGAAAGTTTTATATTTTTAAAAAATTTAAGTTCATATTTCGCAAAACTGAACAATGAGATTACAAATAACACCTTGTTAACGAAGCTTAACTTCTCAGTGGAGAAATCATAGAGGAGTTCTAATCAGAAAGTATTTAGGGATAGAAGAGTAGAGATCCCCACTTGGAGGATTGGAGGAGCTCCTAGGAGGAAGAACTTCAAGACTCTGATGTAGCTGAGTGTAGGAAGAGCCATAGGGATGGGCTCTGGAGTTCACAGAAGCAGCATAGAGGGATTTATGCCAACTAGCTGAAAGGGATTCAACATGGATTTGCTACTAAATAGAGCCAATGAAAGAGCAGGATGACTGCAATAAGGGAAGCAAGCAAGTCCTGGAGGAGAACCTAAAGAATTCATCGCAAGCACTTAAGATCTTATGTGAGGATCTTGCAATATTGAAATTAACTCATGAAATATCTTTATTAGAAAACATAAAGAGCTTTTGGAACAAATTTCTGATGTTTATTTATACTGTAAGTTTCTTTCATCAATTTTTTCTCTGTCCGTAAGGCTAATTATTTGGCTATGAGATAAGGATTTATATATGTTCATTTATCTCTGAGAAGAAAATTTGATTTCCAAAAAATATATTAAAAGGGATTTAGAGGATGATTTTAAGTTGTGAGAATTAATCATATCTTATGGGATTCTGCTGTCATCTTCTTGCTTCCTAGTGTTCATGAATAGTATACATTATTATGGATAGCCACTTATTATAAAATCATTAGTTGGGACAAAGTTGAGAAAAGGCTCGCATAGGTTGCCTCTCCCGTAAGAAAAAATATCAAGTGTAGTATTCGAATACATTTGGACACCAATCAAATGCAGTTACCTGACAAAACATAAAATACCAAATACACTGATTTGATGTTCATGCAAAATGCATCCAACACTCGCGACGAATATTCTTTCCTCCCGAGCATACATTCTAGCACCGCAACATCCTTCACCAGCACGGGGTTTAAAATTTAATAGAAAAAGTGTTATTATGATATTTTAAGTGTTGTTTTCGTAATATTTGATATTTGAGTGTTAAATATGTAATATAGATGATTTAGAGTGTATGTATGTAAATCCCATATAATTTATTATATATTTTTTCATAGATGAAATTAGAAGTAAAAAAAGAGATGTGTCTTTAAGGCTAATAAAATCTGCAAATATGTGAGTGATGAATCACACGGTAGCATAATTACCACATTTAAATATTTATGATTAATTGGATTAATAACAATCCTAACCTTAAACTCAAAATCACACAAGTATTGTTAGTGCCTTATAATGCTCAAATTATGCTCTAAGGTACCAATTCTTGCAAAATTAGCAATTTGATAGTCCCATATTAATTGTACTTTTCAATTGACAATGATTTGAGTGGCATCCATCATATTATCTTATTGATATATATTTTTTAATTTTACTTGATATAAAATGGAAGTCTTTTTTTTAAAATTTCTCAATTACAAATGAAAAAAAAAACTCTAAGAAATTATATTCATTAATATTTTAGTTAGAATAGAATACAAAATTTTTAAATATACTATATAATATGTACAATGTATAAATAAATAATATTATATTAATATAGAATTTTTGAGCTTATGGAAATTGCATCCTTAGCAATGTACAAAACAGTCTATTTAACTCTTCATGTATGTGTTAGTTTGACTGAGCCAAATAATTCAAAAAAGATTTTTTTTTAATATAAACATTTAAAAAATATTATTTATGAGTAACATTCGTAAACTATAAATTTAACAAAAATCTGATTGCTAAAATTCCCTTAAATTCCAACTACAAAATTCAGCAAAAAAATAACAGTGATAACCGCATGCAGAAAGAAAAGAAAGAAGAGTTATCTGACTGTGATTCAAATAAAATATCCCTCAATCCAACAACCAAGTAGAACGGATAATGCCAGAATAAAAAAAAAAACAGCAAGAGGAACGCCAGAATATTTCGCCAGCGGTGACACGGCGTGTGGTTATGCTGTACTCGGGCACCCGTGCACCGTGAAGATCAGGCGGCGCAAACTGGCCACGCACGGAGATGTGGGTAGTAACCGCTCACCCGACGGTAGACGGCACGCTCCGCGACGCGCATGATATGGTCCAACATGTAGTCCGGCGGCGGAGATGGACTGCAGGGGATTAATAGGCAGTCTGTGGGAAAGTCATCGGCTAGTACCGGCGGCGAAGTGATTACAGCGAGAAAGAATAGAAGAAGAAAGGAGGAAGCCATTGAAGACAGATAGAGAGAGGTTTGGCTGGGAGGGTCGGGGTTTGGCCTTTTAGTAGTTTGAGGATTTGTTTGATTTTCGCATTTCGTACGCAAAAAAGGAAATTAAACATAGATGTAAATGTACAAAATTAAATTATTCTATCAACTACTAAAAATTAAACAAAGTTGTAAATAAAAAATATTTTTAATGGCTAAATTTTTAAAATCTTAATTAGCGGATTAGGCACTAAAAAAATTTAAAATAAGCACGACTGCTTAGGGCGATTTTTTAAAGTAAAAAGGTCGAACCGAGTGTCCCGATCTCGAAATTTGTCTAAATCGTCGAGTAAGGCCGCCACAAAGCCTAAATGCGAAATGACCGACCAAAGACAAACTCAAGATCACCACACATTAGGTATTTTTTGAGTTTTTTTTTTGTAAATGAAGAATATGTAAATGTGATTTTATTTTGTGTGTTATGATGTTATTAGTAAGTATTAGTGATTAGCTAGTTTTATGATTGATTTTAGGCAAATGTAATGTGGATTTTAGGTATTTTAGATATTTTGAGTTTTTTTATTTTTTTTGTAAAATGAGAAATATGGAAATGTGATTTTATTTTTGTGTGTTATGATGTTATTAGTAAGTATTATGTGATTAGCTAGTTTTAGGGGTGATTTTAGGCAAATGTAATGTGAATTTTAGGTATTTTAGGTATTTTTTGAATTTTTTTATTTTATTTTGTAAAATGAGAAATATGCAAATGTGATTTTATTTTGTATGTTATGATATTATTAGTAAGCATATGATTGTGATTAGTTTTAGGGTTGATTTTAGGCAAATGTAATGTGGATATTAGGTATTTTAGGTATTTTTTTGAGTTTTGATTTTTTTAAAACGAGAAATATGCAAATGTGATTTTATTTTATGTGTTATGATGTTATTAGTAAGCATATATATGATTAGCTAGTTTTAGGGTTGATTTTAGGCAAATGTAATGGATTTTAGGCATTTTAGGTATTTTTTAGTTTTTTTTTTTTGTAAAACGAGAAATATGGAAATGTGATTTTATTTTGTGTGTTATGATGTTATTAGTAACCACATTATGTGATTATAGTCGGGTTGATTTTAGGCAAATGTAATGTGGATTTTAGGTATTTTATGTATTTTGAGTTTTGATTTTGTAAAATGAGAAATATGCAAATGTGATTTTATTTTTATGTGTTATGATGTTATTAGTAAGTATATTATGTGATTAGCTAATTTTATGGTTGATTTTAGGCAAATGTAATGTAAATTTTAGGTATTTTTTTAGCTTTTTTTATTTTTTTATAAAAAGAGAAATATGCAAATGTGATTTTTATTTTTTGTGTGTTATGATGTTATTAGCAAGTATATTATATGATCAGCTAGTTTTAGGGTTGATTTTAGGCAAACATAATATGGATTTTAGGTATTTTAGGTATTTTGAGTTTTTTTGTGTAAAACGAGAAATATGCAAATGTGATTTTATTTTGTGTTATGATGTTATTAGTAAGTATATTATGTGATTAGCTAGTTTTAGAGTTAATTTTAGGCAAATATAATGTGGATTTTAGGTATTTTAGGTATTATTTTTATTTTTTTTTGTAAAATGAGAAATATGCAAATTTAATTTTTTATTTTTTGTGTGTTATGATGTTATTAGTAAGTATATTATGTGATTAACTTGTTTTTGGGTTGATTTTAGGCAAATGTAATGTGGATTTTAGGTATTTTAGGTTTTTTTTGTTTTTTTTTTTTATAAAATGAGAAATATGCAAATGTGATTTTTATTTTGTAAGTGTTATGATGTTATTAGTTAGTGTATTATATGATTAGGTAGTTTTAGGGTTGATTTCAGGCTAATGTAATTTGATTTTTACGTATTTTAGGTATTTTTTGAGATTTTTTGATTTTTTTGGTAAAATAAGAAATATGCAAATGTGATTTTATTTTGTGTGTGTTATGATGTTATTAGTTAGTGTATTATATGATTAGGTAATTTTATGATTGATTTCAGGCTAATATAATGTGAATTTTAGGTATTTTAGATATTTTTTGAGATTTTTTGATCTTTTTTGTAAAATGAAAAATATGCAAATATGATGTTGATTTTTTGTGTGTTATTAAGTTATTAGTTAGTGTATTATATGATTAGCTAGTTTAGGATTGATTTCAGGCTAATGTAATGTGGAATTTAGGTATTTTAGGTATTTTTTGTGGTTTTTTGATCTTTTTGTAAAATGAAAAATATGCAAATATGATGTTGATTTTTTGTGTGTTATCATATGTTATGTGAATAGGTAGGTTTATGTTTGATTTCAGGCAAATGTAAAGTGGATTTTAGGTATTTTTTTGGAACTCTCTTTTATTTAATTTTGAAAATAGCACATTATCATGGAGATTTGGCGTACCTTGGGAATCCTTGTGCTGCTGCCTGAAAGAGATAAAACAGAACTCAGAAGAAAAAAATGAAGCTTAAGGTCATCAGTCAATTTGTCAGCCCTAAGTAATAGTAGTTTGGGATGGCTTTTTCGATGAAAATTCACCTTCAAATCTAATAAATTAAGTGTCGTGTTATTATTTTGCGAAATTTTCACTAGAAAAATTTGTCACTAAAAAGTCATTGAATATTTGATTGATAATTTCCAATGGATTATTCTGTCCAAAATAGTTATATTTTCTATAATGTAAATAACTAATTATTATGTTCTAAGCAATTCATATAGTTCTCATGAATCTAATTTATTTAACGATTCAAGATTCTCGCCCCGATATATATTTATTCAAATATGAGTTCAGACACAGTATGCTTGGTACTATATTACGGCGGCCAACTAAGTGTTAGTGACGATTTCTTCCCTACGTATACTGGTGGAAAAAATCGTCCTATACAAGCTTCACGTCGGGCTGATTTTAGCAGCTTATAGAATCGAATCATGAGGTCACTAAAAGTTGATTCGACACGGTTTAGGATTAATCTCATATGTAGATTGGGTTATTGCTACACTATTAAATGATAAGTATGTGAGTTAGTCATTAATGCGAAGTATACAATGTAGTTGTACATGAAATTGAGTTGAAACGAAGCGATGATGTAGTTCATAATTGTTGAATTTCATCCAAAAGCCGCCCAAAACAAGATACTACCACAAGAACCATATCAGACTGATCTCAATCAGGATTTTCGTAGGTAAGTACCTCGAAGTAATTATCTAATTAATATTTTTTATTTTAGTCTTATACATTGCATTTAAATGCATAGCATTGATGATATAGATGTATCTGCATCTCCTATTCATATTCATCTTATTGCCTCGACTTCTGCTAGTATGGATGAATATCATGGCGGTCATGTTGCACCTTTACAAACTGAAGATGAGAGATATGAAACAATGTCTAGCGTAATGAGTTTTGACACAGATGATAGTGAAGGTGACATTAGAGAACAACAATGTCCAAATGGTGGGAACGGTTTTGCTAAGAGATTGCTCTAATAAAATAATCAATGCTGAAGAGCACATGTTCAATAACGATTACATTCAAGCTTATCATTCAGCACAAAAATGGGATGAAGAACTGAACTTTGATGGCCACCCAACTGATTCTATTTTCCTAGAAGAGAATTTCATTCCAGCAAACTTAAATAAATGGATGTGTTTCCATGAAAAAAAGCACCTTAAATTTACTATTCAAGGTTGGTCCATAACAAATAATATGGAATATGTAACATGTGACTCTAACAAGACGAGATTCACTATACTTTGCATCCATAACAGTCATTCCAGTATGCCATGTTTATGGCATCTACATGCTCGGGTGAGCAAGAGGCTTGATGGTGCATGGAGGATTTCTAGTATGACAGTCTCACACATATGTTCTCATTCGATATTGAGTACTGCATATAGGCAAAGGCACCTCATATTATTACATCCAACCTATCATTAGATGTCGTGGACTTGAAACCCAAGGAGATTATTGGTCGATAGAATCAAAATTTAACATTATGGTGTCCTACATTAAATCTTGGGATGCAGGTTATACATGTTATTTTGGCGTTGGAAGAGTCATACCGTCACTACATCACTTCATATTGTATGTATGCTGTGCACAATGTATGCATTCAGTCAAGTGAATCTGGCCATTTTCAGCGCATATTCTGATCATTTGGGCCAACTATAGTCGGTTGAAAATTTTGCAGACCAGTCCTAAGTCTTGATGGTACATTTCTTCTGGGAAAAATACAGAGGCACTCTTCTTACTGCAGTTGGTATTGATATAAATAATGGCTTGTATCCTCTGGCATTTGCAATAGTTGAAGTAGAGTGCAATGAGTCTTGAGTTTGTTTATTAGACATGGGACTTGATTCCCTATATGTACTCAACCGATTTATGCATTATCTCGCAGACATTCGCTTGGTAATGCGGATGCTGAATTTTTCCTTGGGCAAAACACCGCCATCGCTACGCCATCTCGAGAGAATTTTAAGAAGGCATGAACTATGAGAATTTCGATGTTGAGGTGTGTGTTAAGATGATATGCGGTGTAATACAACTGACATTCACACCTTCACTCATTACATTATAGACATAAAGAATATCAAAGCAGAGGCTACTGAGTAACTGCTTGCAAGAGATGTGGAGAAGTGATCCTTGAGTAATGATGGCAGATATCAATATGGCACAATGATCACTAACGCATCAGAGTGTTTCAACAGTGTGCTCAAGATGGCATGCGTCGATACAAGCACTTACATCAATTTATAACAATCTTGTATTTACCAAACGCGAGATAGCTAAATCCTCAAGTAGAATGATTCGATATTTGCACCACGTGTCAAGGCTGAGCTGCAACAAAATGAGCGTGAAGCTGGGAGATGCCGGATCTCACAAGAATAAATTTAAATGAATTTCGGTGTTTGTTATATCCTCAATGTTATTTAACGCTGAATTACAAGAACAAGATTGTTGGTACATGCGCTACTCTAGTTACTTCACATTCCATGTCTGCATGTCATTGCTGTGTTGGGGCAACGTCATCTAATTCATTCGCAAGACGTCTCTGAACTGCTGTACGCCATATGAAGCTCAATTTCATGACATTCCCATTGCATTGACCGCCATCGTATTTATTGGGTCGACTGATTGAATTAGCCACCAATGTTAAAGGCTTAAGGCAGCCCGTGACACGGAAGTATACTAACACAATGGATGAGAATATGCAGTGAAGTAACATAATATGTGGACTATGCAAAAATGTTGGGCATAACAGAACTACTTGTCCACATAATCATCTACGTCGGACTTAGTGTGGTTGCATTAGACTGTGATTTTCTTGTGTACTTGTATGCCTTGAATGTTTTTTCTTATGACTATTCCTTCTAATAAGTCTTCTTGATCATGAATTAAGGATTATTTTTCTGTTTTATTCATGTTGTGATGAAGGTGTTATTTATGCATGGTAATTACAGTTGTATTTTACTCTAAATTATTGGTAGTGTAAAAATGGATGTTGGTAAGGAGTGGTTTTGTGCCCAGACTGTTTTTTATCTTATGACTGTTTCTTTCTACACTTAGTTTTCCTGTGACTATTTCTTCCAGTTGTATGCTTAGATTGTTATTTTCCTTGTTGTTGTTCTTTGTTGCTTAATGTTAGTAGTAAATGTTCATTGTTAGCGTGCTACTTTTTTCCTCTTGTAGACTGTGATTACTCATGTGCATTGCTTAATGTTAGTAGTAAATGTTCTTCGTTGTTTTTTACCTCATGTTCATTGATGTTCTTCGTTGCTTTTATTTCTTTTCCTCTTGTAGACTGTGATTACTCATGTTGTTTTATGTTACTATCCCCATGGTTATACTGTACGTCTGCTGGCTAATGTTTTTTCCTATTGACTTGCACTTTCAAAGGTTGTTTGGTAGACAGGTGAAATGGCATCTGAGGAAGGAGGAGCATGCAGACGTCGGTGTAAACACTGCACCGATGAGCCTCCCATAGATTACTGGCCCACACCACGAGAGGTACACCCAATCATCGTTGTGTGTGGCGTAACTGTCGCGCACCTGATCTAGTAAGTTTTATTATTTATCAAAGATATCATACTCTAACCGCCATTTTCATGAAATCATCAATTTTCATTGCGCAGCGACGCTTCGCAACGCCGCACCGATGTTCGGAGTGGTCGATAAATTGCCCCAGATTTATGGATGGACTGCACAATGCTGGGTTAGACTGTGTTTCATAACTGCAATATATCAGGCTTGATCACCACCTGCTTACAGCCTTAGTTGAGCACTGGTCACCATAGACGAACATATTTTATTTTGCAGTTGGTGAGGACGCTACGCTGCGGACGGCTATGATTCTAGGAGTATGATTGACGCTATTATAGGACCTACGGATTGGAGGGGAGACGATGGCTTGGCATTATTGCGATGAGTGATGGAGACATCCGAGCGATGTGGTATACCACGATCTGATGACCACATGTTACATCCACATTTTGGGGCGTGCACGCAGACCGCTTACCTTTACGCTGGCTATGGTGGACATTTTATAGGATTCATATTTCGATCTACCGATGTCGAGCTCGATGCACCTTAGAGCATACATATTGTTCACTATAGTCGCTTTTTTTGCCGATATGTCCGTCACATATACATTTACCACTGCTGGATGATTTGAGTCTGTTCAGCAGGTACTCCATTGGAGCATCTGTGTTAACACACTTATACAGGGAGTTCAATGAGGCAACTAGGCCAAAGCGGATCAACATGGTAGGATGTCTGCACCTATTTCAGGTTTGGTCGTTGGAGCATGTACATGTTGGCCAACCTACATTGCAGGTACCCTTTCCAGCAGAGCTTGATGGTTTGAGCGTTAGTTGCAAGTGGAATGAGGGTTACCTGCGAGAGATGACACCTGCCCATGTTAGAGTCTACAAAGATGAGCTTGACAGGCTGCTACAGAGTCAGGTATGAGTCAATGCACATTTGATTCATATTTCTACCTCCACAATCTTATGTGTGACATTTATTTTTTTCTACCATGTTGTAGGTTATATGGGAACCCTGGATAGGATACGCACTGAGTGGCGGTTGTCCGCTTGGTCAGTGCTATTTGGCTTACGCACCGTTGATCTGGTGGAAAAGGGTTGAGTGGTCTCGATCGTGTCGTACAGCTTGGTCTGGTCACCAGAGTAGACGCCTATAGATCCTTCAATTCAGCGGGTGGATGGTCGGGGGAAGGCTGATGTTGACTGGGCTGACTATCACTAGGGTTACATATCACACTAGAAGGCCATACATGATTCAGCTGTTGTCGTGGATGACGCTACACCTCATGTTGACCCAACCGTCAGTCGGTACATGAGGTGGTATCGGTCATGAGCTTCCTTGTACATGCTCAGGGCTCCGACCATTCCGCTTACCACCTACTATTCTTGAGCTCCTGGAGAGAGGCTGATGGTAAGCACTAAAAAATTGTATGCTAATCAAATATTTATACGTTACGATAACTAAATTATATACTTGTCTTTGCAGTGAGAACATATCTTGGACACATAAGATATTTTCCACTCTTATTTTGGCAAAGACCAGGACAGTGACTTTCAGCAGTCAATCAACACTTATGAGGAGTTATGTAGGGAACTACGCAAGAACTTGCACATATAGATAGTAGTACAAAGATATGAGATGAAGTAGTTCTTCTACGACCTTCGTCTTCTTAGGCACATACTGTAGGATTTGACACAGATCCGTCGCCTATACCAGATGTCGGTCCATACAGTTATCCATTTGACACACCAGCTCCGTACTCTTATCAGGAAGCCATGTTCAGTCCATTTTAGTCATGGCAGGCAACAGACCCTCCTATGTATCCTCACCCACCGGTCTACATGCCGCATATGCACGGAGTGTACCCCTCGTCCCTTCCGTTAGGACCATCATGGAGATACCGATGTTACACCCTCGACAATACTGAGACCACCGACCAGTGAGGCGATCGAACACCATTTGCGAGACCGACCTCGGCGACGCTGCCGCATCCTGTGAGTGCACTACCACCACGCTACCGCCGCCGTTAGATGTCCTCGTCGTATAGTTGTAGTTCATCTAATAGCTTGATGTACACAGTTTTGTCAATGTTTTATATTTTTTATGTACACTACATATCAAGACACCGTTTATCTATGTTATATATTTCAGTTTAAGTAATTTGCATTTTTTTCTTGCGAATATCGAGATATCTTGTTGGTATTGAATCGCGACTTTATAAATTTTGAAAAGTAGATAATAGCTATGAATTTGTCATGCTTGCAAACTTTGTAGTGCGATTTTTATAGCTACTATTTTTTTTGCATAAAAACTGTTGCGTAACGATTCATATTCGCATCTCTGCGTCAACATAAAAGTCATGTAGAATTTTGTGTCAATTCCAACAATACCAAGTTTGTTAAATTCCGACAACTGACGACTCTGGTACGGCCAAAATACCGCGGCTGGTCGCAACATTCAAGAATGCGCCGCTAATTTATGGATGCGCATTGGAAAAATCTGCTACGCGATGAGCCATAATCGCAATTTTTGGTCAACATGAAAGTTGTAGTGAATTTCGTGCTGATTCCAAAGATACCAAGATCGCTAAATTCCGGCAACAGATGACTCCGGTACAGCCAAAATACCACATTTGATCGTAATATTCAAAATTGCGCCGCAGATTTTTCGCGCATTGGCAAAATCTGCTATGCAATGAGCCACAATCGTATTTTTTGGTCAACATAAAAGTCGTGGGGAATTCTGTGTCGATTCCAACGATACCAAGCTCGCTAAATTCTGACAACAGACGACTCTGGTACGGCCAAAATACCGCGGCTGGTTGAAAGATTTAAAAAAAATACTTTAGTCGCTTAGGTGACGCCACTGGCATGCTTCGCCTGTTAAACGGCATTATAACTATTTAAAAAAAAACATTTTAGTGCCTAATCCGCTAATTAAGATTTTAAACGTGCTTATTTTAAAAATTTACAACTTTGTTTAATTTTTAGTAGTTGATAGAAATAATTTAATTTTGTACATTTACATCTGTTTAATTTCCTTTTGCATCTTAAAAGTAAAATCAAACAAATCCTCAAACTACTAAAAGCCCAAACCCCCACTCCACCAAACCTCTCTATCGCTCTTCAATGGCTTCCTCCTTTCTTCTTCTATTCTTTCTCGCTATAATCACTTCGCCGTCGGTACTAGCCGATGACTTTCTGGCAGACTGCCTATTAATCCCCTGCAATTCACCTCCAACGCCGGACTACATATCTAATGCACCGCTCAATGGAACGTCGTACTTCCGTCGCCGATGAATAAAGATGTTTGGAGGAAGATTATCATCATACAAAGAGTTGAATATTGAATATTAATGTGTAACCATAAAAATATAATGATAATTTATTTATGAAAAAAGACAATCATAAGCAATTTATAAAAATTATTGTGTTACCATCATTATTATCATCACTATGAATGAATGATTATCATCATGATTAGCATATAAATTAAAAGAAAGTTAACTTTAATTTTATCAAACATAAAAAAAAGAAAGATAATTTTGGGAAGATTATGCATCAACACTTTAATTAATGGTGAAACAATCAAGAAATATATTTATCATCATAAAAATAACTATTAAGATTTATTTTTTAATGAGAGTTGACCAAAGTTTTATTCAAAGAATTAAGTATGGGATATCCTCTCCTCTCTCTATCTTTTAGTAAGATTCAAATGAAAAGAAAGGGCTTTGGATGCATTATTATCAAGGATTCCTTCAGTAGAAAAAAATGACAATCAATTATGCTAAATCATAAGGATTAGAAGGTTTCTTTCATATCATAAACTTATGTGATAATGTATATTTTAGTGCTTATAGTGAAATATTATAAGGTGCTGCCTTTATATAATGAAAGATGAAACTTGATGTCTTTCTTCTATTATAGTTGTTTATTGAGTTCTCTATTAATATAATTTGTAACTTTATTTATGCTATTAGTTTTTTTCAAATAATACTATATTTTCTATTAGTGCTATTTTTATGATATAATAGATAACCCAACATCACAACATGAAAGAAGAGAAGTAACATCATTTTATGTTTTAAATATAGGATAATTAAGGTAGGAACATAAGAAACGACATATCAAAATCTATGATGAATGATATATAATTAAATCATAACATAAATTTAGTCTTTAAATCATTAGAGTGAATGTGCGCACTTAGCCAAACTAAATCATATAATAAAATAATATTAAAAAAAAGAAAAAGCAAATAAAATAATAATAAACAAATAATTTATCGTGGTGCATAGCGTGCTGCGTGCATATCCACGTTCCTACTTCCCCTCTCAATTTCTCATCCCATTCTCAATCACCTCTCTCTCTCTCTCTCTCTTATTGGATCTATTTAATATTTTTGTTGGCTTTATTTTTTTTAATTATTTCTACTTATTTTAAGAAAAATGAATTTAAGGCTCCTATGACTTTTTTTAAGTAGAGAATAATGTGCTTACATTTTTAAAAAATTGACAAAATCTTCTCTTTAATTTGAAATAGGACAATGTCAGAGATTTATTAAATCTTACATTTTATAAAAATTAGTAAAAAAAAATTGTTCAAGACAATATTTAATAAAAATAATATAATACAAAAGAAAGAAAATTACAGTTAAAATATTTTAATAAAAATTTGATAAATTTATAAACTTACTTTAATATAAGTGTAATACATAAATACTTAATTAATTTTATTTCATATTTTATTTTAAAATAAATTAAAGATTTTAAAATTCATCGTAATTAATTTTTGACACGTCTCCTCTGTCATTTTCTCCTTTATAATGATCACCTCATTATTTATTTAATTAAATCATCATCCGAAATTTATTAGAAATACAAAGGTCCCAAAGCAGGAACTTTCTAATTGATTTTATAATTATATCACTTAAAATTTCATAATAACTGTTGCGTTAGAAACCAAAGTTTACTTTAGCCTTGTTGTCCACACAATAATGCGTAATTAAAGAAATGAACAAGACACCTGAATTTTAACGTGAAAACCTCAAAAGAGGGGAAAACCACGGGCTAGCCCAAGAAAAGCTTCCACTATGTATCTGTTTGAGTACAAAATCTTCCCGATAACAGATTCTGATGCATATGAGAGAGAATAACAACTAAACAATGATCGGTTGTAATTAAATCGATGGAATCCAGGAATGCAATTATGACGACAGTGGCGGTGGCGATGGTTGATGGCCGAGGAGTGCAATCTTGCTTGGGTGCGATCTTGATTGGAGGATCTTCAAGCTTGAGCTCTCTTCCCTCCTCACTTGGACTTTTCCTCTTCTTCCTCGCCGACTCTTCCTTTTCTTCCTTGCTTGGACTCTTCCACTTCTTCCTTGCTCGGACTCTTCCTCTTCTTCCTTGCTTGGACTCTTCCGCTTTCTCTTGCTTGATTGACGGCAAGGATCGCGACGGTGGCCTGGTGCGGTCGTTGATGATCGCCCTTCCTCACTTGCTTTCACTCCTCTTCCCTTGGCCTTTTTTTCTTCATGTGAGGAATGAAGGCTTATTTATAGATGGGAGGAGGGGCATTCTTGTAAATTCATGTAAAGCCCGTACCACTCCCCTCGATCGGACGGCTCAAGATGATTCCTTCGATCATTTG